>CM040243.1:198695020-199274600 GCA_022545495.1 Chrysanthemum lavandulifolium | reverse complement strand
AGACCTAAGTATTGTTAAGCACGTGACAAGTGAATATTACATCATACAAGTGAATATTACATCATCACGAATATTAAGCTTCTTACTGATAGAGTCTCTAGTTTGGAGTTAATAAGTCTTTGGCCTCTCTCACTATCGTTGTAAAATATTAATAGTGAAATACAATTCAACTATTCGAATCTAAGCTTTCCTTTCGAGTTCTATTCTGTATTTTTTGAAATTCCCGAGTTAGTCCAATCCTTTTACAGTATCAATTTTCAAGTAAAATCGAACATAAACAGCGCACGTTTATCAATAATATTTAGCTAATTCTACGGCTATCAGACCAAACTCAACGCTTCTAACATATATTTGTTCTAAATAAAAGTGAATAAATAATACCTTTTGTTCCTGCTGATGTAGTTTGGATGGTTTAGTTCGTTTTTTAGAAAATGATTTGTTGGATTCATCGGTGAGAAAGGGTTCTGGGTTATTAATTCTCTCTCGTTTCTTCCCACCACCCATTTTGATTTTTTTTTTCAATCGATTTGTCAATGGAACACTAAAATTTTGACAATGTAAATAAATTGTTTTTTCTCAAAAGGTGGCACAAAATACACTAAAAGTTTAAGAGTGCACACCCTCTGAAATATCAGAGAATTATGAGTGGTGTTCAATTCTTCAATTAAATGGAAAGAAGCAGTAGCAGAAAATATTTAGCGGCTGTGGAATGTGGAAGAAGAAAGAGATTAAATACGTTAAGTAATCAAATGATTTATCTTTTCATGGCCCATTTATAAATATAAATATGTTAATGAAATTGAGCCCACCATTTCTATTGCTGAGGCCCAACCACTAAAATTTACAATTTAAGAGAGAGTGTTTTGTTGTTGATGGTTGTTGTACCAAAACCCTAGCGCTTATAATGTTAAAAGGGTTTATGATATTTGAGAATTCGCATAAAGTATAGGGTAAAACTTGTCATCGCTCAAAATTAGGGACTTACTTTGCTAATTTCAGAAATAAAAATACACCGCCGCGTTCCGATTGTTAAATCTTCCTACTCATTTGCTTTTTCTATATAATTGACACTTTAAAATGACTAACCGGTACTTTCGGCGTTGTGGCGGCATATACCCTTATAACCAAATAATCCATTATATTCCTCCGCTCCTAAATAAATGTCCACTATTAACTTTCTAAGTCTTCGTTATTCAACTTTGATCTTAAATTATTTTGTTTGTGTTACGTAATACTTGATCAAAATATATGAATGGATTGGGTTATTAATTCTCTCGCTTTCTTCCCACCACCCATTTTGATTGCTTTTTTCATTTACACCGATTGTTGTGTAAATGAGCTTGATTATCACCAATTGTTGTGTGGACTTAGTATGCAATAGTCGAGTCCCATATTGATTAGAATCAAAACAAGCTAGCAAAGGTTTCGAGAAACGTATCGGTGGTTACCTAAATATACTAGCGGTGGTTTAGTAACACTAGCGGTGGAATAAAATAAAGTAGCGATGGTTACCTAAATATACTAGCGAGTGGTTTAGTAACACTAGCAGATGGAATAAAATAAAGTAGCGATGGTTACCTAAATATACTAGCGGTGGTTTGGTACTAAGAAAGAGATGTTTTTGAGGTTGTGTGATCGTCCACTTATCATTGATGGCGGCAACAAGGTTCGTATTTCTTGCTTTTGTTGTTTGTTTAAGGATCGATCTGCACCGCAGTGAGAAGTCGATTCACTCCCATATCTCTCATTATAGCAAATGAAAGCGGTCTCCCATATCTCACCGGGCGCTTTTAAAGTGTGAATTCATGATGTTTGGGATCGAACTAGAGCATTTGTTAAATAGTTTAAACGTGTTATAGTCTGCAAACTTAGGTGTTTGTTATAATCGTCAATTAAAATTTCTTAGTAAATAGCCAAATAGGAGTGTTTGTAAGAAAAGTTCAATTTCGTGAATTATCGCAAGAAGTTGGGATTATTGTTGTGTTAGAATGAAAACTTGATCGGTGTTTGTTTCATGTTAGTGATTTAGTTTAGTTATTGTGTTTCGATAAGATTAGGTTACCTCTAATAATTTCATGATTAGTGTGATGACTCGAAATTTGTAATAAAAACAATGTTTGGGACAAGGACTTACGTTAAACTACTTTAAATGTATAAATATATGTGCATTATAAGTGTTCGATATAATGCATCAATGAATTTGTCCGTTACATCGACCGATATGCAACAATGATCCGTATTTAACTTTTCTGCTTTTAGTAAATATGCGCTTTGATGAAGTATCATGATGAGAATGCTCGATGTTCTTTGTAGCATGGCTTAAAGTCACCGCTGGTATGTCGTATGTGAGTTAAATAGGTGTTTGTTGTGTCATGGATGCTTTGACCGATGATGTCAATACCGTCCATTTTAATCGTCCGATAAAATGTATATGAAATTTGCTTCTTAATTTAGACAATAATTTTAATTTCACAAAGTAGGTGAGCTTATACTACGTGTATTTGTGTAAGTTCTCTTATATTAGTCTAGCCGGATGATATTCCATAAGCATAAATCATTGAAATGCTCGATGTTCATAGTAGGATGTTGCTTGAAGTCATTGTTGTTATGTTGTATTTGATCTACAAAGATATAATCTGTTATCGTGTCAAGATGCGCTTGGTCCAAGTTCTATGGAAGGAGTGACAAGGGAATTATCAAGGATTCGTAGCAAAGATGTACGTTATCACCCAACACCGAATTTTGTACAAAAACATTTCCATTTTTCCCTATTTCATGTCACCGTAATATTGATTATTTTTGTTATTTTTCAATCCATAGGTTCTTAACATTCTAGGAAACCAAGATGGAAGGCTAATGAGCATATATAGTGCCTCGGGGGCTACAATAGGATATTTTGATACACCACCAGGTTTCATCGTCATGCTTATCTCATACCGTTGGATCTTGTTGATCGTGTTAAAATCACGAATTGCTCGTGACGGATGCAATCACAGAGGCCGACCTTACTACCATGTCCACTTTGTTTTTCACAAAATTATAACATTTTGACTTTGTATGCCAAACTATTACTTTTAACATCCAAAATTAGTATGAATTTTTGTTTAAAGTAGCCATTTCGACCCATTTAGATATATGGGTCAATTTGGCTTGTCTTATAGCTCAAACATTTCAAATCAATTAAAGTAGTTAGAAGGGGAACGGGTTGAAACTTAAAAGGCACCCGATTCCCGAAGTCTGATTTTGATGCATTCAACCTCCTAAAATATTTCTAGACAATTTAGATCATTATTGTATCATAACCAACTCTTAAGTATTTATAAAATAGGATTAAAAATTAACAAAATTGTATTTTGTTCAACCCAACTGCTACCCATTTTCACCTCTACTACAAGTAATATGCTTCCACTTGACCTGTTTTGACCCACAATCCAACCCACTTATCTATGCACCTCTAGGTTTGTACCAATAGAATATCATCATTATTCTTTTTGTTATTTTAGAAAATAGCTTGGGTACTCAATCAGTAGGTTTAGCTAACATTGGGAAGTCCGATGTGCTTTATGTTTCTTGAGAAATATGATGCGTCCTCTGTCCCAACAAATTATAATACCATTTGATATTTGTCACAAACCAATGAGCATACCTTTTCTTAAGGTGGTAAACCACCCTATTTGGACTAAAACCATCGCCTGTAATTTTATTTTGGCATACTAAAATTTTGTTTGTTTGTGATTGTGTATGTGTATAAAGGTTGTCCCTCTCTGGGAATCGATGGTACCAATCTCAAGAGAATTGAGCGGAGTCCGTACATGGTTAGAGGTTTGTTCTTAAACTTCATCTTAATCAAGAACACACAAGTCATTATCTTGTTTTTTAAATTTGTTAAAATTCATGTATTACTAATTGTTATTATCTAGTGGATACATCTTTTCCTCCAAAGGATGGGCAAGCATGGGAGAGAACCGTCAACATTTATGGTAGTGAGCAGAAGGTTAAGAATGCAATGGAGATGATCAATGCAATTGTCTCTGAGGTTAGTTGTTTTCCGATTGTTTTATAGTACAACCAACGTGATGTTCATTTGGCTCGTTTTAGTCATTTTACTTTTGTTAGTACATTTTGGTCATCAAAAGATATTTATATATATGAAAATGTTACATACATTTTGGTCACCATAAGCTCTTCAAATAAGCCAATACAAACACCCCTTTAGCCAGCCGTTGTTATTGCCAGAAGTTAATTGCCTGAATTTGTTGATTTTACTGGACATTTAGCATTTTGCATATTGTGATGACATAGTAATTAGTTTGATTTACGTTGCACTTCCGAGTAACCGTGATGATGAATGGCTTATTGGCTCACAATACAAACCGACGGAGCTGGCAAAAGCAGACTGAGTAACAATCGTGAAGTCTCCACCATGGGCAATTGATTCTTGGGGTTTAGGTAAGCTTTTGTTTACCACATATGTTTGTAAACCGACTCGTTATGTTGCTTACCTTATTGCCACTTGTTGGTAGGATACCCGATCGCTCATTCTATAATTGCTACTATACAATATTTCTAGCATCTTTTAGGCATTAAATGCATTCAGAAACTTCAATAGTATAAGTCAAAAGTTGTCCCGATCACTAATCAATAGTCTGCGCTAGGAGAATTAGCTTGACACAATGAAAATAGGCTCATCTCAATGTCGATCAAGAATCACCAACAACCTTTTGAGGTACCCATGAATCGATTTTATTTTCTAAAGATTGAGTCGAATAGAAATCTAAACTTAAAACTAAAGGATTGGTCGGTTTATGTAAGGAGAAATAAAATTTTTACACGAATAAGTTACGCTAACTTGATATTATTAGAAGTCGATATAGATGTAGTACATATACCTTCTTATAACATGGATTGCTTGCAGTCAGTCTTATCTATGAGATATTTGCGGTTTGAAACCGAGTAAGACCGAGGAGTCATGGAACACATCTTCAATACCAAAGGTCAAGATATGCCATTATGATGGGAACATCTTATGCTTTATTTTTCATGTGAAATGTCGTTTGCATCTCCGACTATGTTGATTGTAAATGAAATCTCTGTGTGTGTGTGTGTATTCTTGTGTGACTTGGCGCTTTAAGAATTTGGCTATATGAATATTCATTTTCATCTGCGTGTCTCACGCCTCTACTTCCGTTATCACGACTCTTGAGTTCTATGCCATCTCGCAGTTGAATTCATCAAAGCTTCTCGAGAATTGTGGTTTGTCCTAAATCCGCCTTAGTTGTATTTTACAATAATAATCACATTTTGTTTATTATGGGATTTACATTGCTTTATGTAGAAGCACTCTGGGTGACTTTTGACCCATTTGACCCGCTAGAGATATTCCTTAAACTCTAGTGATCCGTACATAAGTAGATGAGTACAAATTGCCACCTTTATCTACATCTAAACTATATCCTATGTAAAGATTACAATGTTCATGACATGAAGTACTAAACTGTCATCTGATATTGGTGCAGTATTTATCCGGTTAATTACTCTGTCCCTAATCTGCTGGTCACACATTGATGAAACATAATCTAACCTCTTAATAAGAAGGTGCTTTCGCATTTTCGTTTATCCTAGCACTTGACGTTAACTTATATAATTGATAGAAAATAGACAATAGAGTACCCATCGGGTTCTTCTCGCTCCTTCAATTATTCCAATGACATTCGAATTGTGCTTATTACATTTTTGGCGTTAGGGTGTGAATAGTGTAACGATTGAAGATATAGCTAAGCATGCACGAAGTGAATCGATTTAGGTATATATCCTTTATTCCTTTTGTTTTGATCATACAAATACCATGTGCCACTTTATTTCATTCCACCGCTAGTGTTACTAAACCATTTGCTAGTATATTTTGGTAACCACTCCTACGTGTTACTAAACCATCGCTAGTATATTTTGGTAACCATCGCTAGTGTTACTAAACCATCGCTAGTATATTTCATTCCATTGCTAGTGTTACTAAACCACCGCTAGTATGCCAATTCATAAAGTCGCTTAGTATGCCAATTCATGATCTTTTTATAAAGTCATTAGTATGCCAATTCATGATCTTTTTATTTCACGGTGTTGCAAAATCATCAAGACTCTGGGAGGGACGTCCGCCACCACCTCCAAGTGACTCCAACCTCTTTTTTCGATCGAGCTACCAAGACAGTGGGCACCCTCTGCTCCACCGCTGCCAAACAACAACAGCCGCCATCAGGCTATATACGCAGAGGAACTCCACCTTCCACCAACACCAACTAGATCCCCTTCTAGAGAACCTTATTGGTTAAGATTTAGACGTTCCAGATGATGAATTTGATTCTTTCAAATTCGAGACTTCAATGTACAAATTGTAAAGAAGCATAGAACAAACAACAAACAAAAAAGGAAAGAAACTAGTAGTTTTGATTTTCATTTATTCAATTCATTAGTTTTTCATGGCTGGTAGAATGATGACATCATTGACGAGTAATCCATTAATAGAGCCATTTGATTATAAAGTTTTCTTGCGGCAGAATTATGTATGAGGTTCAATTATGTGACAAAACAACAGCTTTATTTTTACGCGCTACTTTTGCCTTGTAACTTTGTCAAAGTATTTGATGTATGAAATGAGACATGATTGCATTACATGTCAAGTCCATCCGAAATGGAATTTTACAACACTTTCAAGTTTTTGATTTCTTTAAATTGAAGAGCATAAGTCGAACCGATTACAATTACAATAACAATAACAATAAAGCTTTATCAAATCCATAAACTCAAATTCATGAAATGGGTGATGGTGGATTAACTATACATCCTCGCCGAGATTCGATGTCATTCTTTGACGCATCATTTGCGGAAGAACAATCGCCTCCATCGCCATTGTACTCTCATCACATGAACTTATATTGTCATTCCGAGAAGTCTTGTATCTTGAAAACATGTCAAGAACCGATAATATGAACAGTTATTTCACGAGCAGGTTTTTGACCCAATACCAAAGGACCCTGATTAATCACTTCCTGCTCATAGATATGTACGTTAGTAAAGCATAAGCATATAAATAATAGCAGTGGCAAACAAGTTCAGCGGAAAACTCAACTATGGACTGATAACTTGCCAGCTGCCAAAAGAAAGTGATGTTGCATTAGGATGTGGTTTAATGATTCAAATACACACAACATGAAGTCGAGTATTAAAAAAATTAGACCAACCTCCCCAAATTAGCGACATCATGGAGAATAGGGTCAAGTCGATTAACCAAAGATCATAAAGAAGCAATGATCCGAATCTAATCATTTCCTCGGTGAAAATGCTTACCGCAAGAATTTATAGCTTCATTGATATAACAAGAACTATATAAAATCCACAAGAAAATAAAAAATGATAATGTGATACTTAAGTTAACACGAGTAGCATAATATCATACCGCCCATTGGTCCAATCCAAGCGGTGTTCCAAGGTATTCAGTGAAGGTTGCAACAGTTGATGGTATGACTCTCCTTGCTAGCAAGTGCAAGTCGAGTTCTATCAAGGACCGACTTTGCAAATAATGCCCAATCGTTGTCTCCATTCTTCACCATAGTTAGTGCTCGATTCCATCCCTTCCAACAATATATCATATCTTCGTTGTTGTTTGATGAAAGTATGAGGTTCTCGAGAAGAAGAGTGATGAAATACATAATTTTCGTGGAGTAATGAAATTTGTCAAAGCTTGATATATATAAATCAAACTTAAAAATAGTAATCATACCTCCTCCGGTTTAGCATTCTTTAACGCTTTCGGTAGCCCTTTCAATGGTCAGTCCTAACAAAGAGAATCCAAAGCAATGTCCACAAAGAGAAGATCTTTAAGACGATCATTTGATTTAGAAATTCTCGGTTGAAGTTCGCACGTGCCTCTAACAAATCCCTAGATGAAAAAAAAGTACCTATTGTGTTAAGAAATACCAAAGAGGGTGTTTATGTGTCGATAGTTTAGTACCGCATCTGCACAAAAAATAAAAGTACCTCGAGAGGGGTTCCACATTCTTATCTTCCACGTGCTCCGAACAAATTGAAGCAATTCTGTTTGACCCATTGTGAGTTAACGAATACACCCTCCCGCAAAGACTCGACATATAAGAAATGAGATACGTCCATCATAAGAGAACTTACCGGAAAACCGGATGGTAAGCCGTAGATAGGATTTATATTCACCCCACCATGAAGTCGGTTCCAAAATAGATCGAGACATGCTTACGTTGTTTCACCGACGATAACTGCTTTTGTGAATGCAATCCAAACAATAATTGGTGGAAATGTATAGGAATGAATGAGAAAAATAATTGGTAGAAATGGAAGAGACAAGGGTATAATAGACAATTTACTTAAAATTATAATTTTGAAAAGTGTAAAATGTACTAAAAGGTACAAAAGTATAAAGTAAAAAAGTCGCTAATATTATTTCGCTTAAGTCGCTCAAAGATTGGGAAGGAGCGAAAAGTATAAAAAATATTTTAGTAACTTTGACTTTTTTACTAAAAGACAAAAAAATTCGCAAGATTCTTAAAAAGTCATTTGAGATTCGGTCATTGTACTAAAAGACAAGGGTATAATAGACAATTTAGTTAAAATTATGATTGGGTACACAAACTTGAAGGACACTTGTCATGCTTATATGAAAAGTAGAAAAGTCGCAAGTCTCAAGGTTTATTTTGGAAATACCCAAACTTTTTTCCTAAAAAGTGATGACACCTTGAGCAAAACATGCATTCTCATAATTACCCAAAAAAAATAGTGGTTTACGCGACTAAAAAATCGGTTTCCTTTTGAACCGCTCGTCTGTCCGGATTTCAAACCATGCATATGGTGACCAAAACTCATCACCGCAATCGCAGCCACATCCTAAAGAACATAATATAAATATATTTTTAAGAGAATCTCTAGACTAATCTTAAGAATGCCTTAGATATTTCAAAATAAGTATGGTTAGAAATTTTATATGAAAATCTAGAATATTCTATGTGGGCTTATAAATATGTTAACCTTCCTCATTTAATTTGTAATCACTCATGTGTTATCTAATAGTAAACCTAATCTTAAACACCACCATTTTTCTTTCTTTTCAAGTTCAAATAACTTAAATATTCAAATCCCAACACTATTTTGCAAGTGCTTATTGTTAAACATCATAACAAATAAGCAACATCCTCCTAATTTGTAACATTTTCACAAATATGTATATGTATAGCTTATTACAAAACCTGATTCTACGCTTCTATCATCAATATTTAGCTTTTGATTGGGGTCCTATATATGTAAAGCAAATAAAGTTTAAATCTATATAAACCTTTGCATAAAGGCAAGAAGAGACTCATGCTTTTAATCATTTGTGATCACAATGAAAATGGCATGTCCTTTAATAATCTTCACAAAATCTCATAAAATGTGAAACCATTGCATCAATAACTCGATATGGCAAAGCATATTTCTTCTCAACTAATAGCTTTATGAAATAGATGCAAACACAAAAACCATTAATTTAAAATCAAGCAAAGTAGCCATTCGTCCCTAGATAACTCATAAAATGTGAAACCATTTAATATCATATGCAAAGCATATTTCTTCTCAACTAATAGCTTTAATATCATATGCAACTACTTGAAAATTTACATACCTTGTGGTGCCACCGTACTCCATTTCTGCTAGTTTCATCAATGCAAGACTACATATTAAAACAATGCTTAGACTATAATTATGTCCCAATAAAAATGAAAATGAAACAAGACTAACTATCTAGAAAAAGTGAGTGACCAGGTTCTATAGAGAATAAAACATACAAATTAGTAGTGATACCTGGAATGAAGTGGTGGAATAGAGACCTTTTGCAGAACGCTTCCAATTATAACAGCTTCTCTCAAAGTGCATGTCCTTGACTGCAGACAAGATACAAAATCCTTTTGACAAACTCAAATAAAATCAAAACTCTATTTTATTAGGATTTGGTGAATTTATACCTCGCATAGTGGAAACAAAATCCCCTTATTGAATGCAGCCGGTTTGTAAACAGCCTTTTTTCAAGGTTTGATATAATGCAAAATGAAGTTTATTGTTCTGCTTTATATCTTTTCTAATACGAGGAAGTAAAACAACCTTGTAAAACACATCCACTTTCCTTGAACTCATATTAGAAGCAAGGATTCTGGTGCCTTGGTACACTGCATTTGGTGACCATTTATATGGTTCTCATAAGTACAAGCGTTCCTCCCGCTTTTCTTACACCTTTTCTTATAAAGGAAAGGAAAGTAATGGTATGCTTTTTTTTATAAAGAAGGCCAATTTCCGATGTATATTTCTTAAATATCTCTCCATGTATATTTTATACAACCACGTTATAAACTTAATATTTCTATGATATATAAATCATTTAAAATCATTTGATAAACATGTACAACACCTTTTGTATATTTTATCATGGAATCATCCATTTTTTCCAAGGGTTGAAGTCCTGCAGGTACATCTATCTACCAAGCTTAATCGATGAAATCAAAAAGACAATGAAGTAAAAAATAATTAAAAAATCAAGAAATTTTGATGGAAATAAAAACCTGAAGATGCTTGATCTTTTGCTTTGATCTTCTCGACAATGACATCAGCCAAAGTGCGTTCTGGTTGAGCATCTCGAGAGAAGAATGCTTCCAGTAGCTTCTGGTCATCTTCATTAATTTCTTCCTGTGTTATTTTCGAAATAAACAATGCCATTACTACATCTACAATCTTATATGTTTAGAATTTTATACAATCATGTTTTCTTCTTCCTGTTAGATAGCTTTCATATATTATCATGTATAGATAAATAAATAGAAAAACACTATGCATTAGTGTAACAAAATGACATATAACATCAAATAAATCAACCGACACGATGAAGACATAGAGCAAGGCCAACCTCATCACCAAAGATAATCGACTATGAGTGTCAATGAAGCCGTGAAAGTTGTCAATATCATCATCATCGTCTATTTGAGTATGAGTAACGTGTTCTTCGGAAAATTAATGTTATCGGGGTTTCTTGATCCGCCTCATCCTGAATCTCCTTTTCTTTGAGCTAAAGCCTCCTTCAAAATCTTTGAGCTCATGCCGGTGATATAAGTCGCAAAACACAAAGTATTTAGCACTATAGAATTTCATTAAAAATATATAATTATTTCAATAGAGCCAGGTATCAAATCAAATTTTGAAACCGCTCAGAACTTACTATCTTAAATAACCATAACAAAAAAGAAGTCCAATACTCATAGAAAGCTCAAAAATTGTATGCCACTTTACAAAGACCAAAGTTACATATGATTTAGCTTAAGATACCTAAGTTTGCTCTTAAGCATGTGACAAGTGAAATACATCATACACGCCATCATTTATTCTGTTAGATGAATATTGCATATATAAATGTAGTGTGATACTGATAGAGTCATAGAGCCTCTAGTTTGGAGTTAATAATTCTTTGGCCTCTCTCACTATCGTTGTAAAAATTTAATAGTGAAATACAATCCAACTATTCGAATATAAGCTTTCCTTTCGAGTTCTACTCTGAAATTTTGGAATTCCTGAGTTAGCCCAACCTTCCATCAACTTTCAAGTAAAATCTAAAACGAACATAAAACTTCTCACAGATATTAAGCTTTGTATGAGACCTAATTCTACAGCTATCAGGAACATTTAGCTATAAACAGCGCACATTTATCACCAATATTTATTTTCATATTCAACACTTCTAACATATATTTAGCTTCTTAAGACATCTAACTCTTTACTTGTCAGTTGTCACTAATATTTAGCTTCATATGAGACTGAAATCCATGCTTATCAAAAATAACGCTTTTAACAACATTTAAAATCTGACAGTACCTAGAGTTAGGGTGTTTGTTTGCTTATATGTGGCTTATGAGCTTATTTTTGTTTCAGCTTATATTTCATAAGACCCATTTTGGGCTTATTTTGAGACTTGTGGGCTTATATAAGTTTATTATGATATGATAACTTATATAAGCCCATAAGTCTCAAAATAATTTAATTATATATGCCAAAATCAAATAAGCTCATAAGCCCACATATAAGCTTAAACAAACACCCCTTAGAATTGCTATATTTTTTCACCAAACTTCTTATTCTCAATCGCTTATTTAAGGAAAAATTGGCTTATTAAGAAGTGTTTGGGTCTTCCATAAGTTTAAAAAATAAGCTAAACACAAATATTAAATTCCCAAAGTGCTTATTTTAAGCAAAACAAATAAGCAATCCAATAAACAATACCTTTTGTTCCTCCCGATGTAGTTTGGATGGTTTAGTTCATTTTTGGAAAATGGTTTGTTAGATTCATCGGTGAGGAAGGGCTCGGGTTATGAATTCTCTCGCTTCTTCCCACCACCCATTTTGATGATTTGTTTAAGGTACTTGGGAGAGAATGTGTGTGTTTGTTGATGGTGCCAACCAAAAACCCTAGCAAACCCTCTCTGTTTTTATGTGAGAGAGGTTATAAATGGGTTATATTTGGGACTTTTGCTTAAAATAAAGGGTGTAATTTGTCATTATTCTAAATTAGAGACTTGGGGTGTGTTTGGTTAGGTTATGTGGAGACACGTTGTTTGTTTCGTGAATTCATGTCAATGGATATATCCGAAGTACATATGCATTATAAAAAGAGTAGATTAATATATACGATACATATGCTTAATGAAGGTGATTTGTACACTCATAAAAATGATTGGTATACTCATATTTTAAGTGTTTGGATATTTTTTTTATGTTTATCAAATGTCCAAATACTTAAAATATGAGTGTCTCAATCATTTTAAGTGTGCAAATCACTCCTTATGTTTAATGCATAAATTACTTTTGTATTATGTATTTTTTTTCTTTAAATTCCCATCAATCAAATCATTAGGTTCTTTAAATTCTCATAAATTACTTCATATTTTCACTTTTTTTCACTTTTTAAAACTTTTTGTTTCAATTTATCTTCAATTATTGTGGCACCTACTCTCTTCCATTCACTTTTTCTATTTTTATCGCTTAAAAATACACTTAAAACACAAGTCACTCATAATACACACAACAAATAAAATAATGCTTCACCCAACTAAAAAATCGGTTTCCGATTGAATCGGTCAGTGTGGTCATTTTGAAACCATACATAATGGTGATCAGACTCATCACCGCAATTTCAACGGCACATCAATTTTTTAAACTTTCACCAAACTCATTATCAAACAATCGTAATATGGAGCGCTAAACCAACCACTAAATCCATATTTTTTTCTTCAAACACAAAATTATTAAATATAAAAAACATCACATAAAAAATTAAAAAGAAATAAAAAATTAAATTAAAAATAAAATATAATTTATTTTCTATTTCTTCGAGGAGGGTAGTGTTTCGTCAAATCAGCATAAATAGAATTTTCATAAAAGTAAGCGGTCACTAGACAATCATGAACACCAAAACTTATCACCGCCATGCTTAATGGTGACCAGACTCGTCACTGTCACATCAATTTTTTGCACTTTCACCAAGCTCATCACCAAACAGTCGTAATATGGACCACTAAACCAACCACCAAATCCATTTTTTATCTTTAGATACAAAATTATTAAATATAAGAGCATCATATTAAAAAATAAAAAGAAACATATCTCCTCCTTTTATTGAAAATTACATTACCCAAACATGCAAAATAAATAAAACATTACATTCAAAATAAAATACAATTTATTGTCTATTTCTCGACGAAGGTAGTGTTTCGTCAAACGACATACATATTGGAAATGTAAGCGGCCATTATGAACATCGAAAGGATCACTATTTATTGTGTTTCGTGGTAATACACCTCTTTTTCTTCTTCGGGACCTTTCACCTTCATTCACAAGCATCAATTACGCATTTTTTAAAACTCCAGAGCTTCTCCAAATGATGATGATGTTAACATGAAAACGGTGGAATCCATTTTGAAAATGTTATAAATGATTGGATAACGAAAAAAAACATGGTTTGAAAATGTAAACAAATATAAGAGAAGATTGGGGATTTATAGATAATTTTTTTTAATAAGTTTAATATTATTAACTAAAGTAGCCAACGGCTATTTTATTCATCCCAAACGTTCGATCAACAACTTTACCAAACAAAATAAAAAATAACACCACGCGTGGTGGTAGTGGTGATGTCATTTGCCACCACGCATGGTTCAACCTTTTGACGCGTGGAAACCGTCTCTATTACGACAAGCCTTATGGGTAGTATAAGAATTGTCTAGAAACATCCTAAAAAACATATAAAAAATATTTTTAAGAAAATTTCTAGACTAATTCCTTAGAATGACTTAGATATTTCAAAATAAATATGGTTAGAAATTTTTTATGAAAATCCATAACATTTTATGTTGGCTTATAAATATGTTATCCCCCCTCTTTTGATTTGTAATCACTCTTGTGTTATCTAATAGTAAACCTAAATCTTTAACACAATATTTTCTTTCTTTTCAAGTTCAGATAAACTAAATATTCAAATCCCAACACTATTTTGGAAATTTTAATTGTTAAACATCATAAGAGCACCCACAATTAGTCAAATGATGAAAAACTTTTCACTATTAAAAAAGCTTTTTAAGTAGGTTTTTTGCATTGTATTAAAGGCTTTTTTGAAAAGCTTTTTACAACCACTTGGTAAACCTCAAGTCTTCTTAAAAAGCTATAGTGATTAAATATCTTATGCATTGAATGCATTAAATGCATCAAGTCTTTGAAGACTTGATGCATTTCGGATGCTTTAACAAATAAGCTATATTCTTCTAATTAGTAACATTCTCACAAATATTTATAGCTTATTGCAAAACCTAATTCTGCTCTTCTATCATCAATATTTAGCTTTTGTTTGGTAGGTTTCTTACATTTTTTAGAAACCGATTTGTTGGTGCCATCGGTGATAAACGATAACGGGTTTTAAATTCTCTCTCATTTCTTGCCACTCATTAGTTTTAATTGATTAATTTATGTTAAAGAAAATATCTCCATCAAATTCCTGAACATAAACGACCTTCAGACATGTTGTTTTAGCTATTTCTTCAACCATTAAGTCCTCTCATCATAAACCGCTATTAACCCTCACATCATCAAAACCATATCTTTTAATCATTTGTGATGAACCAATGAAAAATGGCTCTAGCAGCTTTGAGAGTCCTTTAATAACAACAATACTCAATCCCGAGGTGTGAGGAAAGCAGATGTAGACACTCACACCTCAAACCAATGATAAAGAGATTGTTTCCGATCTAGTTACATCTATATACACTCAATATAAATATACATGATCCTATTTTAAGCAAACATTATATAAGCCGAAGTAAAAAACTATCAATAAGCTATCTAAGTCTAACCATTTTGTCAACTAACAAACACATTTACATATATCAACAAACTCAGTTTAATGAAATCTATATAAATTGGCTAATCAATCAGCTAAATTAGATCTCTAAGCGAACCATCGCAACAACCATCCAAACACATTTGTCAATCTAATAATAACTTTAAACGAACTATCCAAACACATTCTTCAACTAACACTATCTCTAAACGATATATCCAAACACACTCGTCAACTAACGATATCTCAAAACGATTTATTCAAACACATTCACCAACTAACAATATTTCTAAAGGAACTATTCAAACACATTCATCAACTACAATATCTCTAAACAAACTCTCCAAACACATTCCTCAATAACAATATCTCTAAATGATCTATTTAAACACATTCATCAACTAGCAATATCTTTAAACATCCATCCAAACACATTCCTCAACTAACAATAAGCCACAAAAAGTGAGCTTATGAAACATAAGCCGAAAACCTAATAAGCCATAAGCCTACTATATAAGCTGAAACAAACACCCACTTAACATCCAACAATACCTAAAAGCTGTTAGAATTGCTTATTTTTTTTCACCAAAGTTCTTCTTCTCATCTGCTTATTTCGGTAAAAAATAGCTTATTAAGGGTGTTCAAGTCTTCCAAATTTTAATAAGGCGGAAAATTAAGCTAAACCCAAATATTGAATTCCCAAAGTGTTTATTTTTAAGCAAAACAAATAAGCAATCCAATAAACAATACCTTTTGTTCCTGCTGGTGTAGTTTGGATGGTTTAGTTCGTTTTTTGGAAAATGATTTGTTGGATTCATCGGTGAGAAAGGGTTCTGGGTTATTAATTCTCTCTCGTTTCTTCCCACCACCCATTTTGATGATTTGTTCAAGGTACTTGGGGAGAGAGTGTGTGTTTTGTTGATGGCTGTCAACCAAAAACCCTAGCAAACCCTCTCTGTTTTTATGTGAGAGAGGTTAAATGGGTTGTGATATTTGGGACTTTTGTTTAAAGTAGAGGGTATAATTTGTCATTATTTTAAATTAGAGACTTGGGGTGTGTTTGGTTAGTGGTTATCGGAATGTAATTATTGTGGAGACACGATGTTTGGTTTGTGTCAATGGATATCTCAAGTACATATGCATTTTAAAAATATTGAGATTTTTCTTCATCATATCAGTCTACATCAGATTTTTCACTCTTCAAAACTTTTTTCTTTCAACTATTGCAACACATTCTTTTTTTTTATTATTCTTTTATTTTTTAATATTTAAATACCCTCAAAACATAAATTCCCACTCACAATGCACAAAAAAAAAATAGTGGTTTACCCGACTAAAAAACCGATTTCCTTATGAACCGGCTCGTCTGGTCTGGATTTCGAAACCATGCATATGGTGACCAAAAACTCATCACCGCAACCGCAGCGCCACATCCTAAGGAACATAATATAAATATATTTTTAAGACAATCTCTAGACTAATCTTAAGAATGCCTTAGATATTTCAAAATAAGTATGGTTAGAAATTTTATATGAAAATCTATAATATTCTATGTGGGCTTATAAATATGTTAACATTCCTCCTTTAATTTGTAATCACTCATGTGTTATCTGATAGTAAACCTAAATCTTAAACACCACCATTTTCTTTCTTTTCAAGTTCAAATAACCTAAATAGTCAAATCGTAACACTATTTTGCAAGTGCTTATTGTTAAACATCATAACAAATAAGCAACATCCTCTAATTTGTAACATTTTCACAAATATGTATATGTATAGCTTATTACAAAACTGATTCTACGCTTCTATCATCAATATTCGACTTTTGATTGGGGTCCTATATATAAAAGCAAATAAAGTATAAGTACGGAAATAGATATACACAATTTCTTCGTGTTGGTGTTGTTTAGCAGGTTTCTTACATTTTTTATAAATCGATTTGTTAGTGGCATCGGTGGTGATAAACGGTAATGGGTTTTAAATTCTCCATCGTTTCTTTCCACTCGTTGGTTTTAAAAAAAAAAAAAAAAAAAAACCTTCGGACATGCCCTTTAGCTATTTCTTCAACCTTTAAGTCCTCTCATCCTAAACCGTTATTAACTCCCACATCATCAAACCCATATCTTTTAATCATTTGTGATAAAATCAATGAAAAATGGCTCAAGCGACTTTAGGAGTCCTTTAATAACAATAATACTCAATCACGAGGTGTGAGAAAGCGGATGTAAACACTCGCCTCAACTCAATGATAAAGAGATTGCTTCGGTTTAGTTACATCTATATACACTAAGTATAAATATACATGATCCAATTTTAAGCAAACATTATATAAGCCAAATTCAAAATCTATCAATAAGCTATCTAACTCTAACCATTTCATCAACTAAAAAACACATTTACATATATACAACAAACTCAGTTTAATTCAATCTATATAAATTGGCTAATTAATCGGTTAAATTGCATCTCTAAGCGAAATATCCCAACAACCATCCAAACACATTTGCTAAACTAACAATATCATTAAAAGAACTATCTAAACACATTCGTCAACTAACAATATCTCTAAACGATATATCCAAACACACTCATCAACTAACAATATCTCTAAACGAACTATCCAAACACATTCGTCAACTAACAATATCTCTAAACCAACTATCCAAACACATTCTTCAACACACCCTTTCATTGTGCCTTTTCATTTTGTATATATAGTTTAGAATCAGAACAAAGATGTTCATGGTGATATACAAAAAAACCTTTCTGATTCAATTGTTACTTGTATTTTGGTATATCTTGATTATAGATCCAAAAAAAAAGGCCAACAATTGGTATCAGAGCAGTTTGGTCACACTAACCAAAATCATCACTTACCAATCTATTGTTACTTGTTTCAGAATCATAAGAACAAGAAACTGTTTTCGAATTTTTTTCCTGCAAAATTAATTCGAACACAAATCAAGACATCATTTTTGTGTTTCTGTTTCTGTCGCAACAAGGGAACAATCACAATCGTGATTACTCAAACCCGGCATCAAAAAACCAATTCGCAAGAAGAAGAAGAAATTTAACTCTAACCATTTCATCAACTAACCCATTTAAAATATACCCCACACTTAAAGTGTTACCGATTAACTCGGATTTTACTTAAAATTTACCCATTGACTACATACCCAACCTGCCAATTCTGCCAAAGTTGTATACTTGTAGTCTACCAAAAAGACTCTACAAATGTCTTGCTTAACCCAACCCATCTGACTCATGACCCAACCTAATACCACTACTTTGTGCATAAAATTTTACTATACATACAAAACTTGTTTCAAATACACTAGTAACGCGAATTTTCATATTAGATACACTAGTAACACTAATTTGTGCATTAAATTTCACTACAAATACTTATTTGCATCAAATACACTAATAACACTAATTTATACTTCTTTTTTTTTCCACCAATATCACAAATTTATTTATCTAATACACTAAACTTAAAAAAAAATAAAAAAAAATGAAAGTAAGAAAAACCTTAATCAGATGTATATAACTGAAACAAAATCAACAAACTCATAAAAAACACATACCTAGATTATTATAAATATGAATCAATAACATTCTGAAAAAAAATTCAAAATTCAACTTTTAGTTAGGATTAATCGATAAAGTTAATCACAGTATGTATCTCAATTCCATTGATTGAAATTTGATTAAGCTAATCGACAAAAACTGTTAATATGATTGAAGATTGTGGTGAAACTGTGAAGATCTTGAAGATTTAAGCTTTTTTGATGATCGATTGCAATGAATTATGATTGATCAGATTGTGCGTACTTTGAGTGATGATTTTGTATGAGTAGTTGAATTTGGTAGCTCAATATTTATTTTCAAGTAAGGGAGTTTATATGTCAAACGTTTTATTGCTCCACTAGATTGTCAAATTACTTTAATACCCTTAATAGTTAGTTAGGATTATAGTTAATCTCATCCATTGATTTTAAATCAATAGTCAAAAACTCTTCTTATTCTTTTTACCAAAAATCATCTTTTTATTTAAAATCAATGAGTGCATCTCCCCTTAAAATTATCCTCCCTATTTGAAATGTGTCGCTAGAAATCCTTCTTATTCTTCTCATTTTAGTTTTTCTTCTTCGGATCCTTCCTATATATATATATATATATATATATATATATATATATATATATATATATATATATATATATATATATATATATATATATATATATATATATATATATATATATATATATATATATATATATCCGCTTAATAACGAGATATAATTTTGAAATATATCCGTTGTGTCAGATCCTTTACTTCATCGTCACCACAGCGAAATCCTTCACGGCGAGCCACGAAATGGCACCCCGGTGTGGCGGCGAGGCACGGCGAGGTGCCACCACACCCCACGGCGAGCCATGATCTTGCCACACCCAATGCTCTAATAACCGGAGAGCATAAATACGTTATTTCACATTGGTTGTATATTTCATGATCTGATGTTATTGTTGAACTGATTGAACAATTGAATAGGATTCAAGAAACTTGTTCATGATACGGGTTTTGGTTACACTTTCAAATTTAAAATTTTTCATTGCATATCTTATTCTATGACGATAATAAAACAAAGCAAAAAGATAGTATACAGGATCAATATTTAACATCGACCCTGATATTTATTATTGTGGTACATACACAAGTTTTTGAGCATCCGCAATGAATACTAACAATAATAGCTTTTCGCCATTCAAATAAGTTTTTTGAAATGCTTTATGTGCATTGCATTCATAGCTTTTTGAAAAGCTTTTTAAAATGACTTGATATACTTCAAGTCTTTTTTCAAAATGATATATTTTAAAAAAAGTAGTGATTGGGAGACCTAAAAGATATGCCTAAACTCATGCCTAAACCTGCGTGGCATCGTCCTGATGGCTGCAGTCAGGGGAATCACTTTTTCACAAACCATCAAGATCATGCCACGTATGTTTAGTAGGGGTGTTCGCGGGGCGGTTCGGTTCGGTTAGTTGGAAGATTTAAACTATCCATCGCGGGCGGGTAATTAATTTTACTACCAAACCGAACCGTACTAAATGGGTAACCGGATAAGCGGGTACCTAAATGAGCGATTACCGCGGTTGGGTCCTGATTAACCATTTTAGACGTTTAATCAAGTTTAACCGTATAAACATTAACATGTTCTAGAGCGTAAATGTCATTTTAGTAAAATTAAATGACATTTAATAGGTAATAGTCATATAAAAATTATCCCGTTAGAAAAATTGCATTCAAACATCCATACATAATCAACTAACAAAATAATAGTTATTCGATGTTTATAGATTACAATCACATTTATCAACTTTCACATATAAATGTTTAGAAATGTTAATATTATAAGCAAAATATGCGTTGTAAAATAAAATTAGTACAATAATATAATTAATACTTGTACAATTATTTAAAAAAAACCTTCATGTATTAAGCACACGGTTCGGTTCGGTTAACCGCGGATATCAAAAAATAAAAACCAAAACCGAACCGTGATAAACGGGTTTTTTCGGTTTCGGTTTTTTCCGGTTTCGGTTTTCGGTTTCGGGTTTTTTCGGTTTCGGATTGAGCGGTTCGGCTCGGTTCATCGGTTTCTCGGATTTTTTGAACACCCCTAATGTTTAGGCATGTTTTTATACACATAATTAGGTCTCCAAATCATTTTCTATTTTAAATATAGTATGCATTTAATACATTAAATACAAAAAGTATCAAAGACTTTTTGCATTGCTGATGCTCGGGTAGCGTCACAATGCTACCCAACCACCATTTGGCGACATACATTTTTTTTCCTATTCTATAAAACAGTACCACAAAGAATTAATTTCTAACCTATTTTGCTTCAAAAATAAAATAAAATCAATGTACATATTAACTTCAAATAGCTTTATCCGCAAGGGAGTTGAGCTTCAATATCATTTTGCAACTCCAAAAAATTATAAAGTATCATTCTTGCTTCTTATAGGTAATGAACATGCACGTTGCTAAAAAGAATTGCAATTAGTTACTAAGACTTAGGTCTTGTTTGTTTAATTTTTTTATTAACTCATGTTAATTAACAAATAACTTAATGTGGAGAACCTCACTTTTATCACTTATTATTTTAAGTCATTTATTTTGATTAAGTGAAAAACAAACAACTTTTTATACGACTTAATAAATTAAGTTTTTCATATTAAGTTAATTAAGTTGCATTCAAACATCACCTTAGATATCGTCAGAGTGGCAAATAGGTAATGAACATGCATCCGGTATATAAGCAAATCCTACGAATATATACATGTCAGGGTTGTGCTTAGCACAGCCTATAACACCACCTAGTACAAGTTATAAACCACTAATATAATCTTAAAAGGCACTCACGATGCAATGCGTGGCGGTCTGCGATAGTATTTATGCGAACAAATGTTTTGAGGTGGTGATGTGATGAGATGGTGGTGGCAATGCGATAAGTATAGTTATATGTGTTTCTTCCCGTTTATTGAATTCGTTTCACAACACTTGAATGTATATGTGTTAGTTGTAAGTGTTTGTTTGGAGTGCAGCGACATCATTATTCGCGTATAAAAATACCTCATGATCTCTTACGCGTCAAACACTCCCAAAAGTATATGATTTTGTGAATCAAGATTATATTGATTGGAATAAATGAAATAAATGTTAAAGTTGTAAAACTTTGAATTAAAATAAAATAAACTCACTAAAAATATAAAACTAAAACTCATAAAAATATATTAAAATGGATGTTGAATTAAAGAGCGTAAAATTTTAGAAAATATGGTGAAATTAAATTATAATATAAATAAGTAGATAAAAGATATTTTAATTTGAAAATAAAGATGAATTTTAGTTGAGAAGTGGCATGTCGTTTTATAATTAGACTCCTTATCTTAATTTTTGGTGGTTAGGAGTTAGAACTTGGAGTTTGTTAGAAGTTAGAACTTGGAGTTTGTTAAGTGACACGTGTCATCTCATGATTGGGCTCATTATCTTAATTTTACATGCATTATAATATATCTTTCCATAATAAGTAAGTAAAAAAGTCTGAATTTTTAAGTCTTCTAATTTTAGAAGGCCTAAATGCATAATAAAGTAGTATAGATAAGCATAAGCCCAAGTCATAAGATTAGCCAAATACCCATTAAATAGGGAAATGTTTTTGTTTTTGTTTTAGATTAGACAAAATTACACGGTTGGTTCCTGTGGTTTGCTCGTATTGCAAGTTTGGTCATTAAGTCATTTTAATTCTGCTATAGATCACTATTTTGAAACGTTGCACTCTTTTAGTCCCTAATTTGGATGGGCGTTAGTGCGATCCGTTAAGTGTTTTCTTGTTGTTAGTCATTCGTTAATACGGTCAGTTAAGTGTTTTTATTGTTAGTAATTCGTTAATAAATTTT
The DNA here is from genome assembly GCA_022545495.1 of Chrysanthemum lavandulifolium. Taxonomy (NCBI): domain Eukaryota; kingdom Viridiplantae; phylum Streptophyta; class Magnoliopsida; order Asterales; family Asteraceae; genus Chrysanthemum; species Chrysanthemum lavandulifolium. The sequence continues at coordinate 199,251,709 of CM040243.1, read as the reverse complement.
GCACCGTTAGTCCTTATTTTTTAAAATATAGTTTTCCCATTAGTCCTCCGTTAATAATAGTTATCGCTTAGATTTTTACGTTTTGTCCGTTTTATCCGTTTTCGTTCGTTTTATCCGTTTTCCCCGTTTTTCAATTTTCGCTCGTTTTTATGTTTTATCTCTTTTAAATGCTTTTTTTTTATCCGTTTTATCCGTTTTTGTCCGTTTCTTGACATTTTGTCCCTTTTCTTATATTTTGTCCGTTTTCTTTCGTTTTGTACTATTTCAACATATTGAAAATTTTTCCAAAAGAAAAAAAATTAGAAAAAAATTTCAAAAATAATTGGAAAAAAAATATTTCGGAAAAATATTGAAAAAAAAATATCAAATTTCAAAAAAAGTGAATAAAAATTTCAAAAAAATTTGAACAAAATATTTTTTAAAAAGCGGACATTGAAAAAAAATTAAAATATTTTTTTCAAATATATATTTTTTAAATCTTAAAAATTTCGAAACATATTGAAAAAAACGGACATATTTTTTTAAAAAATATATATTTGAAAAATATTTTTTATTCAATTTTTTTTTGAAATTTTTATTAAATTTTTTTTAAGCGGACAAAACGTAAGAAAAGCAGATAAAAGCGTCTTTAAAACGGACAAAACATAAGAACAACGGACAAAAACGGATGAAAACGGGCAAAAACGAAAGAAAACAGACAAAACATAAGAAAAATGGACAAAAATGTAAGAAAAATGTAATAAAAACGGACAAAAACGGATGAAAACCGATAAAAACGTAAAAAAAGTGGACAAAAACGGATGAAAACCGATAAAAACGTAAGAAAAACGGACAAAACTTAAGAAAATGGACAAAAACTATAAAAAACGAAAGAAACTGCGGAAACGTAAAACGGAAAGCGGATAAAAAGGCAACGGATAAAAAATCGGACAAAAGCGGTAAAACTATTATTAATCGGAAGACTAATGGGAAAACTATATTTTAAAAATAAGGACTAACGTTGCAAAATTTATTAACGAAGGACTAACAACAAAAAACACTTAACGGACTGCACTAACGCCCATCAAATTAGGGACTAAAAGAGTGCAACGTTTCAAAATAGGTATCTATGGGGTAATTAAAATGACTTAGGGACCAAACTGCGTAATACGAAAGACCGCAGGGGACCAACCGTGTAATTTTGTCTTTAGATTATATCACAACTGATAGCTAAGGGGGGTGGCAACACATTCGGTATGCATTCGGTATAAGTTCATACCACACGGGCACACCATTGCCACTAGTGAGGTATGGTTCGGCATGGCATGGAGATCGGTATACATTGTCGAATCGGCATCACCAAGTGAAGCACAAATATTAATGAAATATTAAAATAAAATTGAGTAATGTATGGAATCATGGTTGCCACTAAAAAACTATGGTGGGGTATGAGTGAGGTATGAGATTAGGTGGAATGATATTATTGGTGGGTGGTGAGGTATGGTGAGTCATGGTTGCCACCCCCTAATGCATATAACGTTCTGTATTTTGTAAGGCTGAGCATCCAGCCGAATACCGACCCGTCCCGACCCAGCCCGATCCCGAAAAGGGTAAAAACCCTATCATGAAACCGAACCGAATGGGACTCGGGTCGGTTCGGTTTTTGTCGGTTGGTTTTTCCCAAAACTGTGCTTAGTTCTTCGGTTTTGTCCCGACCCGGCCCGATACCGACTATTCCTAAAACCTAAAACCGACCCGATTGCTGTCGGTTTGGTTTCGGGACAATCGGTTTCGGTCGGTTTTGCTCGGTTTTCAGGAATCGGTCAGTTTTGCTCGGACTTAGTATTTTGCATACCATCTAACTGAATTATATAATGTATAGTTTGATGATTATTGGTGCATTCAATTTTTGTGTACAACTTGTCACCTACTTATGATGCATTTTGGGGTCCTGTACAGTTCTTAATAAATATACATCAGCATTAACTCGTTAAGTGATTCTTGTCTTTGCCCAAAATACTTTTATAAACTTAGGAAGATACAATAAAGAGAGAACTCGTTTTGCACAAAGGCTAATCAAAGCCAAGTGATGCAGTTCATTTGAATTCTTGAGCCAGAAAACAAGCACTTGATAAACAACACATTTCAAGCAGTACAGTCACTACTAGGGTAAGATTTTGAACCCACCACAATCATATCAGCAATCGGAATATCACATTAGGTTACAGAATTAATCCTTCGCACCTTGTGCAACATTTGTCTCTTCATACCCCGATGAAACCTAAAAGAATTATACAACAATTTCTTTAAATGGACTATTTCTTCACTAGCAATGAACACTCACATCTGTACAAAATACACCGCGTTAAAAGAAAGTGAAACATACGGTCCTTCCAACTGTTAATCAGCCTCTTTGAGTGATTGTAGCAGCTTCTGAAGGCCAGTCAATTGCACATTAGTAACTACTCAATATGGGGTATTTACTGTGTTATGTGAATCTCAATAGCTCATGCCAAAAACCGAGCTGTGTGAGTTCTCATTCACCCAAGGCAATGACAACAAAAACATCATCAAGAGACCACTTGACGAGCTTATCTTTGTCTACAGGATTAATAATGGCACGTTCTGCTGTTGCCAAACGATACCCGATAACGATTTCATTCCTTTCACGACCCCTGATCATGATGTCATAAAAGCAGAGTTCTTCTTGATCATACAGATAGAATTCTGCTGGTTTAATACACATCTCGTTTCCCTGCAAATTGTTACGAGTCAAGAGTGCTGAGTTCAAATAAGACGGGTAAAAAAAAGGGTCAATTCAGGTTCTGTTGGCCCGCACATATCTTATGTCCATGTTTTACGAACTTGTTATTTACATGTAATGTGTCATTTAGGATTATAAAAACATTATTACAACAATAGTCTACTCCTTTGAATCAAACGATTTAGGAGACTCATTTAAAATCATGGTATGATGACTTCTAACCCATTTAAAATGTTCCCCTTCAGGCAAAAGTTGTTAAATCACCCATTTGAACTGTTTGAGATGTAACACATCCCAAATCGACCAATTTATAAGTAAATCGGTCGAAGTTCCCACCTCTAGTAAAACATTTCATGGTTATTTAAGGGTAACGAAGGGTACCTCCTCTGCAAAAAGTTCCTCAAGTACACGATTTATTTGTTTATCTTCAGCTACCATTGCTAGAGCCATGCTCACAAGCTCATTTGATAGAACGTAATCACTAATTTTGGTTACTGAAACAAGATTCCTAGTCCTAGAATCCAAGATCTCGCTTATTATTATTGATTTGTTAGAAGCCTGCTGCATCTCACGAATCCAAGAGCTATGAGAGAAACCAGAAACGCGGGGTAGTGTTGAGCTTGTGTCTTTAGACGGAAGACGTTTTGACTGCAACCATAGATGAAATAAACAGTTTTACAGGTATCTTCCCAAGTTGAAGTGGTCAACAGTTATTAATCCTCAGAATAGAAATTACCTGAATGTCTCGGATAAGGAGAAGCGTGGCTAGAGATCGTGAGTCGGAATGCACAATTGAGTCTTCCACAGATTCATCTGCAAGAATCAGAATCTGTCCTTTCAGAGTTAGTAATCAGAAATGTCAAATTATCCTTTTGCATTCAAACGTCAAAATCTTGTGGAGAATTGATCATCTTATTTATATACTATGAACTACTATATTAAAAACTTAGTGTGTTAATTTTGAATTTATAAGGTCTGGATACTCAAAATGAGCAGCAAAACTAATTTTGGATGTGCGAGAATATTAATTACTTGTAAATATTCTACAACTCAAAATTTGGATAATAATCTTAAAAGTAATTCTAAAAAATAAAATCAAGTGATGTGAATATGCTCAGGCTATGATTTATTTTATATGAGAACTAAAAAATTTGGTATTACCCAATAAATAACAATAGCTATCAACCCACTGATAAATGTTTAGTAACTTTCAACTGTCTTCAAACCCATTTTGACCCACAGTTTAGACCATTCCTACCCATATTTCAAGATTAACTGAACGAATGATCAAGCTGATTCTCAACAAACAGTTTCCATTTGACCTGTGTTCTTTAGCTCTTTGTTTGAAGACCCAATAAATGATGAGAACTAAAAAATCGGTATTACCCATTTGCATTTTCATATTTACCCAATAAATGCTTAAACACCATTGTACATTATACATTGAAAACTTGTATTATGGGGAAATATGCAAGTATTTAAGTTTTGATTGGTATATATGCAATTCGAGCCATATACTATGGTAATGAGTTGACATGGTGTTGCTTCTTGATATGGAAATATGTTAAGAGATCGATCTGAGATCTCTTAGACAATAACTAAACTAACAACTAAATTAAGAACCTCGTAAACTAATTTTCTCATTCTTTTTCCTCTCCTCTCTTCATTCATGCGAATGGTACATATATATAAGTGAAATATGCAGACTACACTCTAACTACTTGACCCACTAACTTACAAAAGGGAAATATGCATGCATGAACTTCCACAAAGTGGAGAGGTTGCTTGTGAGTTGTGACTAGCCTAAAAACTAGGACACGTAATGACAAACATTTACAGAACCAAATAGCCTTCGTGGCCAATTCTTTAGCTTCTTTAATCCACTTTGATGAGTGATAAAGACTTGCTCTTTATGTGCTTATCAAAATACTTAAGTTACTATGATATAATTAACCTCAAATTGTGAGCCTCACCTATTGACGTAGAATACTTATATATCAGTTAAGTTCATGATTTGATGGGTCTTTATTCTGGTATTGAATCCAAATAGACAATTGGATAACTCCTGAACATAAATCGGGTCCAGTTGAGCAGTTTTAAACTTTGATGTAAAGGTTTACTATCTGAGGCTTTAATTTTAGCAAAGAGATTATCAGCTGCATAAAATAATACAGCCAGTCTAAATTCCTTAGGCAGGGTCACATTAAAAGTCGTCTGGTTGCCAGTTAAGAGATGAAGTACTGATCATGCATTTTAAACATCTCAGAACGGAAATTTTGTGAGAAAGAACCTTACAGAATCAAATGTCTCCAAAGGCAGGGTCTCCAAGTGCTTTTTGATGACTGCATTCCCTACACGATGGACAAGTTTAATGTTAACTAGTCCTGAAATATTAAGTCCTCCGTCTACCAACTTTTTTTCTCTCTCCTTTTCCAGCACCTCATTAAACATCCATAATTCTGAGCCTGGAGCTAATAATGCCTCTAAAACCTGGTAGATAACAGAAGAAAGAAAGTTATATCAGTGAATTACCAACATATACAAGACTAATAGATATCAATGAATTACCATAATCATATCATCAATATCACGTCGCCAACCACAGAATAGTATCTTTTCTGGATATTTAGGAGGGTCAACTTTTCTGGGGAATAGACCCCTTCGTACCTGCAAGAGACATAAGGTCTAAGAGTTCAGTCGAGACCTTCATATTACACTAGTATGTGCAGAAAAACTGACCTCTGGTAAAGGGCCAGGGGAATATGTGTCATCATCCTCAGCTATGACAAGTATTTCATCACCTTCTCGTAAGATATATTCATCACTTGGATTTATATTTATCTTTCCTCCCTCTGAAGCAACCTTTACTCCACAAGGAATTGCGTCCGGAAAAGAAACAAGTACATCCTCAAACCGCACACCATCCAACTTAGGCCACCTTTTGATATAGAATTCAGCATTTTCGAACCCCAGGATATCTTCCCATATCTGAAAAGAAAACACTACCAGGATTAATAAGACTATCAGTTATTCTAAGTTCCTTTATGTTTCAAATAGTCGAAGTTTATTTTAACAACCTGTGCAAGGCCAGGCTGCAGAGCACACTGTATCATCAGCCGTCCAATGACATCATGTGCAACTACTGTCTCAATTAGCTCTCCACCAACAAGCTTCACCAAGGGTTCATTGTCAAGATCACTCATCTCCACAACAACATGACCCCTCAGTCCCTCTTTTACTCCAGTAAGGCTTAGCACAACTCTCAATGCACGTGCGTCACTCTAATGATTCAAGAGAATACAATCATGAAACAATTACTAAATCCATGACGAACTAAGTTTATATTAGGACATACCTGATCTGCATTTTCATCTGCTGCTAGTACTATTATAGCACGTGCCTTTGAAACCGAAACTTTTTTCAAGTCTGCAAGTATAAGAGGACTGCCACTTCTGCATATAACTGATGTTCCCATGAAGCTGAATTCGAGCTTTGCTATATCCATCTCCATTTCCTCCTTATCTCTTTCCGCCAGGACAACAACAACCCCACCACCAATGCTCTTATTTGCAATCGCCAGCTGCTTTAAAAGTGAACCCTGTATCAAAAATAAGATAAAATGTAAATTCATCTTCAAATCAAAACAAGTCTAAAACGTAACTTAATAATTACCAACTTGTCACTCCATCCAAGAACGAGTATGTGATTGCTTTCAATTACTTCACTTTTTCCTTTTCTCAATGAATCTACCTTCTCTGAAATAGCATCTGAAACAAGCCCTAACATCATTGCAAATATCAGCATTCCACCTGCACTTACCGAGACTGAAACTATTCTTGGTCCAGTGCCGACCCTATCTGCATGATTTCCTGAATCTGCCACAAATGTCCAAGAAAGCCAAACGGCTTCTGCTAGGCTACCGTCACTGACAGCATACATAGCTAAACCACCAAATGCTATGAGAAAAATTGTTGCAAAGAGAAGTGCAAGCAACTTTGCATATGGATAAATAGAGAAACACACATCCACCATATATGCAATTCTCTTCTTTAATGGAACCTCCTCTTTGTTATTTTTGGCACATTTTGAAAAATTCTTGATTTTTGGTAAATCGTCAAGATATTTGTACAACACAAAAGGTGTGATAAGCGTAAATAGAACGATGTACAGAGCAATCGTTCGTCTATCGGTATTGCCAAACTTCCCAAAAGAATCTTCATTCACATCTTCTAAAATGTCAATGCTTTCATAATTAGGAATGTCCTTCTTACTGTGAATTCTAAGAAGAATGGAATTCTTTTCCTGCGAAAAAGTTACTCCTTTTCATTAAACAGACTTAACTGCAATAACAAATGACCAGACGGGAAAAGACAGACTTGTATAGACAACAACAAGCTTTTTTTCTTTCTTGCAAGGACTTGTGTAACTTGTTATGACTAATTTTTGTGACAAAAGGCTGAATTATAAAGATCATGGCACCAAAACTACTTTGGATGTGGCATGTCTCAGTGTGGAATGATGGAATATCATGTGTGAACATCTAGGTTTTGCTGTTTGGAGAACGGAATTTATCAGGTTGGTGTGTTTGGGGATGTCACATTTTGAGTGTGGACTTAGGTATGTAAGTAAACTTTGTATATACATAGTGTATGTGGTGTCCCATATTTAGTGATTTTTTGGTTTGTTTCGTGTAAAGTGTGAGGTCTGGTCGTCTGACCATGTGTATATGTTGTTTGATCTGCACTTTGTAAATTTTAGTTATATTAATAAAAATTTGCCTTTTTCGGAAAAAATAGCAGTTGTAGTATTAACCAACCGTCCAAAAAGAACATTTCACCTTCAATAGAAGCAAACGTTGCCGCGAAAACTAATCACAACAAGTATCTAACACGATTAATATAGTCGAGAAACCAATACCTGAAGCTTTGTAACTTCATTCCTCAAGCTAATCGCATAAGACACAAGCACCACAAATAATACTAGCAGCTGCATTTTAAAATAAAAACATATCATAATCAAACACTAATATGACAAAATCACATTACAAATTATATATAAAAAAGAATATTCACCAGATTAAACAACAACGAACTCCTAATAACTTTAACTCTACTACTCTTCCTAACCGAACTCAACGAATTCGCAGAAACCGAAACTTGATCACCTTTCTCCATCTTAGCATCAGTCGAACTCGACCGTATCGACGCCAAATCATTTCTGGGCGTCACCGGAGACATCACAGGCGCTTGTTTCCTCAAGGACTTCACATTCGACGTCTTCACAACAGTAACACGGTTTCTGGCCGTGTTGGGGCCAAGAAAGGAAGGGTAAACATAATCACGATCACCAAAACCAAACGTCTGACCAGGAAAAGTGTCGCTAGTAGTGGTGGTGGAGGAGTCTGATGAGTCGAATGATCGACGTGGAGACCATGATGATGATGATGAAGGTGGTGGGAGTGGGAAGTGTGGGGTGGTGGAAGTTGTGCGTGATTTTTTTAAAAGTGGGCGGCGCTCAGGTGGTGGTGGGTCGCCGGAGGTGGTGGTGGTTGACATTGGCGTTGTGATGGTAAGTGTGTCTGTGTGTGGGAGTGTTTGACTTGTTTAATGGCCGGACAGTTGTTTGATGATTTGAGTTTGTTTAGTTATTTGTTTGCTTTTTCACCGTTGCTAAATAAGGCAAGTTGGCTTTCTTTCTTTTACTCACGTTTTTTTAGAGGGTGTAAGAGTAGATATATGGTAGCTTGCCAAAACTAAAAAAAAAAAATAATAATAAATAAATAAAAAAGTGATATAACCCCCTATGATATGATAATATATATATATTTTGGTGAAATATATAACATTATAACCGCGATTCATATCGTCTTGGTGAATCTTCGATTCGATCGTAATGATTGAAACCACCTCCCCCTATAGGAGGGTTTGTATAAACTCACCCAAAAAAAATTGTCACGTTATACTATTTCAGGAAGTCACTCCCAATCATTTTTCACCCATGTATCAAAAAATCACTCCCAATCATGGCTCAAATCAAAACATCTCTTTAAGACCTATCATATCCAATTAAAACACAAAAACTCAATTAAAAATAAAAAAGATTAAGGGTGCGTTTGGTATGCTGCTATGATTCATAATAGGTATGTGTTTGATAATAGTGGTAGGCCCCTCGGTATGAAAGATACATACCTTGCCCTTGTGGGGTATATGAAGTATGAAACATATATATCATTCATTCCCACATTTGAAATATTTTCATTTTAAACAAGCACATGATTGGAATGAAAATTCATTCCTCACTCCCATTCCGAGATACCAAACGCACCCTAAAACTCGTCTCTTGGCTCAAGCCAAGGAATTGGTGAATGATTTGACGCATAGAGGGGTGGTGTCATGGCTTGAACCTGGCTTGGTGCCATGTTGGATGGCTTTGTTACTCAAGCCATGATACCCAAACTCTAAGTAGTACTTGATTCTCAATGTTGACACACTTTTTTTTACTAAATTTAGTATATTTAATAATAGGGTAAAAGTCAAAAATGATAAACATGTTTTCTCAAATGTACCAATATGATAAACATGGTCGGTTATGTACAATCAAATTATGTACAATAATGAGTAATTCTTCACATCTTCATATCTCACATCTGCATCGTTCGTCCTTTATACTAACGGCCGTTAGTAAATAACTTAAAACTTGGTTTTCTTACGTTTTCGGCCAATTTTTACGTTTTCGTCCGTTTTTTTACGTTTTCGACCCTTTATTACGGTTTCATATGTTTTTTTACGTTTTTCGTATGTTTTTTACGTTTTCGCATGTTTATTTACGTTTTCGTCCGATTTTTTAGAGGAGCAAGATCCTACATGGATGACCCGATCATCGAGTTTATCTGTGAGCGTCTTGCCCAGGCGAAGGGCGCTTGCGAGTACAGCGCACATCACGTAGGTTTGAACTTGTGACGGTGTACTATATTGGCGTTCATTTCTACAACCATGGCTTGATGTGTTGGACCCGCTTCAGCGGATCGCGTACTCAAGAGATCGCGGCTCATGTAGTATGCACTCGGGACCTCGATCCGTTGTGGCGCGCGCTTACTGATGCGGATACTACGGCCTACGATGCACCGTGATGCGCGAGACTTAATCGAGAAAGTGTGGCGGCCGCCAGTTCGAGACCTATTCCACGTCAACCACGGCGGGGGCTAACACCTATTACGTCGCCATGGCCATTCTATAAATGGGGCATCGACATTGCAGTCCACTTTCATTGCGGCGGGAGGATTGAAATTCCTCATAGTAGCTATAGACTACTTCACCAGTGGATTGAAGCAAAGCGGTCGTAACAATCACGAGCGATCGGGTAAAATGGTTTGTTTGGGAAAATATTGTATCGTTTGGATTACAGGAAATCATCTCGGACAATGGAAAACAATTATGTGACAACCCTTTCAGGGCTGAGTGCGGCGAATATTGTACAACACTTCACGTCGGTTAAACACCCACAAACCAATGGTTTGGTCGGCGTGCAAACCGTAGTCTAGGTGAAGGAATTAAAGCATGCTTAGACAAACACAAAGGAAGGTGGGTGGAAGAATTATCGCATGTTTTGTGGGCGCACGAACTTCAATCAAAATTAGCACGGAGACTCACTTTTCTCTTGTCTATGGGACGAAGCGTCGTACCGGTAGAAATTGGGATGCCAACTATTCGCATTCTTGAAGTTAATGTTACAACCAATGATGATGAGCGCATAGATTTGGACTGTTGGAAGAAAGCGGCGGCGCTTGACTATATCGAACAGGAGGCTAAGTCAAAGATGAAGGGATACTACGATGCTAAAGTACGAAGTGTTTCATTCGAGACCGAGCGACTTAGCATATCGAGCCAATGATGCGAGCCACGAAGATCTGATAAAACTTGGACCAAAGTGGGAAGGACCTTATGAGGTCATTGAAGCATTAGGTAAAGGCGCGTCTGGTCATGTGACATGGATGGCGTGAGCTACCACGCATGGAACATCTGCAATCTCAAACGATGCTATCTCTAGGAACGGCTACGACCCGGTATGACGGACACTCCTGCACTTTAGTATAGTGCTCGATAAACATCCGTGTATTTACATTCTGTTTTATTTAGGCAAATGTCTTTCTTTTTCTTTTACAAAAACTTGCAAGTATTAATAAAACGTCGTGGTTTCTAGCTAACTCCGCGACACATTTTCATTTTGTTAATTGCGTAATATTTATGACTCAACATTGTTGCTATATTATATTTTGCCTACACGGCATGCATGCACCTACTACAACCCACGATGGTATAAAGGATGAGTAAACCTACTAAACAACTCGTTGAGTAAGAGGGTTGCAAACCCATCAACATTGGATCATGCATCCTTGTTAAACACCTTTTTTCAAGACGCTGGAATAAGTTAAAATGCGCATTCCACGACGGATGTGCAACAATGCATACTATGCGCGTTTAACAAAACCAGGAATCAAGACTCTTGGCTCCTTACTATGATATTTACAGTACGCTGCATATCACACCATACACGATTATGTTAAAAATGCTTAGACATTATATTGTACGTAGGATGGATCATACATGATTATGAACTCCACATATTATTCGCGCTTGTGTAACAATTTGAGTATTAGACAACAAGTACGTTTTTATTCAAAGGCGGATAACTAAGTACAAACATTCAACAAAAGGAATATGTCATTAAGGACCATGAGTTCTTACAAAATGATATTTACAACGAAGATATAACCTACATGCTATTACAACGCCTAAGAGATGAGCCCTCCACACGACTTGCGGCATCCCGCCTCCTTTAGCTTCTTCAACAAATCGAGTCTTGGCGGGATCTGGTGGCAACACTAACGGTACCCGTCGGACCTAGGAAGATCTTGCGGCGTAATACCACACAAAATGGCCTTTCTTTTAACACTTTCTTCTTAGCAAGTCTCGTAGCATGAGCTTCCAAGGATTCCTTCAAGGACTTCCTTCTCGATGCGAAAGGTTCAAGATATCGGGCGAGCAAAAGCAGGCACACTGTTGGGACTCATCGGGCTTCAAATAATAATCGGGCGGCCTCTGCATTCTCGGACGATGGCGGGCCAAGGTTAGTCCTCCATAATTACCCACATGGGATAATTGATGAGTGTCTAAATCTTCATCGTTTTGTGCAATCTAAACCGCAAAATCATCGAAAACACTCGAAACACATCAAAGCGATCAAAATATCACAAATTAGTGTTTTATGTGTTTTAAATGCAAAAGATCAAAATCGGATGAAAAATGATTCAAGTTTGCAAAATTGGCGGTTTAGTCCCCAAGTTTTAAAAGTTGTCAAATCTAGTCCACGGAATTCAAAATGTGGAATTTTATCATTCAAGGTCCACTGAAATATTCTAAGTTGTTTAAAATGATCCTTGAATGATTCTTTGGTCAAATGGCGGAAAAGGTCCTTAAACTTTGAAAAATTGCAAATATAGTCCTTGGACATTTTAAAATGGAATTTTATGCAAAAAGGGTCCTTGTACTATCAATGTTTGTCAAGTTTAATCCTTGTGAGAAGTTTGGAAAAGTGTCAAGTTCAGTCCTTGAAGTTTGGATAATTTGCAAAATTGGTCCTTGTGTTAAACTATACCAAACCGGACCCTTATCAATATCAAAGCCCAAATCCATTCCAATGTCCAACCCAGCTGCTGGCCCAAACCCCTAGCCCATCTCCCCTTGACCCTTGAACCTTGGCCCCCACTGAGCCTGTCGGAATACATTTGGCCCTGAACCAATGCAATTGTGACCCCCCCCCCTTTTGTATTATTAAAACCTCCGGTCAACGTAAGTCAAACGAGCAAGAAAACCGCCCAAACACTGTTCATCTCCCACACAAACTCTGATTCCCCAAAACCAGTCATGGTTTTCCCTCCTTTTTCTCACCCCCCCCCTTACCTTGTTCCCTCCACCTCCACTAGCACCAAAAACCTTTAATTGACTCAAACCAACCCATTTAATGCTCAAACCTGCTAAAGAAGAATTTGGCGCCAAAAATCCAAGTGGACGGTTTTGATGAGTTAGAGAGATCCAAGGGCTGGAATTTGGTGGGAAACAATCAGAGGTCATCAGAGATTCATAAAAGTCTATAAAGTGGAGCTGAGATGCATTGTATCAATATATCTAGTGTAATCTTTAAATTTCTAAGTCGTTTTAGCTTAATTTTCAATTTCAGTGTATGTTTTAATCTTAAAACTCTGTATTTCAAGTTCTTATGTTATAATAAAGCTTTTGTGAAACCTCAATTCAAGTATCAAGTTAAATTTCAGTTTATGCAGTGTTGAATCTCAAAAATCTCATGTGAATCAAATATTGTTTTTAGTTGTTTGTATGGACTGAATAGATCACATAAGCTCCCATATAGCTTTTCTAAGCTATTAGAAACAATAAAATACAGTTTAGTAGCAAAAGTCAAAAATCACCAAAAATACAAATTAAATAGTTAAAAAATCAAAAATCATATGGAAGTGGTGTACACAGCTGGAGCAGGGTAAATCATGGATGGCCTTGGGTTAGTGGCTTAGTGGTAAGCCTTTAGGATTGCACTTGGTTCCTAGTTCTTGGTTTTCACTTGGATAAGCATTTGTAAGCACTTTTGATTATCTTGGCATTTTACTGTTGTAATTGTTCATAAGCTTAAATTTCTGTTTCTTTGTGTTAATTAGTTATAGTTAAGTCTAGTTGATCATTAAAATCAGTGTGTTGTTCTTTTAAATTTGTAGTTTATTAAAATCTTATTTTGACAGTAAAAATAGCATAATCATCATTAGTGAGTTTTATGTTGATATGGTTGTTGTTTAATGCTTATTTAGTGTTAAAATATGATAATACATGGTTTGCAATTAATTATATGTTCTTAATCTGTGAGCTTCTTTGAAAAAGTTTCAAAACAGTCAAATAAAGGCTTGTTTGGATTTGAGTAGTAATACTGTATTAAAGATTGTTTGAGTGGTTGCTTGTTGTTGTATTGTGTATCACTTGGTCCAATTAGTTCAAACAAATCAAGAAACACAGTTCTTGTTTCATCATAAGTCAAAATCTCTTTTGATCATATCTGTTTTGCTTACTGTTGGATGTTAGTAATTCATGACCATGGATTTGTGTTTATAAGTTGTTTATATTGATCAAATCAGTCTTATTTCAACTTAACATAACATAATCAGTGCTTAAAATCAGTTCAAAGTTCATTTTAGTCAACTCTTCTAGTTTTTAAGAAAAGTCAAATTTTCATTTGGGTCGTTTTTGAATAAAATAGATATTTTTACTGTGTGCTTAATAATAAGTTTTAGCTTAAAAGCTCTTAGGGTATTAAAGTCTAGTTGCTAAACAAAAATATAAAAATACTAGATCTCTTTGAATCGACATAAAGTGCTTTTAGCTAGCTTTTTGTGGATACTTGTTACGAAACCATGCCACATGCACGATGAATGGCACCATTTTGAAAAGCTTGCCAGAGCTTAATTGTTGGTTTTAGCTTGTGATATTTGGTTCTTTGGATAGCTGACCTAGCCCTCTTGAAGTTCCAACTTTAGCTTTTCATTTTCTAGCTTGTTTGCTAGGGCTGCAATAAGCCCTAATCTTGTCCCATTCTCAGTTTAAGCTAAGTGCTTATTAGCTTCTTTCTAGCTTATCAGTGTGCTTTTCTTTGTCTTTTAGCTTCATATCAGTAGTTTGTAGCTTATTTCATCTTATTTTAGCTTCTGTTTCAGCTGGTGGGCTTGTTTGAGCTTATTTCTCCAAAATAAGCTCTTGTACCCACTGTTGGCTCATAAGCTTATCAAACAGCTTATTTGTGATTTGTAAAATTTTTGTGTTTGTTAAAGTTTCATAATATCAGTAGTAAAGTAGTTTTCAAAAAGAAAATCCAGAAAAAGATCAATTTAAAATCAGTGATAGTGTTTATTTAATAGGTTTTAGCTTTTTGATTTTTCTTTTCACTTATTAATAAGCAAATATTGTTTTATACTTTTGTTAGTTTTCTGTCATCATATAGTATTTTTAGAAAAGTTTCATATTTTCTATATCTTTTAGTATTTATTATAATTTTAAATAGTTAAAAATAGTAATTAATTAGTAATAAATAATTAAAAGCATAAAAATATCTTTTCAGTTTTAAAATTAATTTTATCATATTTTAGATTTTTCCAAGTTAAAATTTCATTTTTCCTAGTTTATTTTATATTTTCTAGTGTTTAAGTGTATTTTAAATAATAATTAATTAGTAATAATTAGATAAAAAGTGTAAAAAAATATATTTTTAATTTTAAAATTAGTTTTATAATATTTTAGATTTTTCTGAATCATAGTTTTATTTTTCTAGCCTTATTTCATATTTTCTTCCATTTTAGAGTATTTATTAAATAGTTAAAATAGTTTTAATTAATAATAATTAATTAAATAGTTGTAAAAATAATTTTCTTTTCTAATAATTTTCTTTTATTTTAGGATTCCAAAATGTTATTTTCATATTTTTAGGTCTTTTATTTCTTAGATTTCACTTTTTATTTTGTGCATGTCGTAGTTTTAAACTTACGTTTACGTTTCTCTTATCTGATTGTTGTTCTTTCCAATTCTGTATTCCATTTTATTCCAATCAGTTAGTAGTGTAATATTCAAATCAAAACCTTTACCGATCACTATCCTTAGTGATCACTCTATCATCTGAGTTTGTTTTGACACACCATTGAGTCTCCGTGGGACTAAACGACCCAGAATTCATTATATTCTCCAGACTTCATTGTATTTGTGTTTTAAGCGGTTTAAGTCTATTACGGTTAGCCATTCACAGTGGCTAGCTTGTGTGATTAGACTTGACTAGTTTAGCACGGATCGATAATCCCGAGTCGCTATTCAATCACAGATTGTAGAAGCTCCAGACTTCATCTTCCCATGTGACGACCGGTCATCATCGCGTGCTCATTATAACCGGGCACCTTATCAACAGAACCTTCAATAGACCACCCTCTTGAAGCTCTCTATCGCTCGCCTTGCCACGCGACCTGCACAACCCCTCCCCAAACGCGCTACCACTCTTGAGACTACAGGTGCGAGGCGGAGGCGCGCACCATGGCCGATGAGCCACTGCGCTCGGCAATAGAAGACATGGTGGGATACAACCGTCATACTCGATGTTGAGCTTCAGACCTCATTTCACGCCCTTCAACATTCCATCTGACTTCACGGAACTCGGCGATACCAAGAAGTGCTCTTCTTTTCCGTTTTCCAAATATTTCAAAGCCCAGAGGCACGAAGCCTTATAATCCGCTGACGCATCACGCTCTTGGCTTATTTGGATCAGCAGTGACATTTTTCCTTGGCAAGCTTTTGGGAATGAGAGCTCGCCGCCTCTAATTCGGCATGGGCACTAGCCAAACGGGCCTCCAGCAACGCAATTTGTTCATCCTTCTGTGCGCCCTGGCTACTTTCACCAACACACCTCGCCTTCAGCTGCGCGACCAATGCAGCCTGGTGCGCAGCAGCAGCGGAAGCAAGCTCCTCCACTAGCTGGTCCATGGGCACGTCCCCAGATACCAACGGTTCGGCACCTTGGTCTTTTGAATCCTGAGGGTCAGCATGCGCGGCACTTGTCTTAGGCGGTGACTCCCCAGATTGCTCAGAAGTTAACCCAATAGCTTCAATACTGCACGCAAAGAGATGTAAATTAATAACGCGGCCAATAAGTAAGATAAGTACTTTGGCAATCACACTTACTTGGGTGGAGCAGTCTCCTTTGAGTGCGAGGACGCAGCTTCGCTTGATGACGACTCCACGTCAAGAATGATGGGACGCTTCTTCCTGGATGAACTTCCGCCGTCGCCGCCAAGCGCTCTCTTGCGCTTCAAACTTTGGCTTGCCTCCTCTTCTTCTTCCATGCTTTCCGCCACATCTATGTGTGACGGCTCCACTAACGGGGAAGGCACCCTGGGGCTAGGCACGCTTTGTAGAGGGGTCGCCTCCAGTGCGACGGAAGAACTACCCCCCGTCTCTCTCAACTCCATTTCTAGGGTACGCCCCGATGTAGCTTCCAGAATGGGCTCTTCCCCCTCTCTCAATGGGCGCGCCCTACAATCGCTGGCGGCGGCCGGGCTATACTGACTACGAATAGATCCATCTCTGCACAACAAAAAACAAACAACAAACAAGTTACAAAAAGTACAAAGATGAAAAGAAAACCTCACGTTAATAAAGCAAAGGAATGCGAAAGGACGAGCACCCACCCTGGCCATCCGCGTCTAAAAAGATTGGCACCTCATCAGGTCTACCAAAGTAGTTACGACTGATGCCCATATGCACCAAAAATTCCTCAGGGTAGGAATTGATGGAATCTGATTGGTGTTTATCAGATCCGCATCCTCGGTATTGTATGTTCCGAGGGCGCCATCCTTTCAAACAACCACAGGTATAGAGTCAAGTCCCGAAATAACGCCTTATCCACCCAGAAATTTTTTTCCCTCCAGTTCCTAAGTGCGTCCAGTTTATCAGTGTAGCATTGCAGCTTCCCTGGGCGCTTAGCGAACGAAACCCACCCGTTTGACCACGTTGTGTGGTAAAAAGCGCGGAATAGGTATATAGTGGGGTTAATTGCCAATAAACGGCAATTAACCTCAAAGTTTGTTATTTTTGCCGCACTTATACAGTGGAGTTGGGATATGTGCAGACGATAGTAGTTTAATACATCACACAGGAATAAGGATATGGGCAAACGTTGATTCGCAAATTCGAAAAACGCGCCAGTATACCCTACTTTCCGCCGGGAAGTCCGCTATTGATACTGCGCAATGGGACTACCGGATTCAGCGCGAGTGGAATATAATAATCCGAGGTGAACTCGCGAAGTTCATCCTCGGTCATGTCGGAGGTAAAATCAGTCAAACCACGGACCATGATACAGTTTTTAAAAGTGCACGCGCGGTTACCTTTGGAATATTAAGGGTTTCTTGGTTGAAAGTTGGGAGCTTTTTTAACAATGGCGGAAATGTTTTTACTGTGATAATCACAGTAATGGGAGGCGGAGGTTTTATATAAGTTTTTACATCCACGCGATGATTGACACGTGGACTCCACTATCTCTAAATGTGTGGATAGGATCTGTTGACATGACACATTTTCAGTTACTTTCTCACGATTTACGAGGTGTGCATTTGAAATATTTTGACTAGATTCACTGTATATTCTTTAGGACGGGAAACTTTCTTTTAGCTTCTTCGCTACGCTTCACCGTATTTATGGTATACAACTATTAGTCTAGCATCCGCAGGTAGTCCCTGCGCATACTAGACTGGGGGGACATGATGACGTATAGTCCGCATTCGGGTCACGAACCCGACCAATAACCGCTATTAGCGAGCCCAACACGACTGGGCTGATCCGATAACAGTTTGGGCTCATGAAGGCCCAAACTCAAAGTTATTTATGGCCTTGATATTGGATATCTCTCATTTATGAGATATGCATTAGCCAACCGACTTAGGCGGGATACGCCGAAGGTTGGGGAACACGAAACCAACAAGGATTTCGTGTGTATATAAAGGCATCTCAACCTCATTAAAGGTCGATCTACAACCCTAACTCTCAACTAAAACCCTAAAACCGATTACTTACTCTCGCATGGGAGATAATCGTGGGAGACAATCCCACAATAAGTTCTAATCTGTGTTTTACATTACTTAGTGCGGTCTCAAGATCAAGATCCAATTGATACGGAACCGGTCCAAATAAAGGCGCCCAACTTTGTGTCAGCAGAGAATCACACAAAATACACCAATCACTCGCTGACACATCAACAAGTAAATTTTTTGTGTAAATTTTATAAGTGGATTTAGCATTCTTCCTTCTTTAAATACACATTTGGGTAACAATAAATAAACGTAATTGCAATATGGTCCAAACGAATTGTATTGTTGATTTGCTTGATTTATTAAACTAAGCTTATAAGGTTCAGTTCAGATCTATACTTCAACATTAAATACAAACTCGTTTCAACTTTAATCGAATTGATTATCAAATCATCCTACTACACACCATCAGGTCAAGTTTAATCGAATTGATTCATATCGAATTATTCCCTTATTATCAGCATCCTGGGCAAAGAATATCCAATGCACGTTTTGTTTTTTTTTTTTTATCGTGTTTGTCTATGAAAAAAAACTAAACGATTCAGGTGTAAATAAAAGAATATATAATATACTGGAATTTATAATCTGAAACAATAAAAACTTTCATTAGCATGTTTTTAGTTGATTAACGAATAGAAACCGCGCGACGCAATGGACGGCTTGAACAGACTTATTTTGTGGCACTTAAACTTCGCGCATGAAACTTTGCATTTAATGTTCGGACTTACTTTGCAACGATCTTAAACCCTCGGGACCGTTTTGTCAAGTTGTGGCTTTCGATTTAATGTTTGAACTTGGTTTGCGTGACACCTAAACCCGAGTAATTCTTGCAAGTCATGGCTTTCTGAATAAATCGCGAGACACATGGCGTACCGCACGCGATCCCCGCTTTTAGTTAATAGATATAATAGCACATGCAGATAGCATCCAACGTAGCGAAGTCGTGTGTCATGTGTTTCTGACAACGCACGTGGAGGCCATACAAAGATTCGAACCTTAGCACATAAAAAAGAGCATTTAGAATCCTTCGAGATTCTATCCCTTTATTTTACATACAGAAAAACTAACCACTAGTTGAACACATGAATTATAAAAAGAGAAAATTCACCGTGCAACTATTTTAAATTTTAAGTGGTATTCATAGGTGTTAATTGTGTAAATCAAAGTTACTCTATACATTTTACTTGCAACCAACTCAAAGGTTACTGTATTACGGAGTAGAAGTTAAATGAGTTCAGGCAAAAATTTCCAAACCGGCATTTATACAACCTATAAAGCATATTTGCACTTTTCTCCTATTTTTTGAAAAAAAAACTTCAAAAATAGTTTTTAAGCAAATACACCTATTAAAGCGTTATGTACAATAACTTTTGCAAAATTACATACATAAATTGATCAGTCAACAAACATCATTAGCGTAGTTTTTAAAACATCTCTTAAGTGAAAAATATAAATTATTAAGCATATTGTACAAACTATGTATCACACTAATATTTTAATATGAAATAGGATGCTACCGCTTAAAGAGATTACAACAATTTTTTTTTTTTTTTTAATA
This sequence comes from Chrysanthemum lavandulifolium, assembly GCA_022545495.1. Taxonomy (NCBI): domain Eukaryota; kingdom Viridiplantae; phylum Streptophyta; class Magnoliopsida; order Asterales; family Asteraceae; genus Chrysanthemum; species Chrysanthemum lavandulifolium. The sequence continues at coordinate 199,231,732 of CM040243.1, read as the reverse complement.
AAGTTATTGTTACGTAGCAAAATAATGTTAGTTAAAAATTTCAATAACAAAGTATGTATTACCAGTAACGCCATGAAAGACTACTAAGTAAAATATATGTACAATGATTATTAAATGCAAACAAATCTTAAATCGGTAAACCAATGACGACGATTAATAATAATAATAATAATAATAATAATAATAATAATAATAATAATAATCTTGAAAATAAATATATAAGTTTCATGACTTATATAAATTCTTTTTATGAGTTTAAGTTATATAATATGCATGTACTTTTTTAAATGTATCAATACGGTACATAAACTAAAAAAAAAAGTACTCGTATGATACGTGAACTTTCAAATTCATGCTAATATGATGCATGTAAACTTGTTTTACCGGCTAATATGATACGTGAAGTTTCAAATACATATATCAAGTTATATTTGTTTTACCGGCTACTCTTTTAGAAGTGTAACTATAGTGGCTGCAACAGACTGCGAGAGTTATGCAGTTTTAAACATTTTGATGTTTTACTAGGAACAACACGTTTCTTGGTCCAGCTGCTACCGAAAAGTGTACGAACCACTTTTTGGTACGGTTAGTTATGCTTGCATGATGGTGGCTAAATATTGATGGTTAGTTGCTACTAGAAAGTGTACGGACCACTTCTTGGTACAGTTGGTAAATGTATCGTGGTGAATGTTAATGATGACTCAACTCCTTTGATGGACTAGATAGTCTCATTTCTTCAAATTCATTCACGAGCACAAATGGGATATCACTTGTCGGTTTAAGATATTGGAACAAAAGACGAGTAGTTTTTTTTAGTACACATACTATAATAGTATGGAGTAAGGATTAGATGAGAAATAAAATTAAAATGAGAAAAGTGAGAAGAAACCACAACCGCACACACTTCTGACAATCGCGCTTCAGAGGCGAAATTCGCGCTTTCGCGCAGGATATGTCTGTGTAATACTTTCCCGGGGCACGTCGCCGTCAGTAAGTCCCGAAGAATACCTCCGGGATACTTTTCCCGGACTATTTATGAACCTTTACCGGGACATGTGGGTCCCATGACAAATTGTCACCGGTCGAACATGTCCGACGTGGCACTTTGTTTTGCGTGGACCGTCCCGGAAAGGGTAACTAAAGTTTATCATTAACTCCTTGGCGGGGACATGTCCCGGTGAAAATGAAAACTAATATCTATGACACTTTCGTCGGGGACATGTCCCGAGTGAAACCCTTTGACCCATTTTGCAGAAAATTGCTGCAAAATGGGTAATTTCCAGATTTTTTTCCGAAATATTTTCGGAAAAAATCTACAATGGTCCAACCTGTTTTCATAACATATTTTATGCTACAACAACACAAAATCGCTAAACATAATATCATATATAATCAAATGGTCCAAATTCGCTACAACACAATCGATAACATAAAATGTGTTTCCAAAATCGCCAATGGTCCAAAACTATACATAAGTTACCTATACGCAAATGGTCCAAAACTATACGTATAATCCATTTAGCGGGAATCCTAACCATTTTATTCTCTACAAACATATCCTAACACATAAGGCTTGAACTCGTGTTCGCGGCGGTTTTGTCGATTGACTTAGATATCTTCCGCTTCTTGGGTTTGTCAAAGCTTAACCTGCGTATTTTAAATTGTTTAGGGTTTTAGGTAATGAGAACTATCCAAACATCGGTATCAAAAGACCCTTTAAACCATTAGGGTTGAATGAGTCATTTTAACAATTAGGGTAGGAGGGTAGGATGGTGGATTTTGGGACCTAAACCAAGATCTTGGCGGTGTTGGGGTCCACCCCTTTCGTGTGTAATAAAGACTTTAACTAGGTTAATGAGATCATGTTGTTTATTTTGCTTGTGATACAAAAGATTTGATCATGTTTGCTTCGACTTTTTGAACAATGTGTCTAGGGTATTAAGGGTTGGCGAAAATATGAGAATGGTGTTAGTGTGTCTAGTTAAAGTGCTATTACACCATTTCCGACAACATTTCATTCTCCTTTTACAATGATCTTCCAAAACTCACCAAATTCTCTTATATTATCAAACAACAAAAATGAAGTTAGCGGCGGTGACACGTGGCCTTCTCGATGGTTTACGAGGAGGTACACGGTTTCTTGGTCTAGTAGATACGAGAAAGTGTCTGACCCATTTCTTATTACGGTTTGTTATAGTTACACGATGATGAGTTGAATCTTGAAGGGTAGAAAGGTGGTGCAAAATGGTTTAGCCCCGCTTTGAGTTCATAACTATGTGTGTGTTTTTTGGTGAGAAACTCCATGTGTGTGAGAGAGAGAGAGGGGTAAGAGATTATAAGAAGATAGATGAAAGGGTTTGTAATGATAGTGATGGCGAGTGAAGTGGAGTTAATGAGGCACCCTCACAAACCCTTTCATATCTCTCGCCACCATTATATCTCTATCATTACAAACCATTTCATCTCTCTTCTTATTATCTCTGACCTTTATCTCTCACACAAACTCATGGAGTTTCTCACCAAAAACACACACTAAAACACACAAAAAAACACTCTCAAACAAAGCTAAACCCTTTGCACCACCTTTCTACCCTTCAAGATTCAACCTCATCATCAAGTAACCATAACAAACCGTAATAAGAAATGGGTCAGACACTTTCCTCGTATCTCATGGACCAAGAAACCGTACCTCCTCGCTAGGGTGTTCAAAACCCGAAACCGACAAACCGAGCCGAACCGCTCAACCCGAAACCGAAAAACCAAACCGAAAAAAACCGAAACCGGAAAAACCGCTTATCACGGTTCGGTTTCGGGTTTTGGTTTTAGATATCCGCGGTTAACCGAACCGAACCGTGTATAATATACATGAAGGTTTTAACAAAATATTCAGATAATTAGACAAATATTGATTTTATCATTGCACTACTTTTATTGTATAACGACTTTTTTACTCACAATGTAAGCATTTACTAGATATTTTTGTGTGAAAATTGATTAATGCGATCTTAACATACATACGTCGGATAAATACTTATTTTAATATGATACGTACGTTTATTTGGAAGCAAGTATTGTGATGAATCAACTTTAATATCATGTTAATCTATTTGATGCTATTTACTTTTACTAAAAGTATATTTTAGGTTTTAAATCATGTAATTGTTTATACGGCCAAACTCAATTAAGCATCTAAAATGGTTAACCGTGACCCGAACCGCGGGTAACCGCTAAGTTCGGTTACCCGCAAGTCCGGTTACCCGCCTAGTACGGTTTGGTTTCGGATAGTGAAATGAATTATCCGCCCCGCGATGGATAGTTAAAATCATCTAACTAACCGAACCGAACCGCCCCGTGAACACCCCTACTCCTCGCCGTAAACCATCGGAGAAGCCACATGTCACCGCCGCTAACTTCATTTTTGTTGTTTGATAATATAAGAGAGAATTTGGTGAGTTTTTTGGAAGATCATTGTTTTAAACAGAATGAAATGTTGTCGGGAAATGGTGTAATAGCACTTTAACTAGACACACTAACACCATTCTCATGTTTTCACCAACCCTCAACCCTAGACACATTGTTCAAAAAGTCTTAAGCAAACATGATCAAATCTTTTATATCACAAGCAGATGAAACAACATGATCTCATTAACATAGTTAAAGTGCTATTGCACATGAAAGAGGGTGGACCCCAACACCTTGCCAAGATCTTGGTTTAGGTCCCAAAATCCACCATCCTACTCTCCTACCCTAATTGTTAAAATGATCAATTCAACCCTAATGGTTTAAAGGGTATTTTTGATAGCCGATGCTTGGATAGTTCTCATTACCTAAAACCCTAAACTATTTAAAATACGCAACGACATATCTTACCTTTTGGTCTCGGCTGTGGTCGCGGATTGGCCTCGGTTGTGGTCTCGGTTGTGGTCGCGGCTTGCACTCCAGACTGACACTAGACACTATATTCCTACAAGTATAAAAGCAAAGCACATATTAAAACTATATTCTTGAACGTTTTAGTAAGATGGTTTATCATACATGAATTATGACTCTAAACCACTTCATATTTATGGACCAAACACACTAAAATTTACCACATACACATGTACATGAATAAAGTCTTCAAGACTTGTTATAATCTACTTGTATGATGATACAACCATCTTCTAACAATAAACAACCATAACTTGGATTATTAACATCAAATAACCCAATTCACTTTTACCGCGTAAAATAAACTCATACTTAATGTTAACAAAACACTAGAATTGATCACAAGAGTTAAAACATACTACTATCTTATTATCAATTTCAACCAAGCACTCATGTACTCTTTTTCACCCATTTGTTTTCAAAGCAATACTACTATCTGTTTTATTTTTGTTAATAACGGCCTCCAACATTTGTTTTCAAAGCAATAACTTAAACAAAACTTTCATACAAGTATCATTAAACGTCTATAATCAAACACTAACAAACTTTCATACAAGTATCACGACCACATACAATACCACCGGAAAAAAAAGTCTATCAAGGACACGGGGAACAAATAAATCGAATGGAGCAACTATGAATACAAAAAAAAGTCTATCATGGGATGAATGAAACTCTTTTTATTTCAATTTTGTTTCGTCACAACCAAAACTATGAATACAAGATAGAAATCAAGAAGATCAAGAAGATAAAGAACTTAACTTGAATGTGCAAGATAGAAATCAAGTGGAGCGAGTTATGGTATACGCGTGATTGGTGATGAAGATGAAGGTGCGGTGGAGCATTGCGTGTTTGGTGGGTTTTTATCTCATTTGTAAAAAGCATATCAGTTAACATTTGAGGTGATTTTTACGATTATTTTCGGCGGGACATGTCCCGGTGAAAACTATGTTTGTCTTCTAGCAAGACTTTTTTGCGGGGACATGTCCCCGGGAAGGTTACTGGCGGGATAAAGTAAAAGATGGGAGGAAAAATAAAAAAGCGAAGGTTTCTCGGGACATGTCCCCAAAAAAGGTGTTTTAATCAATATATTTATTGAAAAAATCTTTATTATCATTGTCAATAACTAAAAATCTATATTTATTATCATGTTAAGCGGCCGAGTATAGGTGTTATGGTATACGTATCATGTTAAGCGACCAACTATAGGTGCTATGGTATATGTATCATGTTAAACGACCAACTATAGGTGTTATGGTATCGATCATGTTAAACGACCGGTATAGGTGTTATGGTATACGTATCATGTTAAGCGGCCGAGTATAGGTGCTATGGTATACGTATCATGTTAACCGACCAACTATAGGTGCTATGGTATCGTATCATGTTAAACACCGAGTATAGGTGCTATTGTATACGTATCATGTTAAACGGCCGAGTATAGGTGATATGGTATACGTATCATGTTAAACGACCGAGTATAGGTGCTATGGTATACGTATCATGTTAAGCGACCAACTATAGGTGCTATGGTATACGATCATGTTAAACGGCCGAGTATAGGTGCTATGGTATCGTATCATGTTAAACGGCCGAGTATAGGTGCTATTGTATACGTATCATGTTAAGCGGCCGAGTATAGGTGCTATGGTATCGTGTCATGTTAAACGACCAACTATAGGTGCTATGGTATCGTTATCATGTTAAGCGGCCGAGTATAGGTGCTATTGTATACATATCATGTTAAGCGGCCGAGTATAGGTGCTATTGTATATCGTATCATGTTAAACGGCCGAGTATAGGTGATATGGTATACGTATCATGTTAAACGACCGAGTATAGGTGTTATGGTATACGTATCATGTTAAACGACCAACTATAGGTGCTATGGTATACGTATCATGTTAAGCGGCCGGTATAGGTGCTATGGTATACATATCATGTTAAACGACCAACTATAGGTGCTATGGTATCGTATCATGTTAAGCGACCAACTATAGGTGTTATGGTATACGTATCATGTTAAGCGGCCGAGTATAAGTGCTATGGTATCGTATCATGTTAAACGACCAACTATAGGTGCTATGGTATACGATCATGTTAAACGGCCGAGTATAGGTGCTATTGTATACGTATCATGTTAAACGGCCGAGTATAGGTGCTATTGTATACGTATCATGTTAAACGACCGAGTATAGGTGCTATGGTATATGTATCATGTTAAGCGGTGAGTATAGGTGCTATGGTATCGTATCATGTTAAGCGACCGAGTATAGGTGCTATGGTATACGTGTCATGTTAAGCGACCAACTATAGGTACTATGGTATACGTATCATGTTAAACGGCCGAGTATAGGTGCTATGGTATACGTATCATGTTAAACGACCAACTATAGGTGCTATGGTATACATATCATGTTAAACAACCAACTATAGGTGCTATGGTATACGTATCATGTTAAACGACCAACTATAGGTGTTATGGTATACGTATCATGTTAAACGGCCGAGTATAGGTGCTATGGTATACGTATCATGTTAAACGACCAACTATAGGTGCTATGGTATACATATCATGTTAAACGGCCGAGTATAGGTGCTATTGTATACGTATCATGTTAAACGGCCGAGTATAGGTGCTATTGTATACGTATCATGTTAAACGACCAACTATAGGTGCTATGGTATACGTATCATGTTAAACGACCAACTATAGGTGTTATGGTATACGTATCATGTTAAACGGCCGAATATAGGTGCTATGGTATACGTATCATGTTAAACGACCAACTATAGGTGCTATGGTATACGTATCATGTTAAACGGCCAACTATAGGTGCTATGGTATACGTATCATGTTAAACGCCCGAGTATAGGTGCTATGGAATACGTATCATGTTAAACGGCCGAGTATAGGTGCTATTGTATACGTATCATGTTAAATGACCAACTATAGGTGCTATGGTATACGTATCATGTTAACAAGTTTATGGCTTCCAAACACCCCTTTTCTAATACTAAATTACACATAAATAAAGAAACAACTTGACAACAAACGAAACAGATCAAACGAAACAACTCGGAAAGCAAGCGAAACAACTCAAACGATATACTACACGACATACACCATAACAAATATCGCCCATTAAATTTTTTCTCTACTACTTCCGCTCTGCTAGAACTCGCACCATCTTTTCCTTCCTTTGCTTGACGAACTGCTCAAACAATGCTTCAAGATTTGTTACCCTATTTCCGCATCATCAAATGTGTAATCGAACGACTTTTTCAACTTCATCTTTTCCTTCCTTTGCTTGACAAACCGCTCAAACATTGCTTCAGACTTCCAGTGTGTTTTCTCCTCCAACACCGTCGCCTTCACGGTCAAATACACCTTGTAGAATGGCTCTTTCCTTAACCATTCCGAATCGCGTCTCTCATCAACGGTCTATGTTCTTATAAGAACCATATTCATCGTAAATTCGACCCATACGTATCAAGAACTCGAATAAAGAGATATATCGACGATAAAACCGGTGACCACTTTTTTCCGGTATAATCGCCATTGTATTATTACGTGTGTTTTGTGAGAATTGTGATTGGGTTTTAGTTATGTATTAATAATTGCAATAAAGTGTATTTTTGTAAATATTACTTTTGCGGGGGACATGTCCCAGGGGAAAGGTTTGGCGGGAATTTTCCCGCGCACAATTAGCATGCTTTGGACTTTGGTCAAAGTTTGCTAAACGTAAAATACTCTTTCGGCGGGGACATGTCCCCGGAGATAGATTACGTTGAATTTTGACTATCTGGTCAAAGTTTGATAAAATTCAAACTTGTTTTCGCCGGGGACATGTCCCTGCCGAAAGTATACGTTGAATTTTCTATAACAAGTCAGCTTATGAACGTGTCACGTCAGATTTTATTTTGTCGTTTAGTGACTTTCGCCGGGGACACAATGTCTCCGGCGAAAGTCTCATCGCCCGTCCAACCGATTGTTGTAGTGATATTTCAGATGCACCTGAAAATATAGATGCATCTCTCCTTAGATTTCTCTTCCTCATTTGAAATATGTGGCTAATATTTTTTCTCATTCTTCTCATTTCAATTTCTCTTCTCACTAGATCCATATATATTTGAAAAAGTATGTGCCGATTGTATAACTTAACTGCATTAAGTTTTGGTGATGTGGGGGCCTAAAATGAGCAAAAAAAATGAGTTTTTTTTTCTAGTTTTGGCGATTTAATCAGTAACCGGTAAAAAACAGACATATTAAAACAAAACAGAATGTTCAGATATCCGACAAATAATTTTTTTAATACAAGTACCATAACAATACATTTAAAAAAGTACTATAATGTGTAGTTTCTAGATGAAACCGCACGAACCCTTTTGTTCTAACCAAGATTCCAATCTTATAGCCAAATAAATTACCATGTTTTGAACTCGTAGCATAAATTCAAACCACGGTAAACGCCTTCCCTTCGGAAGGTTGATGTAGCTACCAAACAGTTATTTGCTAAAGAAAGCTTTTAGTAAATGATTTACGAGCTAACGACACCATAATGTATTATGCTTATCATTTGCATTTTATATATGTATCGTATAATTTCTTTTGCTATTTTATTTACTGAACTTGATTTTATTGTATTTTTCGTGTACTCTTTGACAACTATGATACATATAATAGAAAAAATGAGGGGCAAAACACTATACACAAACAGGTTTTTCCCACGGCAAAATCAGTGGGAAATCCCGTGGGAAAGGGCCTTTTTCCACGGATTTCACACGGAATTGTTCCGTGTGTAAAAACCCCGTGGGTAAATATTTCCCCACAGATTTTCCCACGGGACGTTGACTATTTCCCACGAATATCATTGTGGATAATCCGTGGGTTTAATTTCCAGATTTATCACAAAATTTCCCACGCTTTTAGTAGCCATTTTCACACATATCCGTGGTTTTTTGACACAGATTTTCAACGATTTTCACTACAATTTCTCCCACAGATTTCTCACGAAATTTTCCAACGTTTCTAGTAGCCATTTTCCACACAACCGTGGTTTTTTGCCACAGATTTCCAACGATTTCACTATAATTTCCCACCGATTTTTAACGAGAAAAGTCGTGTGAAAATCATACCAAATTTAGGAATTTTTATATAATTCCAAAGACCTATTAATATTTCATATGAATATAAAATTAGAATCATAAAACTAAAATGCAACTAAAATGTATTTTGTTCAAAAACTAAAATGCAACTAATAAAACCCATGTTTATACAAAACACATAAAGGCGATAATCTAAAACCATTCTCATTTCATTAAAACACATTCAATTTACAAATACAATCAACCCTTTAGTTTTAGGTGTAAACCACAGATATTTCATATTTTTGGCACAAAAGTGTCCACTATTTGTGTCCTAACAATACAGTCCATAATCTCTTATGTAATCCTTATAATCGATCCAACTTGGCCACGCTAGTTTTCCAACTGTGCACGCTCAACAAAATAAAAACCATATCGGTGCATACAACCAATATCAAAATCCATTGAGCAAAAATTTAAAACTTCTTAGATTTAACAATAATACTTTTAGATCTTGGTTCGCGACTCATGTCAAACAAGAAAAATCGCTTCAAAATCAGATAAAACGAGAAACCGAGAGGTTGAGTAAGACAATCAAACAAACCAAAAACTTACTTAGGGTGTGTTTGTTTTTGTAAAAGATCGACTAGCCTCTTACCACCGACCGTCGACATGCGGTCGATGAACACGTTGTTTGTTTTTCTATTCGATCGGGGCGTGGTAAGATATTACCCGTCTTACTCAATAAGAGGTTGTGTTAAATCGATTGCCTCTTAACCCTACATATCCAACTCTACAAAACCAAACTAAAGCTGAAAAGACAAAGATAAATAAAGATCTCGGTTTTACACTTCAAGAAAAGATCTTTAAAGATCAGTATAAACCAATCATTGATCTACAAGAACTCAGAAAAGTATCTCATAACGTTACGAGGTTACAAATAATGAGATATCATAAGATACTCGTCACTCAAAGAGACAAAACCTTACCCGAGACCTCGTTACAAGATCTTAGCGAGACCTTGTGGGTTGTATTCGTTCGAATCACAAGATATTACAAGTAGTGTTTGTTATTCGGATATTGATAGATGAAAGAAAGAATGCAAACTTATTTGATAGTGACCGCAAGTGAAAAGGGAATAAAAGGCGTAGGATAAGGTTGTGACATATTAGGTTTAGGATAGTTTTATATAACTAGGGTTATCTTAGGATTAGCTGATTTATTGTTGGGCCAACATAGTTTTTTAGCTCAATATTTTGGGCCGACTTCCTTATGATCCAAATTTTAGTTAACTTAGGGGTAGGTTCTAGCGGTGTTGATCGGTTCGGTCATTGGGTTGTTCGGTTAGTTCGGTTCGGTTAATTCGGTTAAAATATTTTTTAGGTCAACCCGAGAACCGAACCAAACCAAATTCAAATTCGGTTTTCGGTTCGGTTTTTGGGTTGACCCGAATAACCCGAATTTCACTATTTTTAAAAAAATAATTAATAATTACATAGATATTTAGCAAAAAAATATATTTCAAACATAAAAATGTTTTATTATATTATGATAACCTTTAATAGTATTTATTTATATATAAATATACTTAAAATATATAAATATATATATAAATATATAAAATATATATATATATATTTATATGAATTGGTTTTCGGTTCAAACTGCCAAACCCATACCCAAACCAAGAACCGAATTAGTAGTTCGGTTCGGTTCGGTTTTAGCAAATTCGGTTCGGTTATTAGTTCGGTTCGGTTATTTTCGGTTCGGTTCGGTTATGTTCGGTTATTAGCTCGTTAAAATGTTAAGCATATTTTTCTTTAAACATTAATAATAAACATTAATTAATGTTTATTGAATAAACTCAAAATTAATGATGAATAACATTAATTAAAAATAAGGCTAAATTTAATTCTCTTTTAAAATATTAATCTCATAGTTATATTCCATCTAATATACTTTTACACGCGTTACGATCGTGGCCCAAACATAAAAACGATATTGTTTGTGGGAAATTTGTGGTTATTTACACACAAATTTCCCACATATTCAACCGATTGGTAGGTAATCCGTGAGAAATTACCGACGATTTTCCTACAAACATAACCATTTTGCTACAACCAATTGATATAGTTCACGCTACGCATATACATGTCTTTTATAACTACGCATAAAACATATATAGATACAATGAACGCCATAAATAGACATATGAAACATATATGTGTAGATATCCGCTCATATACAATGGTTTGTTCCACGAAATGGTTCTACCTAAGCCTACACATATACTTATGATACTCACATAAATAGTTACATTTATAAACAAACACATAAAATATGAATCTACAAACACATTTGAAGACATACTAGGTAATGGGGACCGTGTGCATGATACGTAAACATAAAACGATATTGTTTGTGGAAATCCATGGGTATTTACACAGATTTCCACGGATTCATCAGTTGGTAGGTAATATGTGGGAAATTACCAACGACTTTCCCACGGACATAATTGTTTCTTTGATTTTGATATAATTACACGCCACGCATATACACATATGTATAACTACATACAAAGCGATATAGATACAAGGAAGATCATAAATAGACATACGAAACACATACATGTAGATACAATGGTTTGTTCAACGAAAATGTTATACCTAAACCTACACATATACTTATGATACTTACATAAACAATTACATTAATAAAGAAACATACAAAATATAAAACTACAAACACATATGAAGACATACTAGGTAATGGGGGAGTGTGTAAATATACAAAAACGTTAAACGATATTTTTTGTGGGAAATCCGTGGGTATTTACTCACATATTTCCTACGGATTCATTAGATTAGTAGGTAATCCGTGGGAAATTACTGACGACTTTCCCACAGACATAATCGTTTTTTTTTTTAACTTTTTCTTATATAGTTACACTTTCACGCATATACACATCTTTATACTTACATACAAAACATATATAGATACGGTGAAGGTCATAAATGGACATATGAAACACATACGTATAGATATCACACATATTGTTGTTCCCATTTACACGTTTAGCTTAACTACAAAGTTAATCTAATTAAATAGTTATAAAATACAAAAAAAAGTACAATAAAATCAAGTTTAATATATAAAATAGTAAAAAAATTGTTCGATACATATAAAATGTGCAAGTAACAAGTATGATACATTACAGTACGATTAGGGTTTTCCTAAAAAGGTGTATGGTTTAAAGTTTAAACATCATATCTCATCATAGATGCTCTTTATCTATAGCCCATTATCAACATTAATTAATAAGCCTAAATTTTAGTTGTATATATAATTATATATGCGTCTATGAAGGTTGAAACATTAACAATATAACCTTTAAAATGTCAAAATGAGTATAGTCTTATGCACATTATTTCAGCACATAAGCGATAAACACAAAACAATGGGAAGTATACAAATGAAAGAGTTGTAAACCTTCAAACATGCATAGGGCGTGAAGATTGAACGTAATACATACGCAAAAGACATTTTCACATATTCAAACTAGAAAGTCTTAAAATTTTGAATCCTTTTGCATATAAATCAATCATTTAGTTACCAAAACTCAAATCATTGCTCTTGTAATTGTCTTGATCTAACTTTTTTTAAGAAATACAGAAGAGGAAAATCTCTCAGGTTGTCACTCTTTGAGTTATTAATATTTTTCAAAGATGTTTATAAAGTTTTGCTCAGTTTAGCTTTCATTTTACTAAATACACTTATCACTTAATCGCTTAGATTTGGTTATATACAGTTTTAGCTCAGAAATTTGTTGAATATATATTTTTATCAGTATCAGTATATATATAATCATAATATTCGTGACATTAACTATCATTACTGATACTACCAGAAATATGAATGTAGCTAGTATACTTTATCATACGTGAAAAGGGGTATTTCATATAAGAATATTTACTTTGCAATTTTGCTCACATATGTTACTCCGCTATATATTTTTCATTTACTAATTATGCGTTTCTTGGTGCAAAGGTATGGAGAAAATCTCAACCAAGATTGTCTTTTTTGCTACCCTACTTCTCCTTATTGTGTGTGGTTAGTAAGTTCCGATATATTAATTTCTCATAATCTAATTCGCTTAGCAAGGTATATATGATTTAACTATTCTTTACGCATTCAGTGAAAAATGGAAACCAGTGTTTAAATAGCTTAATTTTGATCGATCATTTTGTTAATGAGTCCTACTAAGTTATTGAAAGCAACCAAATGTCAAATTCGTATTTCGTATGGCTGATAATCGTAGAATAGCATATAGTTTTGTTCGAAATTTATTTACTAATGTCTATTAGTTTACATACAATTGCTAATAGATTTATTTTCGTTATTTTTATAATAATGACAGAATCTAATTTGACGGTTGCTGAAGGACGAACTATTACAAGCGACTCGGATAATGTGAGTTTAAAAGCATGCAGCGTCGACAAGGATTGTCGTTGCCAATGGTTTTGGCAAGACCCAAAATGTAAAAATGGATCATGCGCTTGCGGTGCAAAGATTATTAATCTTTATTAATAGATGAATAACAAAATAAACTCGTCTAAGTTTATAAATTCATGCTAGTTTATCATGCATACGTAGTAGCATATCTGATTTGCATTGGTTCCGTAACATTTATGTATAACTCCTGTAGTATAGGAAAGTTGCGATGCTAGGCATAAAACAAATCAAGATGTGTGTGATTATCTTGTGTTTAATAAATGAGACAAAATAAGAAGTAGAAGCTAGATTATCTTTTTATCGGGAGCACTCACTGGTTTACTTGGTGCGTGGAACAGTACCGTTGCATCGGGTCTTTATTTATTTAAAAGGTTGCATTTTTCTTAGCCTTGCATACATGAATATTAAATATTAAAAATACAATAAGTGATAATTCCTTCTAGTATATGTTTTTACTCATCACATGATCTTAACAAGTGTCAGAATAAACGGTTTAAATGCAGAGAAATAATTAACGAAGAAAAAACATATTATTTTATTATGTGTGTATTAAGATATAAAGGAATATAATATTGGAGGATATAGCAAAACTCCAAAATTATATGAAGCATATAATTCGTGTTAAGTATAATAGGGTTTACATGTTATCGCATAAAGTCACCAAAAGCCACGGACAACCTTACGATGAGTAACTTGTATTGAAATGAATTGACTTGAAGTGAAATGCTTGAATTACATGATAGCGAGAATACTTTATATATATTTTTTACTCACTCAAAGGTTTATCACAAATTATTATTTTTTCTTACCTTAATTATGAAACATGTCATTTCGCACCATCTTTACACCACCATCACTAAAAACGATATCAGAACACACTACGGTTGGTTAGAGGGCAAAAACACCACTTATGGTACGACACTATGACACTATGTTCTACTTCATTGGATATTGTGCCATCCATTGGCGCAAGTTTATACGATTTTCCTCTTTCTTTTTGTTATTCTTGAACTTGGTTTGTGTCATCTTTTTGTGTATGTGTTTTTGTTTCTGTGTTTGTGTTTGTTTTACTTTTGTGTTTGTGTTTTTGTGCTTTTTGTCATCTTTTGGCAAAGGTGGAGACATAGAGGGCTCGAAGGTGCTTGACCCTATAGGTCCAATCGCTTTACTATTTATCTTATAAGATTTTAGCCAATGGTCAGTAAATGATCCCCAATGTTTAGACATTAAAAGAATAAAGAAAAATTTGACACTGTTGCATGTAGGGATGGCAACGGTCGGGTTCGTGCGGGTTTAGTGAATCCGCACTGCTTATAATATCCAAACTCGAACCCGCCCAATACCCGATGGGTACCGATTATTATTATCCATCGGGTTATCGGTTTTCCCATGGTGTCGGTTATCACCAATTAAAATCATCGTTGACAACTCAACCTAAAAAAAACCGAAACACCCTAATATATTCAAAGTTTTTAGAAGTTAAATAAAACGACTTCAATATTCGTAATGTTTGAAGATTGAAGAGTTAATATGTCATGCATAAGGTTTTCATCGAATCATTTTTATTAGTTTTCAGATGTTTTCTTATCAAAATTTGAAGTTTGTAACCCAAATTTGTTGGCATGTGTGACCAGTGACCATTTAATGTTTAAATGACCTTGTTCGTTTGAGAAAAAAATTGGGCTCCTCTTATTGCTAAATCCCGACTTCCTTCATGTTATTTTCTTACTTTTAGTCTCTTAGAGAATTTATATTACATCGTTAGTCCTGTTTAGTACTCCATCCGTCTCAAAATTTCATTTTGACTTTTTAAAGTCTTTTTTTTCAACTTTGACTTTAATTATTTTTTTCGTGTTATATAATACTTGATGCAAAATATATAAATAGATTTATGTTTTAAATGTATTTTCGTTTGTATACTTTTTATCAAATATTATATAACAAGAAAAAAAAACTAATTAAGATCAAAGTCTGAATAAAAAGATTTTGAAAAGTTAAAATGGACTTATATTTTGAGACGGATGGAGCATGAAAAGTTACTCCTTAAATTTTTTTCTCTTGTATTATTTGTCTTAAATGTATAAAATTTTGTTTAAGTGTAAAACTTTACCATATTTATATCACGTAATTACTATTTTAATGTGTTCCTTGTATGAAAAAATAAAAGAAAAAAACATGTAAGACTGGATTTACCTTGTCCCAAATAGAAAAATAGTTTCATTACAAAACCTGGGTATGAGTGAGGCTATATTTATGTTATACGATTCATGTTTTAAGTGCAAAAGCTTATGTGGCACCCATAGCATCACCTATAAGAAGCTAAGGTGTCATAACAAGGGCAAAGCTATTAAGGGATGAGAAGGTCCGTGGCTAAGCCTCTAGTTCAGTTAGTGTATTTTTCGCGATTTCGTGTGTATTTTCGGAAAATTTTTATTTCGCCTCCCACGTAATGTATTTCTCAAAAAAATTGTTTCGACTCTCACGAAAATTTTTACAGCCATGGCGTGTCATAAATATCATAACAATAAAAAATTGCATGCACGTCATCGCTATCTCAGCTTTAATATTTTAACACTAAGACAGTTGTAGTCGCAACTAGTTTTACTCAAGTATCAACTGTAACCCAAACTCCCGCTACAACTCTAGCTTCATGATATTTTAATACGCTACAAGCTATAACTTTTTACAGTAATAAACTAATAATACATCCAAATCTCAGAATTTGTTATCATTAACTTTATTTATACATTAGCATTTAATTTTATTAAATGTTGTTTTATTAACACATTGAGTTTTTATTGTTACAAATACATACACTGATACACACATAGAGGTATTTCATCACACAAAAATATATACAGTTTTGCATAGTTGTTTCTTTTCTTTTTAAGAAAACATGGAGCAAGTTTCATTCAAAATTATCATCTTAGCTACGCTTTTGGTGATTGTGTGTGGTTAGTTATCTCATTTTTTCATCGATTTATATTTTTAAGAATCATATGTATATTGAATTTCTAATATGTAAATCATGTGCATGAAGAGGACGGAGACACGATTTATTAATAAGGAGGCCGGACTTTTTTTTCCCTATACTTAAGCATTACATGAGATGACCACGCACGCCAACAAATTTTGGTTTACAAACTTAAAATTTTGATAAGAAAAACACATGACGACTAATACAAACATGATTAGATGAAAACTCTGTGCATGAAACGGTGTGAAGCTTCTCTTAATTAATATTTTGACGTCTAAAAGTTAGAGGGTCATTTACCTATAATTGGGTCATCAACTTAAGCAAGTGGACTGTTGAAGAGGGCCGAGCACCCTCCAGTCCAGTGTGTCTCCGCCCCTGTGCATAAATAATAACATTGTAGGATTGTAGCCAGATATACTTCATAGGTCTACGATTCAATAAGAGAGAAAAGCTATATCTAATAGGCTAAAAAATTTCTATTTCCTTGAGGATTGTGAGTTACCAGATAAATCTTTGAGTTATTATGTTTGCACTAGTAAGCATGCATCTTTTTCATGTATGTATACGATATTTTAATATGTTTTTTTTATATGGCTTTGTTTTTGTTTCTCCCAGAATCAGAATTACGCGTTGTCAAAGGAAAAGCACCGGTTGCGAACGATCCTAATGGTCAGATCTTAAAAAGTTGTAACGCTGATGGCGATTGTCGTTGCTTTTGGTTTTGGCAAAAACCAAAATGTATAAATGGCAAATGCACTTGTCATTAACAGTTTATCTCTAATGTGAAATACTTAAATGATGAAGTATAATAAAAACAGCCTAATTACGATTCCAAATGAAATATTTATCGTTGACATACGACATTCGTTTCATGATAGTTTTGTGTATGTGTTTTGGTTGACAGGCATTCTTTTGGTAATATTTATGCCCATGCATGCATGTATCTTATTATTATCTTTAGGATTTGTATACAAACAACATATGCATTGATTAATTTATTTTCACTAACAACATTTTTTCTCATTGAAGCATATTGTTGACAATAAAGAATCGACAATTTAAAAATAATAGAGTTAACTAGGGATCTCTTATACAATAAGGCACGTTTGGTAGAGAAATTCGGAGAAAAGAAATGAGGAAGAATAGAATCTCGGAGAATAGAAATCGAGAGAATTTTGTTCAATTAATGTTTGGTAACAACAGAGACTGAATTTAAATGAAAAAAAAAATTATTTAAATTATTTAAAAATATATCTTTTTTTAATTTATTTTTAAAATTTATGTACTTTCTTTAAAAAAATATATTTTTAAAAATGTATTTATTTAAAAAACTTGTTTTTTAAATATTTTAAAATGTATTTATTTTAAAAAAACTTATTTAAAAAAATTAAAAATTATTTTTAACTTTTTTTAAAATTATATTTTAAAAATGTGTTAAAAAAAAAAAAAAAAAAAAAAAAAAAAAAAAAATTTTTTAAATATTTATTGAAAATATATTTATTTAAAAACTGTTTTTAAAAAAATTATTTTTAAAATGTATTTATTTAAAAAAAAACTTATTTAAAAAAATAATTTAAAAAAAAATATTTTTTAAAAATATATTTTTAATTTTTTAAATGTAAAAAAAAAAAAAAAAAAAAAAAAAAATTCAAAAAATTAATCAATTTCTCTCGTTTCCCAACAAAGTGGGATGGAAATGGAGATTTCAAATTCTGCACTATCCAATTCTCCACATATGTTTTCTCGAGAGTTGGTAACTCTCCGCTTTTGTTTCTCTCGCTACCAAACACAAGAAATCACCTCATTTCCATTTCTGGCTCTTATTTCTATACCAAACACACCCTAAGAGAATTGCAAAATCGGAAGAAAAACTCAATTTTGACCACGAATTACATTACCTTGACCATGAATGAAGAGTGCCATGGAATTTGCCATCAAGCAAAATTTTCAAACTGCCACAGGTTTTTGAAATTTGTCAAATATGTGATGGAGATCCTCGATAGCATCTTCTCATAGATTGAGGGGGGCATCCACACCCTTCTTGCTAAGACTAGATAAATGAGGCAATCGATCACAAGTATCTCACTCTAGCATACTCACCTTCTTAGGCACTCTAGCACTCTGTTCCCGAGTTTAATGAGGAAAGAAGAGTAAGTGTATGAGAAGATGAGGAGTGGAAAGAAGAAGAGAGTATTGTACTTTTTGTGTTCCCGAGTTAAGGAGGAAATAAAAGAAGACATAAATTTTTTGTGTTCCTGAGTTGGAGAGGAGAGAAAAGAATAGTATCTATTTTACAATAATACCCTTCATAGGCAAATAAACTTGATTTTATAATATCCAATCAAACATGCACTTTAAAATCATCATCAAGATTAAAACAAAATTTAAATATGCTCAAGTCAAATAGAGTAAATTGCACTAAGTGTTTCTATTGGTAAGCCTACGATATGCACCAGATTGCCATCACACGTTCCCCTATCTCTACCAAACAACCGATGCATCTCATTGTAATTATTAATCGGTTTTGTCCTCCACTTTGCGACTTCAGGGCTTTGCCTATATATAAACAATAAAAATAATAAGATTAACGAAAAGGTGGAAATAATATAAAACAAAGCTCCAAATGAGAGCCAAACAAGAAAAGAGTACATCCAAGATACAAGACAGTAGCAACAAAAGCTCTTGCACAACCAAACAACAAACTAAATAAACTTAAGCATTAAGGCTTCGCAATACATACTTAGACCGGTTGACCAAAGAAATCGACCACATGGTTGTCAAAATATATACTTCATACCTCGATAAGGTTTTCCTGACCTCGTTTTACGCCTCTATTAACTTGCTAACCGGGTTCCATGAAAAGCCATTTAATCCTCGAAAAATTTCATAGTATCGAGAAAAGTTTGCTTTAAGAATTTTCATACGATTCTTTAGATGTTCTTTTTATGTCCTTTGAACTTGCTTAGCTCCTCCACCATGTAAGTGTATGCACGATTATTGAATGTGCCATCGGGTCTCATACCATTTTCTTGCTCCTTAATCATCGCTTCAATGAACACAACATCCATTTGGGTGGTCCAAATAAAAGCTCCCTTTTGTTGTTGTTAAATAACTTCGCAATTGCTCATTGTTACTTGAATACTTTCGCATAATAATCAAACATTTTAACTTAATTAAATAACTATGTATAGCAATTGTTGTGCATATATAGAATTTGAGTATTTAGTTGTTTTATTTAGATTTGGTTCATATGGTTTTGTTATTATGTTCGTTTAGTTTGACTTACATGTGTTGTAACAATGTTTGCATTTGTTCTTGTGGTGATGTATATCTGTGCCAAAGTTGTAACTAGTCTTGGCTACTTTATGATATATTTGTGAGGTATCACCAATAAAATGTTTGTTCGTTAAAATGCATGATTGTTAAAAGTTTAATCCATTGAACTATATTTGTGGTGTTGGTGAATTTGAATTACGATAATATCATCGTCATCAATTTTTCCGTTCACTAGTTTTCTTTTAGCGGGTAATTAAGGCCAGTAAAATACATATTCTGTGCAAAACTGCAAATAGTTTGATTTTGCTTTGACCCTTCTAGCCTATGAAATTGTGTTCTCGATCTGTATCACAAACATTGTTCATATTGGTTCTTTAGACTAATATACATATCTGGTAAAGGCATCCCTAATATTGATCAGCTTGATCATCATGCCCACCTTTTTATAATCTTTTCTGGTAAACGAGGTTGCGTGCTCTTAAAATCAACAAACACTTTTCATGCACAAAAACACTAGTACTTTTAATGCACATGACATTGACTAATGCATACCAAACATTGATGGACCAGAGTACTTTTTGTATATACATGCAAACAAAACCCAATTGAATATAGTATGTTTCAATAATATTTTCCACAACTGAGAAGAGTATTATACTAAAATGATGAATGATGTGTACCTGTGATTGTTTTTATGTATAATGTTTGAGAAGAATCGGCTGCAGCAACAGAGTTTGAGAAGAAAAAGAATGTAGTATATATAGTGAATGTATTAGGTTAAGGGTATTTTGGGTACATACAAAAAGCCAAATCGTCCCATATTTATTACTCTCCTTTCTTTCCGATTTGGGATGAAAATTTGGAGTAATGTTGTGTAAATTACTACCCTTTACTCTCCTTTCTCTCCTAAAAATCTCGGAACACGATTTTTTTATTAACATCCCAAAACTTTCATTTACTCTCCAAAATAAACTCGGGAGCAGGCGTAGGATTCCACCTAATAATCGTCTCATGTTTACTCTTCTCTTAATTTGTTTAGAAAATGGCTCAAGATCATAACGGATGTACTATTTTATCTGTTGCGCATCCATTTTGTTAGGCATTTCTTCAAGCACACTTATAAAACAAATGAACTATGAACTATTTCGTTTATATGTTGTAAACCAATATTATTGCTTAATGATAATTAGGTACAATAAAGTCTATATAACACAATAATGGGCCAGTAGCCCAACAATAAACTAATAATGGACTAAGCCTAATATGGTCCGCTAAAATTGTATGTTAGCGCAGAGATTGTGAGAGCTTATAAGAGTTTGAGGTTTTAAAAACCTATCTTTTGATACAAGTTTTTGTTTGGCGCAAAACTTATATAGGCTTTTAAATTCATAAACTTTTAAAAGAGAACCTATCTAGGAGGAGCTTTATAGGAAGATTGAGTTTCGGAGCTGATTTAATAGATGATGTTGCTGCTACTCTGCGATGGGTGGAAGGATTTTTGGATAGCAGGTGTTGATATCCTGGATAGAAACAACCATAAATTTAGCCCCCTTTCGTATTTACGTTTTGTTTTACTTTTGTAATAAGTTAAAAAGAAACTATCTTTTTGTTATATTACACCTACAAGCTCTGGCTCTCAACTTAAGGTGTGTTTGGTAAAAGTAGCGATGAGATGTGAGCGGTGGCACATTCACGAACTTCTAAAAGTATTGAAAATATGAGCGTTCTTAAAAATAGAAAGTTCACCGCCGCGCTGTCAAACGAACAATAAAAATCAAAACTCATTGATCAACGCTTCATCGCCCAAAACTCCAAAAGCTCGCTACCAAACATAGCCTTAATCAACCATATATGAAAATAAAAGCTCAAACTTCATCTCCGGCTCTCATAAGCTTCAACTACTGACGCCAAACATTATGTACTCCACAGATACACACATCAACAAAGGAATGGTCTATTGATAAGGCTCGCCCCAATAACAATATTTCAAAACTTCAAAGAACAACCAACTTCATATTACAAAATAAACCAAGCACATGTTTATAGGTTTCTGTTTCAGAGGTGAATGACAAGAAAAAGATCTTAAATAAATTCTATAAACAAATCTATACATTAAAACATAAGGCTAGCCCCAATGAGGGATTCAATCCTCTTTTTCCTCCACGCCGCCTTTCTCTCAAACGACCTTGATTAGGTGCTGAAGGCGACCAAGTTCAATTTTTTTTTTTTTTTTTTTTTTTTTTTTTTTTAAAAACATTTTTAACACAAATAAAATTTCATTAATAATTAAAACGTTACATAATTCAAATAAAATTAAACCATTACGAAACTTATTAAAACATTACAACACTTTATTCAAGGTTGTGGCGTGCTGATCGCCTCTTTGAGTTTCTGCGTTGTTTGGCGTTATTGCGGGCAAAGATGGGTCGATTAGCGTGCGATAGAACATGAGATCTGATCATATTTCTTTTGAGCCTCTAATTCAACTTTTCGTTCTTCTAGTGCCAACCTTTTGTCTTCCGCGCTTCTCTTTGTTCTTTGTAGCTCCAACTCGATTCTTGTTGTTCTAGCTCTTCTTCTTCAAACCATAGTGCAGGTCTGCCAGACTCCTTCTTACCTTGCGAATGCCACGGACTTGATCTTGCCCCACTTCTGCAACACCTTCCATAATCCTATCTTTCGAAGACTCAAAGATTTCTTTTATTCTTCTTTGCGGCATCACGACCGGTTGGTCTATTAAGCACAACGAAGGCACATCCGTCACACATCCGAGTCGGTTGAAGTCCTTGCTTTTTGTGTCCTCATCTTGGCTTAAAACCGGCATCTCATTATCCTTCCAAGCGAATGGTCCTCAAAATCTTCCAACAATGCTCCAAAACAAACGGATGACCACACACTACTTGGTATTCATCACGCGCTCGTGTATAAGCGGTGAGGTCATTCTCACCACTCGTAATTCTGACATTGTTGTAAATGGCACAAAATTGACCAACTCTAGGGCGAACCTATTTTTCCACTTTGTAACGATAGAGTTATGCGTTCTTTCTGCACCAACCTCCTTCCAAAGTAATCAATGACTTTCACCAAAATCCTCTAGCATTTTGGTTGTTTCCATTACACTATTCTCGGATACATCACACCAGCGTTGCAGCGATCTCGTCTTCTTTGGTCCAAGGCAATCGAATCATTCTTGCCTTCTTTCTCGACGACTCTTCTTCGCTTAGTAGCTCGTTTCTTTGGTTTAACCGGTGACGTCTCTTCCGACATTCTTCTTCTTCTACGTCATCAAGGTTGATCGAATCGTGATACGATCCATGAGCGAACGGTGCCGAACCGTGATACTCTTGGCCGGATAACCCGATCCGGTTCCGGCATAAAATTAGGATTGTTGTACAATTGGTCATCAAAATCAAAACCCTCAAGATTAATACGGTTAGCAGGAGAATATTCTTGATAGTTTGAATATGAAGGCGTTGATGAATCCATTGTTGGACGGTACACGATTCGTGTGACCCATACATAGATTGGTTGCTTGACGGGAGTAGCTTTGTTGTTGTTGGTGGTGGTGGATGTTTTGTTGCGGTGGAACAAATGGACGATTCATACTAAATGGATTGTTAGGGTGTTGTTGTGGAGCTTGTTGGGATGGATATTCGAAACCGGGGTTGGAAATTGATTATTGGTGAGACAGGTTAGCAGGAAGTCGGATCGGTGTTAAAATATGCGGACGTTTTGTGACAAACGGGATTTTCGGCCTTTGGTTGGTGGTGTTTTCTTAGACATTTTTAATAAAGAGGATTGTGAGATTTTTGATAGAGATGATTGTGAGATTTTTGAGTTTTAGTGTGTAAGATGTTGTGAGATTTGTGATGAGATTGTAGTTGTATTTATAGGGTAAAAAGTTTTTTTTTTTTTTGTTTTGGATTGCAACGGAAACAAGAGGATAGCTTTGGAATTGTCGATCGGTGGGACGATCGAATTGGTGAAAATGGGAGGCGATCGACATGGTCTTGCAGTGGGGCGATCGACTTACTAATCGATCGAATACAAGGACGATCGACAACGATTTACCTCATTGGGGGTAGCCTAACAAAGTCATCAAAAAATGATTATCCATGTTTCACAGTTTCAGATACATTTTTTTATGCCTTAGTTTCATACACATTTTTCTCAGCAGACATCAATCTTTATTATCATTTGTAATAGGATATCCAATCCCATGTCTTCTAGTCGGAAAAACAACAAACAACGCACTCGAAATAAGACCAACACCAATAGGAACAATATCCAAAACCTCTTGTGCTTCATGCCCGGGGCTCGGGTAAAAACAATTCACCACATTCCTATCCCTCAATGCAACTGCACCAAAAACCAAAACCGAAAGCAAAGCATGAACCCAATCAATAAACCTCAACCGATACTTTCTCAAGTCAGGCACATTTTTTAGATCATAGTAATCAAATAGCCACATCCCTTGAAAAGTTGCAAAACCATAGTAAAGTTGGCCATCTTCCGACTTAAAACTATCCGTAAAGCAGGCAAGAAAGCATGAAACAGCCAATAGGACTAGTAGTATCGCGGTTAATGGGCGTGTGGCAGTGTCACACGAGCCGTTATTTGTGAATACTGGTGTAAGGAGTTGGAAGGCTAAAAGAGTTCCTGTTGGGAGGAGTTTTGCTAGGTTTGCGGTACTTGTTAGCGTCTGGGAGAGTGCTGATGGGGTTTGTGGGCGAGGCGTTGGTGGCTCTAACGTGGTGCTGTCATCGGACGTGGCTGTGGCGGATTGTCTAGCTCGTAAAGACATGTTAACGTAGCTCAAAAGATAATGATCATATAGTTTATAAAGTTTGTGTAAAGCAACTAATGTATAGAATTTGAAGTTGGTTTGCTAAAGGGATTATATTTGGCGTGTGGGACTTGTATTTACCTAACTTAGAATTAAGTACATATATAATGTCTGAATTGTAACTTTAAAATGCATTATACGTTTCCATTTCAGGAATAAATGATGTATTAAAGGCTAAAATTTGGCTGACTTTTTCTTTTTTATATATATCCTGAAAATGTAAAATGATATATATCCAAAGTGCTAAAACCATTGTCTTATGTCTTAAAAAACATCTGAAGGATATATATATAAATTATTCACTTAAGGATATATACGCTTTTTCTTTTGGTTTTGTGAAAATGATGGATGATGATATTGAATGCTAGCCACGTTTTCTTGGGTTGGTCTAAAACTTAACTTATAAGAGAATGAAACGTTCTATGAAGATTTCTTCTACGGTTTAAACTAATTGGGATATTATTTGTAATATTCTTCAACTAATGAGATTATTTTTGGTAAAGTTAATATCATAAGAAAGTATGAAATACATAGAAGTTTAACGCAAACAAATCCTTTCAAATCTTATATCCGTAGGTGCCAAGTGACTTTTCTAACCAGCCCATATATGATGATCTCATTTACCTTTCGATAAGAGTTGGGATATAAATTAACTATAAAAAGAGAATAAACACCCAACATTAAAGTTAAAGAAAACTCGAACTAAACAATTACCAGAAACGTTTGGAAGTTTAAGCAAATCTATATTCCACCAACTCATATACAAGTTGTTTCTTCTGTTAGGAAACCTTTTAAAATGGATAAATTATTGACGAGTTTTAGTGGTATGATCCCTATCGTGTTATTTTAGTATCGTGCCTTTAAAAACTTGAAATGCCTGGCTAGATCAAAATAAACATGAGATTATGAGAAAAACAAACCAGTATGACTCATGTACCGAACATTATATTACTTGAGCATATGAATTATGAAAGCCGATTCCTCTGATAGAAGACATGAGATCATCAGATACACAAGAATGATTTCGATCTTGAACTACTCAAATTGTTTGTTTGGAAAGAAATCATAATACTGTAAAGAAACTAACTCATTTTATAACCATAGGAAAAACATTGAAGGCTAATCATATTTCAAGACTGGATACCTGCTACATGCCCAGATAAGAATTAAGTTGGCTGTTTGTTTGAAGCAAAAGTCTAAAATTTTACAAACATATTACATAAGTATTGTGTTTTCCAGATTCGGAACTTTCATCTCAAACATGAAAGCTCAAGAAAACTTTAAAGCTTGTAAATTTGGAACAATGTCTATACTGTGCTCGTTGTAATACCATGAACCTACAGTTAGATGCTGTCGGTTTCAAGAAAGACTTACCGGTGGTAAGGAACTTAATTTTGACTATTTGACTTAATACTTCATGAATGTTGCAATAGCAGCACCAATGGAGCTACTCCGTGAAGATCCACGACGGCTAACTAATGACTGAGGTTTGCTCCATGATGATTTAGAATTGTCAGGGAATAAAGATGCACATAATTCCAAAACCATTGGATTATTATAACGCTGACGGAGAGTTTCATATACTTTGGCCTTCTCAGCCGCGTTCATTAACACCTGTATACACAATACAATCACTTTAAATATTTGCAGCAAAAAATGTCCTTGGCTATAATACAACACGAGCCAGGATAAAATACTGGTGCTACCAATTTATAATAGCAAAACCTGTCTGTAATGCGTAAGCTAATAAAAAAAGATGAACCGGTTTATCAAGGAAAAGAAACTATTAGAAAACCAAATACCTTAGGCTTCGGATGTTCAACTGCTGCAGGTTCTTCCTCGTGCTGCATCATTTTTTCTTCATAATTAGCATCATCATTGGTTACATCCCCTGCTTCTGCCATCTGTATGTCCCCGTTTTTATCCATCCCTGATCTACTACCATCTAGCTGAGACAGTTCATCTATGGCATTCTCTTTGTTGGTCATGGTAGGTGTCTGTTTTACCTTTCCGTATTGTGGCTTACTCTGTAGCGTGTTTTGTAGCTCCTTTTCGAACTTAACTTCTCCTTTATCTTCCATTTCAGTATCTGCATCTTGATTTTGTGAATTGTCTGAGCTGGATGATGTATCATCACCATTAGGACTACCAGCAGTTGAAGTTCCCTAACACAAATTTATAAAATTCAAAGTAAGAACAGTATACCATAGTTACATAACTTGCACCCAAACTTATCATGAAGCCAACAATTCTTGTCCAAATGAATATTTAAATATGATTACAGATTGAATATTATGACACCAATGATCTAGGTTCTTATACAAAATGATCTAGCGGTTGTAAGCATTAAAAATTAACTTTGTACGAATTTCAACCCATTTGACCCAATCCTGCTTAAAAATAGTTTGACCCTGTTAAGATATAACACAACCCTGTTAAAATGTAACACAACCCGAAACAGCCCATTTATAAATACATAAGTTGAAATTGCCACCTCTACTTTAAACATATCATATAGCTTACAACACGAAGTTTTCAGTGCATACTCGTTCGACTCTAGCAAATTTTAAGTCTATGTGCAAGCATTCTGCATATTGTGCGTGAAGAGTTGTTGGTTCATGTCATATTTCATTGTGTCCAATTTATGCATTACTCGGGAATTAGATGAATTCACTAACCACACTCTTGACCTCATGGAGCCGACCATCACTTGTTCTGTTCTGATCATCAGAAGACTGCATAGTCTGCTCACGCTCCTGCCTGCGCCGCACCATGATACATATCGCACATAGACAATCATCTTTATGGCGTTTGAATCTGGTGGATAAGGATAAACAAGATAGATTTATAATTTTTCTCTAAAGAAAAGCTTCATATATTAGAAAATAAACAAAGTTTTGCTAGTTCCAAAAGCACACTAATTCACTGACACTAGGCGTGCATCACCCATTTTCTCAATAATAATCACAAAATTAAAGTTATTTCCATAAAGAAGAAGAATACCCATGACGCTTTTTTGACTTATGCTTTGAATGTCCACTCTTGCTTGATGACTTCCCGTGACTGGATCCATCTTCACCTGCAACAAAGATGATACGATTATATGATCGCAAGATGCCACATGTATTTGATATGACGTTGAAACTCCAAATGGTTCAAAGGAAGCACATCACATATATAAACTTGAACAATCCCCAACACTACCTTGGTCACTATACAGCCCTGCAGCAGACCAGCACTTTGAAAAATTCTTCTTCACACGTTTCATGAGCTCCAGGATGTAATCACCTTTACTATTGTACTTGTAGCAATTCCCCCATATATACTCAACATCCTTGTACACATCCTCCGAATTCTTATACTTAAGACCATTTTCAAGGTTGTTACATATGGTACCAAAATCCATAGGTGTTTTGATGACATCAAAATAGTCCTGTGCCAGAAAAAATTGGAGAATATAAACTTTACAAATAGTGACAGTAAAATGAAGCTGCAAGTGCGTGATATTCGCGTTTACAAAAGAAAAACCAAAAAACTTCTAGTTTTAACAAAATCTGCAGAAAAGGCAACATACTTATAGCTTTTCTTCATTAAAATTACCAACTCCTCAGAAGGTTCAGATAGCATGCAAATTACATATACTCGTACAAAAAGTTAAATATGTGAAACATGCACTTTACATAAATCATAAATATCTAGAATAAAATATCTATAAGAAGTCAAACTTACAGGTATTCCAAGAGCAACAGGGTTCACTGGAACATTAAAAGGCTCGGCTGCATCCATCTTCATGATTTTCTTAATCACCTAAAAAACCGAATAAGACGATGATTAGAGCTTACATCTGAAATACGGCAAGATATTAGAATATCAATATCTCACATAAGCATCTTAACCTAGTATACACCCTTTTTCATTTTTAGGTAATACTCCCTCTGTCCACATAGATGCTAATTTTCCTAATCACCATTACAAATTATTTATCCTTTCATTTGGGTCCATTGATTCTAACATCTTGCGGTTATTAATGGTATTAGGCAGAGAACAAACATATGACACGTACATTAAACTATCTTCTAGCATTGCATATTTATACAAAAAAGTAAACAAAATGCTTTATAGTTACCTCAAGGGAAGCATTCAGTTCTTTCTTGTTGTAGACAGAATCTCTAGATACCGACACAGGTTCTTTCTGATGTGTTTGTTCTTGCTTGTTGTAGAGAGAATCTCGAGAAACTGACTCGGGTTCTTTTTGGTGTGTTTGCACTTGCGTGTTATACACAGAATTTTGAGAAACTGAATCAGGTTCTTTCTGATGGGTTTGCTCTTGCTTAGTGTAGACAGGATCTCGAGGAATTGAATCAGTTTCTTGCGGATGTGCTTGCTCTTGCTTGTTGTCAACAAAATCTAGAGAAACTAACTCGGGTTCTTTCTGATATGTTCGCTCTTGATTGTTGTGAAGCGAACCTCGAGAAATTGTTGTGGGTTCTTTCTGATGTGTTTGCTCTTGCTTGTTGTCAACAAAATCTGGAGAAACTGTCACGGACTCTTTCTGATGTGTTCGCTCTTGATTGTTGTGAAGCGAATCTCGAGAAATGGTTGTGGGTTCTTTCTGATGTGTTTGCTCTTGATTGTTGTGAAGCGAATCTGGAGAAATTGTCATGGGTTCTTTCTGATGTGTTCGCTCTTGATTGTTGTGAAGTGCATCTTGAGAAATTGTCTCAGGTTCTTTCTGATGTGTTCGGTCTGCCTGAGACACTCCAGAACTATTACAAGGACTCAAACTTGAGCTAAAACCCTTTGACGATTTTATTTTGATGATCCCAGTCCTTTTGGTTGAGTAGTTGAGCGACTACATTGCCTTCAGAAGGCACTGAGTTGGCACTGTTTTCTACTTTCTCACTAACTACTTGTTTATCAGAACCTATAAGTTGACTACTTTTATCAGTATCACTCGGTGTATGTGCATCTGAAGAAGTGATCTGAGGTTCTAATGGTTTAGATGTTTTAATTTTAACTTTGACTCGATTATACACCAATCTTCCTACTGGCTTATCAATTACTGGAGTTGGAATGACAACTGGAGGTTTTTCAGGTTGATCGGTTCCGGCTGATGGAGTTCCAATATCTGTTCTTGAGTTTGATGTTTCATCTTTTTCAATATCTTCTGATGGACTAGAAGCATCTTCACTACTTATATTAGTAACATTTGGATCGGCCTCTGTTGTTCCCACTTTAGGGGCCTTTTTGGATTTTCCCTTATGTCCACGCTTTCGCTTCATGTTTATACAGGTTTTAAGCAGAGCAGGAACTCAATGTGTGCACAACTGTCATAAGACCACCAGCACAAGTGTTTTGATGATTAGCAGAGTTATAGCAATCAGCGAGCAAACCTTAAAGACTACTTTTAAAGACATGTGAAACAAATGGAAGCTTTTGCGCATATGAAAGTAACTATATTATTAGTGTGGTATCTAGTCAAAAGGGGTAACTTTTTTATCGGTTTTTCTTAACTATTAAAATTTTTAATGTGCAAAGTTGGCAAATAACTTAAACAAGTGATTTAGAAAGCCTTTATGCATTTAAATATACTTTGTGCGACTTCCAACCTGTGTCCTTTTTACTTAAATCCTTCATCTTAACACATGTGACCTACTAAATGAATCAATATTGACACCTTAATAACATGCAATCAAAGATAATGGCAACATACAGCAACCAGCACACCAAGAGGCCAAAGTTAACAATCATAAAGAAGTCATTAAGAAAAATGAGTGCTCATGTTCCTAAGTCTCTATTCTGTAGTGCTATGTCCCTCTGCCTGGGCATAACAACGGAAGAAAAACTGTATCCCGGATTAGGCAAAGTAAAAGGCATTAATCTTTAGTAATATTAGGTAACCATAAATCTTAGCTAAGCTACGTTAGTTTGCTCAAATTAATTATTTATCACTGACTTGTAGTGTGGCATACTCTCATTGCTAATAAATATCATATATTTGATACTCCGTGAAGGATGTAACCTTACTACATCAATAATTAAATTATAAAAAAATAAATAATTAAAGAACATGATTTATTCATAAAAGCAACATGATAATAAAGGTAAGAAAAAGGGAAAATTAATGAGAAGATGATAAGATATTTTTCTTTGAAACTCATAGCAAACCTTGTAATTTTTTGCAGACCGAAAGCTTGTTCACGAAAGTGACGAGTATTAGAGATTGTAATCAAAATAAATAAATGTTTTCATACTTTCTACTCCATTATTCTAAATTCGCTAAATTTATACGCATGTTCTTACTTGGATATACACAACTAGCTATAGATTAACCTGCATCGGTACACAACTGAACATGGTCTGTTTCTAGCTGGTACTTGTTACTTATACCCGGTATTGTACTTGTTTAAAAAAAAGACAAAGATAATGAATCTAGAATCCGTACCAAGTTTCACCTGCCTATTTCTAATGAAACGACAGTGTACAAGTGTGCAACTGATGACTATTAAGATACATCGACAACCCGTATTCGCTAAACATGATATTGCTCCATTGACCAACATCTCTCCTGGATGAGTTTTTTTAAGGTTTCCATCCACGTCATCAACCCGATAATTCGATAATATAAGTCATACCAAATGTGTGTTATCTTAAGAATAAAATATATCAGCAGGCAAAATAAAATATTACCCAATTTTATAAGTTCCATGAATCAAACAAAATCAAGAAAAGAATGGAAAAGGAAACCCTAGAATAGTAATTGAGCATAAAAAGAAGATTAATTTGTCAGTAAAGAGTATACCTGAAAGACGATGCTGAAATTTATATACGTTTGTTTTAAATTTGACAAAATTAATAAAACCCCGGATTCGAATTCTTTTGTTTTCGAAAAAAAAAACGATAATAAACGGTGAAAGAGTTAACAAAAGGAACGGATGGGGGGTGGGTGGGTGGGTGGGTGTTTGGCTGGGTAGGACTTATTAAGAAAAACGGGTTGGGCTGAATTTATACATGTATAGCCCACTTTCATGGACTCGTTTTTGTTTGGATAGTTAAATAATCAAGTAACGTTTTGAGAACTATATTCTAAAAATTGAAATACGAAACCGTTAGCTAATGAGATTGCTCAACTTTACTGACATGATAAATTAGAGGGTGTTTGGCATTCCGATATGAAGCAAATTATTAGATTATCACGTTACCAAATCATGAATAATATATTTTTTGTGTTTGGCAAACAAAAAGTGATAAGTGATTATTTGCGTTATGTGTAACCCAAAACGTTTCAAAAAGTAAGAAATATGTTACTGCCACAAAACGTGGTTCTAGTAGCCCACTTGCAACTTTGATAATTACCAATCTAACCCTCACACATATATATATATATCCACTTGCCACTTTAATAATTAAAAAATGTATTTTTTGGTATTTTTACATGATAAGCCATTAAATAATCTAATTTTTCAAACACTCAAAAAAACTGATTATCTGATTATTGCGATTTCAAACAATATAATCAAATCCAAACACTATATTTCAAAACCATGTTTTGCAAAAGCTGATTATCTGATTATCCGTTTTCAAAACCAATAACCTATTTTCAATAAGAAATCCCAAACACCCCCTTAAACTATTTTCGGGTAATTCGAGAGTCAAAATTAAATCAAAACTTATTTATATTTATATATATATTAAAAAAAAAAAAAAAAACGCACTTGTATTTCTCCAAAAGTTTAACTCAATGGGTAAACCTTGACCTTTGCTCGAGAACCTAGCCTCCGAGTAATCGGTTGTTCGAGTGACTCTTAGCTTGGAATTTGGATTAAATCAACGACTTGTTTTCTTAAAAAAAAACCTCCTTAGCGGTCAACCGGACGTTAGCGATAGGGAAGTGATACCATTGGTTATGGTAAAATACAGGAGCTCTATTTTTACATTTGCACTTAAGTGTAAAACATTCTGATTGTCCATAAAATTTAGATATAAGTCCAAAACATTAAAGAGGAAATGTTAAATTCAAAAGTAGATTAAGTATCTCTGGCATAAAGGTTTAACACACAAATCAGTGAAATTGCCCAATACTTCCCCCGCATCTTGAGAATGCTTTGTTGGGGGTTCAAATTTCTAGTGGTCATCATAAAATCTCGTTAAGTACATGGGCATTTAATTCTTTTCAATATTTCATGTACAAACACACATTTAATATTTTTTAGCACTCCATACACAACATCTACACATTAAGCGAAACACTTTTTCTTCAACCTTAAAGCCTCTAACCAAACTCCCCCAAAAAAAAAAAAAAAAAAAAAAAAAAAAAACCCTTATCATTACCACCATACCCACCACCATTGTTAGAAATTTGGACCCGTAGTAAAGCTAGAATTAAGTGTAAAATTTTCACGATCCATCATTTTTCATAAGTTTTTGAATCTAACAAATGTCCCTTTGGGGCTTTATGATTTAGAAAATAATAGTGGTTAGTATTATTATTTTAAAATAAAATTTATTGTAAGGAGAAGAATGCTATGTAGCAGCAACATTAGTGCTCGAGAAATAGTCATCAAGTGAATCAATATTTGCCCGCCTATGTGAGCAGCTATCACTCGCAAGACAAATGTAGCATATGTTACATGGTAGATCATATTCGGGCAGAGCTGCAAAATAACGAGTACAACTTCACTTAGAACTTGTGATAAAGACTTGGTGTGCATTAGAAAACGACTAAAAGCCCTTGTTGCTTCTTTATTCCATAAAATACTATTTTTATTTAGTAAATTGGTTAGTGGCATGCTGAATAGGAGTTTAATAGCTATCATGATTGATGTGTTTCGTTGTGTATAGGAAAATTATTATTATCAACTTTTACATTTATATTTAGCCGACTTATCCTATAACAAAGACTAACGAGCAGTATACCCGATCAGTGTAATTTAGTTGGTAAGTAGAGTGTCGATCACGAAGAGTGAAATGTTAACATTTAAATATCTATCAGCATTTTAATTCTAAGGTTAGTCTATCTAAACCTAATGTTAGTGTATCTAAACCTAATCTAACGCAAAAGGGTTTTCAACTTGAGATACTGGCACGATTGTGTAGATTAAGTAAACAGTAAATAAAACTAACAAGATGACAGACACACACATACACAGATAGAAAACAGATGGCAAATAAGAGGTCTGGCCGATAGATAAGTAGATTATCACTTCGTTTAATTGCTAGTTATATAGGATGAGTATTAAAATATATTCTCTCTCATTGGTTGTTTAACACAGGCGTGTAAACACTTAATGGTTACTAAGTTTATGTATTATTTATCCTGTTAAGGCTTACATCAACCATCCTAAGATGTTAATGAAGTAATTGTGAGAGGCGTATGGCAGCGCAAATAAGCCACGATAAACTCAATATGTAATCAAAGCACATGCATTAATAAACCAAATAAACATCAAATATACTTTTATCGATGGGAAAGCAGATTAAATGCGAGTCATATAGCGGTGACAAGGCACGCAGTCCTGATGGATTAAAGAGTACTAATACAAATAAACGAATCAACTTATGAATTAACGTACTAGCATAACCTACTTATGTATCTGAATTCTTCTTCTGGTTGTGTCTAGTGTGGTCTGGTTTTTGCCCTCTTTCTCTGGTCTCCGGTATGTATTAGGTATATGGTTTATGTGTTTTGAATGAGGTTGTTGATCCAGTATTTATACTTTCTGGAAATGGAATCGATTCGGCATATCAGTTTAATCGATACTGCGTATCAGTTTGCTTGATACGCCGTATCTAGGTAACTTCGCGTGGGGTCCAAGATTATTTTATTCTGGAATATTCATACATCGCCTTAAGATACGGCGGATCTTCAGTCTTCGTACGGCGTATGTGTCTTCTAATCTTAGAATTACGTGGTGAAATATTCAGGTTGATACGACACATGTCAAAGAGTTTATGCGGTGTATCTTGAGCAGATAAGTCAGATCTCTATGTTGACCAAGGTTTCATATACGACGCATGGAAGAATTCTATACGGCGTATTCTTCAAAGTCAGACAGTGGTCTTCACATTCGTTTAAGTGTTGATGTACGGCATACCATCTAGAATGATACAGCGTATATTCCTTCAGTTTAGTAGACTTTAAAAATATGATCCGTTTTGCTTCATTTTTACGTCCAAAATAGCTAACTTTCACCAAATGCTTGTTTTCAACTGAGATTTACAAAGGTAAGCGATTAAGTATCAATTCTCATATAAAATAATATAAAACAAGCAATATATATAGGATAAATGAGGCCAATAAATTGTTGTTATTTGGTATCATCAAATATCCCTCCACTTGAACTTTACTTGTCCTCAAGTAAACTTTAGATTTAAACTTATGAAAATGTATCCTAAACAATTGTTAAGGATGTTTTTATAATTAAGCATTCATTCGTTTAATCTCAATCGCACAACCAAACACCTCACGAAATAAAAAAATGAAATCACTCAAATCACTCAATTAATCTATGTGGTAACATTTAAGTAATTCACTCAATTGCTCAGTCGTGACGAGTATTCTATCATAAGTTTGGCAAGGGTATACATCTCCCCCACTAAAGCTAAGGAGTAACAAGCCTAAAGCGGTAAATTGGGTTGAATATGATAAGGTTATGTATAGCTTTTGTTCAAACATCTCCTACATGAACTCAATAGATCGCTGGCGCAAAGCCTTGATTCCTCGAACAACTGATGGTCACTAGTGTGTATCTTGGACCGCTGGCGCATTATTTGCATAACGGATGGTCACCAAAACACACACCAGATCGCTGGTGAGTCATTCAATTCCTCAAAAACTCGAATGGTCACTACTTTTTTCATGTAATTGACATTCTCACTAAGCTAAAGGGTAAGGATAAGGGAGACATATAATTGTTGTTAAATAAAATCATAAAACAAATAGATTAAGTCCATACAAATGAAATAATGTGGTTAATCACTTCCCGACCTTCCCTTGAAAAAGACGCAAATCATAGACTAACTCACGTTTAATAGGTAGACATGAATTAGACTCAATAATGACTCAATTAAAGAACAAACCTTAGTTGGCGTTTCCATAACAACAAACTCCCTTGCAATCCATAAATATAGTACAACAAATAGCAGCGATATCTCCACTAATACATAACTCTACATCGTTGGTTTATAATACGTACCAACGAATAACCGATCATCGCATAATATAGCTTCGATTAAGCTTTTACAAACCGATTATCTCACTTTCCTCAATTTTTTTTTCTTTTTCTTTTTTTTAACATCAAATAAAACTAATGGTGTAAAATTTCACCATATCACCATCATAATACATCTGGATAATCTTTTCCATACTTTTCAATACATAAGTATGAAAGTAAATAGTGATAGTAGCAAACACATGTAAATAAAAAACTATTACTATCACATTCCCATTGCAATGTGCAATTCCCGACCAAGAAGTAGACAAGACACACACCCATTGCGATGCGCAATTCCCGGCCTAACCATGATAAGAAACATACACGAAAACACAGGAAATACACACTTTACAAAAATTAACTAACCACGGACTTAATCTACAGGGTAGGCTAAGGTGTATAGGTGTAACGAAACATATATTTGGGTGTAAGAAACGAAAGGAATGACTCTGAGGGTTTTTCTAGGGGTATGTTACTCAAAAAATGAGAGTAACAAAAGGGTTTATACAGGGGTTAACTAACCAGTGTAGTTAGTTAATAAAACATGACATATAAAGGCTTTTTGGGTGTAATCCTAGAAATTTACCTGTATAGACAAGTTACTCCAATTAAATTAATAATACTCATTATGGTGGTCCCGAATAGTATCCAAGCCAAGTTCTAAAGTTTACAAGTCACCGTCACACTCATATTTTTGTAGAATTTGGGTAAAATATTAGGAAACGGATAAGGCTAATTCCTCAAAATATGGAATTAAGGGTTATGTGTGCGGTCATGCAACTTTGATTTCACAAAAAACATGCTAGAAAATTTTGAAATTTAGCATATATTAAGATCATATTAAGCGTATTTTTAAAAAAATAAGGACAAGTAATATATCTAATTCTCCATCCCCCCACTTAAAATAAACAACGTCCTCGTTGTGTAAAATAAAATTAAGAAAGGAAATAGGAAGAATTAGAATGGGAAACTCCCCTGAGATTTTCTCGGTATGATCCTCCATGATGCGTTTGTGAGCAACTTTTTTATTTTCTGTGTTTGAAGGGCGTTCAAGCCTCCATGAATGGCGCACATAGAAAATACAGGGTAGTTTATACATCTCAGTTTCATTCATATAAATACCACTTAAACTAAATGCATAAGAAATCACAGCTAGTGCTTTTACGGTTAATTCATGGTTAGCTAATATTAAAAATAAAATAAAATAAAACAAAAACTGTAATTTCATCAGGTCAATCGACATGCCGTACCTTATTAACTAAGATACGCCGTATCGAGCCTGGGATAATAATTAAAATAAATAACGAGTCAGACGTGATAAGCGCGTCCCAAACCAGGATGCGTTGTATCAAAAACCATCTGACCAGAAAGTTTAAAATTCAAAATTAAAGTAAATGTGCATAAAAGTAAAACGTAGATATGACCAGTACGATTGATACGCCGCACCCTTTATAGGAGATGCGTCGTACCGACGTACATGTCTGACAGACTCGAAACTGAAACAGTAAATAAAATCTTCGGGTTGTCTCCCGGTAAGCACTTCTCTTTATTCCAGAGTCTTCAAGTTAGACTCATCTTCAGCTTCTACTCCGGTATCTCCGGCTCAAACTCGAAAATTTCATCGTCCTCGTTGTCGGTGTTGTCATCAAAATATTTCTTCAAACGTTGTCCGTTGACTTTAAAGACAAACTCGTTTTTGTCACTGATCACTACTTGTTAGGATTTGGAAAATCCATATAGAAGAGTCGGTCAACCCGAGTTTATTTTAGCATGTGTTAGCTCGTAGACTTAGCTATATTTATTAGTAATTAGATTAGTTAAGTAACATCGTGGAGGACGGACGGGTCTTTACCTCTTCTATACGATCCACGACCGTAGAGGCATTTATTGTAAGACTATAAAGCCCTCTCCCAAGAGGAGGGTGGAGCTTCTCATTAATCTAATCTTTCTTTTTGTCTTTCACTTTCTCTCTCTAGAAAGCCTCCCATCTCTTTGTCTCTCTAAACTCTTACCATAAATTCAAACCATACTTGTTTAATTAGTGTGCTTGTAATAACCAATATCTTACAATTGGTATCAAGAGCCATGGTTTGATCACGTTGCTTATGTGTGCTCGGATTTAAAGATTGGTTATTGTTTTTCTTGTGGTTCGAATAGTTTCCTTAGGAACACCTTAGTTTGTGGTTAGATTCGTTAAATATTTGTACTTCTGTAGTTAGGATTGTTGTGTGTGCATTGTTTAGTGATTGATTTGGTTGTTCACGTTTTTATTGGAAGATTTGGTGATTTTCGTGGTTTTTAGAGCTTTGTTCTAAGTTGAGGTTCGACATTTCTTCACTGCGATTTGACATTTCTTGGTTGAGTTTTGAGGTTTCTCGACTAAGGTTGGAGGTTTCTTCACTGCGATTTGATAATAAGGACAAAGTTTCATTTCGAGGTTTAGCCAAAAAGAGACAAAAAGACAAAACAGGGTGAAAGTGACACTTGTACTTGCACGAAAGTGACCTGCGGTTTGTCTCTTTGATCTGCGTTTTGATCAGGAATCTCTGCGATTTGACCATTGAGGTTTGATAAGTTGCGGTTTGACAAGTTGCGATTTAGGGTGTTGCGTTTTGAGGTCTGCGTTTTGGTACTGCGATTTGACTCTGTGTTGGGAATTGCAGATTTTAAGATTACAAAACCACGAGCAAGAATGAAGAAAGAAGAAACAATGAGGGCCTAATATGTAATAGTTAGCTTAGCTTTTCTAGTAAGCTAAGATTAGGGTTTTTGTAACCTCCCTCTAGTATATAAAGAGGGTAGGCGCCTAGGTTACAAGCATCTTTTCATTTCATTTCATAGTAGACATCTCCAATGAGAGTCTAATTAACACATAGAGCGTGTAGTAGTAATAGTAGTTGTAGTAGTTTCTTTGTTTTAATTAATAACGAAAACCTTATTAGTGATATTGATTTGATGTTATTGGCTTCAAACGCATCCAAGCAATTGGTAGCCGATTGAAGCATATAAATAGATTCGCGTCGCCTACTTGCTGAAAGCACAAATAAAATGGCCGATCCTGAATTTTATGAAGTTTTTAAGACCTTTTTTAGTTCATAATGAATGAAATGAACCCCCGGATGAGGAGCAAATCTCCCCTCCCTTTTACTAAATCATGGGGAGCCCCTAGTAGTTTACCGGACAAATTGAGTTGTCATGACGAGACCTTTCTTAGTGGAAGATCGGAATTCTCTTCATCACGAGACTGATCGGATCAGACACCCAAGATACCTCTACAATTGAGTAAGTAAGAGGACAACAAGCAAAGATTTATGCTTTATTTCTTTGTTGAGATTGAAATCAAGTTCTTTAAAAAAGGGTAGGTATAATGAACGCATGCCAAGGACTTTAGTCTTTCTGAGTTGCCATTGATGAAGGTATTTGTGATAAAGTTGATGTAGGATCGATTCAATGATAAAGGGGTTGTGTTTGATGATGATTAAGCACGGTTGTTGTAGTGAAAATTTGGTCCAAAAACTTAAAAACCTCAATAACTTCTGTTCGAAGTGTTTTTAGGCCTCGATCCATTTAGCATGTCGTTCCTCATTCTCACGGTCGTTTTGATGGGCAGAACGCTGAAAACGGAGTTAAGGTTCAAAAGTTATGGCTGTTTGAAGTTTTGACGTAAAAAATCAACTTTTGTCAAACAGCAAGTGGTCAAACCGCAAAAGTCAAAACTCAGTATTCTTGATGCAAAACGCAATGTCAAATCGCAGTCCACTTAAGCAAAACGTAGCAACAAATCGCAAAGGCAAAACACAGAGTGTTGGGAATTGCAGATTTTAAGATTACAAAACC
The DNA here is from genome assembly GCA_022545495.1 of Chrysanthemum lavandulifolium. Taxonomy (NCBI): domain Eukaryota; kingdom Viridiplantae; phylum Streptophyta; class Magnoliopsida; order Asterales; family Asteraceae; genus Chrysanthemum; species Chrysanthemum lavandulifolium. The sequence continues at coordinate 199,192,053 of CM040243.1, read as the reverse complement.
ACGAGCAAGAATGAAGAAAGAAGAAACAATGAGGGCCTAATATATAATAGTTAGCTTAGCTTTTATAGTAAGCTAAGATTAAGGTTTTTGTAACCTCCCTCTAGTATATAAAGAGGGTAGGCGTCTAGGTTACAAGCATCCTTTCATTTCATTTCATAGTAGACATCTCCAATGAGAGTCTAATTAACGCATAGAGCGTGTAGTAGTAATAGTAGTTGTAGTAGTTTCTTTGTTTTAATTAATAAAGAAAACCTTATTAGTGATAGTGATATTGATTTGATGTTATTAGTGATACTAGTGATATGGATCTGGACTCAACTAGGGTATGAGTAACATTGATTGATTGAATGAAACAGCGGAATAATAACATCAAATCAATATCACTAATTAGCAGGTTTCCATAATTAGCAGGTTTCCATATTAAGTAACTTTCCAAAAATAGCAGATTCCCATAATTAGCAAGTTTAGTCATTTATGATGTAATTGATGTCAAATTAGGTTAAAATGATGAAAATGAGTATTATCATAGTTTAAGGGTCATTTATGACAAGTTGTAATAGTTTAGGGTCTAAAGTGTCATTATTACAAAGTATAGGGTCAAAAGTGTAAATATCATAAGTTTACTCATTTTACTCATTTAGTCCATTACTTTACCATATTAACGAATAACCCTTCAAGTTTTATAATTTACAAAACTAACCTTTAACTCTTATTTAAATCGTATATTACATGAAAACCGTAGTTTTAGTTTTCGATTCTCATTCATGTTTTAAACCAAACAAGTCCAAACCAGTGTGTTATTCTAGTCAAACATATATCCTATCCCATTTCCATTTACACGACAAAAATCAAAGCAATTCTAGACCCATTATACATTTGTTGTCGATTCAAATAACACAAGGTTTATACGTTTCTTATATTCCTTATTTAGTTCTATATTAATTAGGTTATACATGATTATGGGTCGAATAAAGAGGGGTCGAAACAGATTCAAAACCATCTACATATGGGCCGATCAACATGTATCTCATTCGATATTAATGTAGCCAAGTTATCATTTTATGTGACATTTATAACATATCATCTTATGTAAAGGTTTTATCATTTCATGAGAGGTTCTAATTGTGATCATGCATTCGAAATAGGTAACACCCCACACGACCAACAAAACAAAAATGAAGAAGGATTGAGAAAAGGTAGATGATACTATACCCTTGTAGTGTGCGTGTGGAAGAGAAAACAAGAACCAAAAAGAAATAAGGGCCACGACAAGCCACACCCCTTGTGACCTAAACCCACGACAGAACCAAACCAAAACAGCCTCCTTCGACCTGTAAACACCCACGACCAACAACCACTCTAATCAGGAACTCACGACCCAATCCCACGTCCACAGCAGCCTAGTGTCGAATGGATTTGAGATCAAAAGATTTTATGTGCCGTCACTTTTGAATTAGGGTTTGTAGGTGTGATTTTTGAATTGGTAAATGTAAGTTACAAATGATAGTATAAGTGGGATAAGTTTGGAGTTATGGGAGAATGATGGGGAGTTTAATTTGGTCGAAATTAGGGGGGAGGTTAATGGCTAATTTAATTTCCTTAATTACAAAATGTGTTGGTTTTATTTTCAAGTTAATGTATATTGTAAACTTTGTACATAATTAGGTCCAAGTAACTTATATATGTGTGATATATTATAAGACATAAAGTGGAAGTCGATTTTATTATCTTGTACCATTAGGTCATTTATGAGTTAAATGTAGAACGTATTTAACGAGCTTGACATGTTTTACGTATTTCACAATTATTAACTTGAGGGTATAATGGTCTTTTTACACGTTTAAGATTTTTAGGGTTTTACATCTCTGATATGAATGAGAAAAGTAATCTAGTCGGAACTAATCAAGACGGTGATGCAACTAAGACAAGAAATATTGAAATGTCAATTTATGTGGCTAAATTATTTAAGGAAAATGAGACTTTGAAATGGTATCAAAAGGATCTAGGTGACTCAATCAAAGAAATCAGGTCTAAAACTTTAGAACAAACAACATCTTTGATGGTCAAAACTGATGAACTCAAAGCTCAACTTCAGGATAAGAGTTTCATAATTAAAGCATTAAAGAACGAACCAAGAAAAATTGCAGGGAGCAGTGTGAACACTAAGTTTGTAAAACCATCAGTCTTGGGAAAACCAGTTGTACAGCCACTTAGAAACCAATCAGTTGTTAGAAAACCAGCTGCGTTTAGATCTGAATGTCCAAAATTTTCAAAAACACGGTTTGCCTCCCTTGTTGATGCGAAATAAGTTTTGAAAAAACCAGCCACTTCACCTTATTTGCCAAAGAAAAATGCTTCTAGTTCTGTTAAACCTCAACAAGTTTCTACACCTACACCTAGCTCTTCTAGGATTAGTTCAAAAATAGTGTCTAAACCGAGCATTAAAATTCAAAATTCATACGATATGAATGACTTGTACAAGAACTATGATCTAGAAATGGCTAGGAAAAGGGCAATACTTCAAAAGGATGAAATCTTAGGTTCACGAACTCACATGATGCCTTCTAGTGTATTGGAGAACATGGGTTGTAGCAACAAACCAAAACCTAGGAGCACTCAGCAAACAAATAGGAATTTTCTAGTTTCTAAGAGTAGTTGCTATCGATTAAAGCGATTCCCATAGCAGATCACTCTAAGAATTCTAGATCTTTTTCTGAATCTAAACAATCTGTTTGCTCGAATAGTCAGAAATGTGTCTTTAATACAAAGCATGATAATTTTGTAACAAAATTCCTGAAGAAAGTAAATGCTTGATACGCGTACAACGTGCATTCGGGGTCAAAGGAACTTCCTTTTCGTCGAGCAAGTTTTTCAACACCCTCGGCAGTGAACCTAATCGTTGTAGTGTAGTATTAGGGTAAGCCTCGGGAATTGATATCGTTCTCTAGGGGAATAGGAATGCTAGTGAGAAATTACTACGCTAAGGTTGGGGTTGAGGAAGATTATTTTTTTATCTTTTTTATATTTTTTTAGAAAATTGAAATGTACGAATCTCGGGGTATTGGATTTGGGGGGGGTGGTATTTCTACCGATTACTCTACTTATCTAAATATCTAATTACCTGCACACTTGAAGAAAACAAACGAAACCTTCACGTAAAATCGGCGGTAACAATATATATATATGACTCTACTAAACTAGGATATAATGCTTGTGGAATGGATCTTTACAGATTTTCTGGAAAATTAAGACATGTAAAATTCTAAAAATTTATAAGTAGCTCAGAAAACGAGAAAAAATAGTAAGTTTTTCTACTCCTCCTGACGCCGTCAGGTTATCCTGACAGAAACTAGTCTGCGATTTTCTGGAAAATTTATATCTTTAGAATCTGGAAAAATTTCCTGCAAAACATCCATTATGACTCGATACATGCATTTGACTCGAACAAACACACATGTATATCTTTTTAATAATCGTAATTCTCATGTTTACGTTTTGTTTTTGAAAACGTGTGTAATCCTCCCTACACCTATCTCTTTTGTAAAATACCTTTATATGTAATTAAGACGAGGTTAAAGACAAAATAAAGCATTTTTACAAATTCAAACATGAGAATAAATAATCAATAAAAGATATACGACACACAAACAAGCAAACAATTAAGCATGGGTTGCCTCCCACGAAGCGCTTTTCTTTATTTATGAGTCTTGTAGCTAGACTCGAAGTCGTGCCCCTACGTTCCGATATAAGTAAGCTTATCCTCTAGAATGTCACAAGGATCAAACTTATCATTTAAGTTCCTAGTGGTACGCTTGGTTCGGTATGCCTTTTCAAACTTCTCTCCATCGGGGTCATAGATCGTTATCCTAATGTGCCACTCTCCATTACCATCACTAGGCGGTCTATCCTAATTCCACTTATGCTTAGGCTTATCGCTCTCAACTTTCCACTTATTCGTGACAAGGTTGACGGGCAAGCTTCCTAGGAACTCGGTCATCTTCCTAAACACTAAGGCGTCCTCGAACGGGTTCACTTCCATGTCCCTAGCCAATTCTTTTTCATGGAAAGTTGCTTTACTAGCAAAGGCTTCATCTAGATACAAAGGTCGTTGGGGACCTATGAAGTCTTTATTAATCTAAGGTCCATATCTAGATGGTGTTCTATCCAACCTAATATCATGGGGGATTTCCTCTTCCTTGTAGTAAATATGCTTTTTGACATCGTAAATTAACCTAGCACTCCCTTCTCCTACTACTATTTTGGACATATTACAATCAATGATGTCACTAGCGGTAGCTAAGAATCCCCTTCCTACTAACAATGGGCATGTCGGATCCTTATTCATGTCTAGCACATGGAAATCCGCCAAAAGAGTCAATTCCCCTACGTGTACTACCATGTCTTTTATTATCCCTACGGATATGCAATACTACCGTCCGCTAGACCTAAGATAGTTTACATTGGTTCAATCTTACCTAAGTTAAGGCTTCATGGAGGGACAACGGAACAAGGTTGATGCATGATCCTAAGTCGGCTAGAGCATCGAGAGGTTTGGAGGTTCCAAGCCTACGGAAGAGTGAATAGCCGGGATCGTCTAAATTCTTAGGTAAATTATTTTTGCACAAACGCGGACCCATGTTTTCCAAGTTTTAGTTCTCGCTCGTATTTTTCTTTTAAAGCATTATAATAAGGTGCATGAGCTAAGACTTCAAGAACCGGTTTTCTTGGTGGAGTTCTTGTACTCCTCCTCTAGATTAGGTTTGGGTTCTTGGTTATGGGTTTCTCAAGTGGGTTGTACCAATGGTGCGGGTCCTTGGTACCTCATTTGGGATCGCTTGGAACCCTTGTTGATAGCATTCTTGAGTGGATCTTTGGGTATGAGGGCATGGATGTGCACTCTCCTATGGTGAACAAGAATATGAAGTCGATGAAATCGAATTCACTTTTAGGTTCTTTATAGTATCACTTGGGAGTGCTCGATTTCCGGTCATTGAAGGCTTTTAAGAGGGCGTCAAGCTTGTTTGTCATCTCGCCTTGTCGTTGCTTGAAATCGGCTTCAAGCCTAGTCAACCGAGTTTCTTGAAATGACATGAATCTAGACGCAATTGCCTCAAGACTAGTGGGGTTCCGGTGTTTGGAGGGTTGAACCTATTAGGTGGACTAGATGAGCTTTGGGGTGGGTTTGAATTTTGGTTCCACTTAAGATTAGAGTGATTCCTCCATGAGGGGTTATAGGAGTTTCCTAAGTTGTTTTGTTCGGGCTTGAAAGTGTACCACTTCTCTCCCGCTCCGTTGGTACACGTGGAGGCGTAGTCCGTAAAAGCTTGTTTGGGGAGTCTTTTGCAATCACGAGTGTCGTGGGGACCACTACACAACTCACAAGGTAGAGTGATTTTGTTCACTTGATGTAAAGACTTAGTATTTTCATAGGAGCTCATTAGGAATTTAACTTGATCTTCAAGTTCGAGCATCCTACGGTCGGAAGATTGTGAGTCAATAGGAGGCAAGGGGATTGCCTTTACGGTTTTGGGCAACTCACGGGGGTCATTCCAACTTTCGTTGTCATAGAGATCAAGGTCCTCTATTATACCCCACGATTCTTCCGCGGTGAGATCACTAAGTTTGCCACCGGCCGCTTGGTCGATGGATCGCTTAGTTGGGAAGTTGACATGATCATAAAGAGTTGGACTTGAAGCCAAAGATCAATGCCGTGATGAGGGACTCTATGGAGTAAGTCCTTGAATCGAGTCCATGCCGTGAGAGATTAAACTTGGCGTTGTTGGAACATCAAGATTTCATTCCTAAGCTTAGTAGTTCTCCCGGTGGGAAAAATTGGGCAAGGAAGCGAGAGGTGAGATCATCCCACTTGAGATGGAGCCGGCGGAAGTCGCTCAAGCCAATTACTAGCTTGGTCCCGTAGAGAATTGGAAGAGCCTTGGCGTGGTCTCCCGAGTAGTAACATCGAGGTCGATGGAATCGGCGATTTTAAGGAAATCCTTAAGATGCTTGATTAGGATCTTGAACGAAGTCCATGGAATACACATCCGTTTTGCACTAACCGGATGTTGTCGGATCGAAGGGCCGTAGTTTGGGCTTGGTCGGGAAGCTCAATGGTGTTCCTATAGCCTAGGTGGCTTAGTCTTGAGTATTCACCATGAGTACGAGTGCTGGGTTGATGAGTGGTGGTTGATTATCACCTTCCATGATGAAAAGTGATGGGGTTACTAACAAGGTCACGAACAAGGGGATAGACTACGAGGAAGCTAAAAATGGAAAAAGCTTACTTGATAGGAATCAAGCAAGGAAACCTAAGCGAGGTGGAAATCTAACTAGCTATTCTATTCCCGTGGTGGCTCAAAAACTTGATACGCGTACAGCGCGTTCGGGTCAAAGGAACTTCCTTTTAAATCGAGCAAGTTTTTCAACACCCCGGCGATGAACCTAATCGTTGTAGTGTAGTATTAGGGTAAGCCTTGGGAATTGATATCGTTCTCTGGGGAATAGGAATGCTAGTGAGAAGTTACTACACTAAGGTTGGGGTTGAGGATGATTATTTTTTTATCTTTTTTATATTTTTTTAGAAAATTGAAAGGTACAAATCTCGGGGTATTGGATTTGGGCGGTGGTATTTCTACTGATTACTTTACTTATCTAAATATCTAATTATCTAAACTAAAGTGAGTGTAGTCTATGTTAGGTCATTAGATTTACAACACAAGCTTAATAGAAAGATAGAGAGGCGATTGAACAATAAACCAAACACACACACACAAGATAATAATACGGTTTAGGCGTAGGAGGAGTGAAAGAGAAATATTGAACAACCAACCTTCAAATAAAGGTTTACAAGAGTATTTATAGGAGGGAAGCTAGGGCAACACTCCTAGTTCCCATCCTTTCCTTTATGGGCTTGGGCCTAAGCTCATGGGCCTTCTACATAAGCTTAAGGCTAATAACAAATATAAAGGCCATAATTAAGCTACCTATTACATATTAGTAACTAACACTTGAATTAATATTTAGGAGTGATTCCAACAATCTCCCCTCAAGTGTTGGTGATGAAAAGCAGTGAAGGCGTTGATGTAATAGTAGCTTTGGCGTCTTCGACATTCTTCTTTCTTGTGAGAAGAATTGCCTTGATTCGAACAATCTCCCGGTGTAGAGAGATAGTTTTATTTGAATAGTTATGCTTTGACGCCATCTTTAACTTTGTTTTTGATCATTGTTCTTTGTGATGAAAGTGATAGTATGTTGTTATGCGCATCAAGTGCGCTTCAGTGCCGCTTCGCCGCTCTGATGTCTCCACGTCATTCTTCAACATCCTCACACGCTCTTTTGCGTTGGAATTCGATCTTGATGAAGTTCTTCAACTCTTTAACTTTGTAGATTCTTTGATTTGACGAAGAATCATTACATTGTTATTGTTGCTTTTGGATAGAACTCCATTAGTGATAATGTTGGCGTGAGCATGAGAAGAATCTGCACGATCATCCCGCTCGGAGCTTCCATAAGAAGAAAACATTTAAAGCGGTTAGTAATAAGCGGATTCCGGCACTTACAAGTTTGAACTTGAGAGTGTTAACATCATAGTGTGAAAACACAACTCTAATTCTCAAAGGCCGTTCTGAACCGAGTCCTGAGTGAGATAACGCGATGTACCGAAGTACATCTGATTCGAGATGAGTCATTTGAGGTACGAAGCATCACCTCACTGATCACGTAGACCGTTTGAGACACACTAAGCGTAATCCACGGGAGTTACCAGTGACTGTTTGTCAAGGCTGTTTGATGTTGACCACAGCGGAGTTTCCATTCAATCATTGAGGATCACGGATGTGAACCTCTCATAAATGTTCTCGACAGTTGCTAAGATCAGTGAAGGACTCGATAATGTACCACCGAAATTCTTATTGTTGAGCGTCAAGTGATGAAATGTCAAGTGTACCTAAGAGATCTTTTGATGAATCTCGTGGCTCTAGACTCGATAGTGCGTTTTGGTTTTCTGGCGGAGACTAGGAGAGGTCTCCTTCTTCAATACCAGTGATCTCTAGAGAAAGCCAATAGTTTGGGGTTCCTGTGAGAATGAAACAAGCTTGTAGAGAGAAACTTGAGTGGCTAAGAAGGTTTAGTGCATCGTCCTTTGGGTCCATGACGACTTTTAGTCTTCAATACCAGTCACTAAGTGACAACCGGTAACATATGAATTGAACCCTTATACGCCTAAGTTGAATAATTTGGAGGGCTTTTTCTTTTCACCCTTTTCTTTGCATTTCTTTTAATTCTTCAACTCCTTCTTTCTCGATTCTCATTTTCTCTTTTTATAATCGTACCTAAGGACTTCTAAGTACTAACTATTTGTGATGTCCTTGGGTAGATCCATCCGACTCTGGCGGATCATAGACGAGTTATTCCTAACCTTAGTCACCTTATCACTCCATGACTAACCTATGTTGCCATAAAACCAAGTTTCAAGAAAATTCTCTCAAAGGGTTTGTAAATGAAAACATGTTTGAACCCTTTGTGAGAGTTTTATCTTTTAGAAATACTCCCCTCCACATTTGCTTTAGGTTTTGACGGAAATCACGACTTTGTGGGAAGAGCGCGCCTTTTGAATTGATCAACTCAAGATAGACAATCCCCATGAGACACGGTTACGTTGCATAGTTAAAGAGTTACATTGTCGACTTTTAGGAGACAACTAGCTCTAATAACTACCTTGAAGGTGTAGACAAACCTTGAAAGGTTGTCATACCCGTCGAGTTCATGTCTACCAAGAGTTTCTCGAATGTTACTTTCTACTTGGACAAGTCCTTTGCGAGACACGTTTACATTACTAGCGAACTAGCTTGAAATTATTACCGTCGGGACAAGTCTTTTCGAGTTACTAACAGTTTAGTCACCGTCAATTCGTTGGTTAAGTCTATTACATAAAGATTCATTTGCATTTACACAACATATTTCTTATCACATAATTTTCTCCCCTCAAAATGGCATATAAAATGTTATTTTTGAAAAGTTGAAATAAATATGACCATTTCGAGTGTTGGGGAAGATGACCACTATGAACAATTTGTGAACAAAGTTTTAACTCAAGTACTCCCCTCAACAAGTGATATAAGCGGTTGAGGTTTTAAAATCATACGGAAGTACTTGTCCTTTTGAGCAAAACCTTGAAAAATGAAAGGTTTGATAGGTTTTACTCAAAAGTAAGCTTTCGCTCCTTTTATAAGGATTGTGGCAATCGTACGTACACGGGATCCTTTCTTGACAATTACGGGTTGTACCTTGTTATGTGTCCACAAGCCACGAGACATATATAATCACACATCCAAATTTATAATGAAAGAAGCGGTTTAAGGGGTACCGGTAGTCCGGAGATGTCGCCAGAGTGCGAATCGGGCGTTGAAAGTCGGTGATGTTAATCCTTGGTCGACCACCAACATAGCTTTCCAATCTTACAGGCGATCCCTTCTATACAACCGTTCATCAATCATCTTGATGATCCTCCTCACATCCCTTGATCCCGTGAATTCCATCACTTAGAGACCCGATCTTTTGACGATATCCTTCAACCTATAAGCCATCCATCCCTAACCATCTTCAAAGTGTGATCCCAAACTTGTGAAGATCGCTACACTCCATTAAGCAATTTTGTTGAAGTTCACCGCGATGTGACGCGAATGGTTTGTTGATGAGTGTATATTGTGATAGGCGGTTGATATCGGGAAGATCAAGTCGAGGTGGGGTGAAGTTAACACGGGTTTGATATGATTCAACGACCGGTGGAGATCTTCTACCGTTCTTTGATGACTATGCGTCGATGAATATGAGCGACTTGATGAATTCACGTTGTACTTGATGGAGAATTATCTCATACGACCATACTTTGGCAAGGTACATGTCTTGATGTCATTGATAGACAAATTCTCAAAGTCGACGAGAGAATGCATAATCGCGTTCATCTTGCCTTTTGACCACAATCTTCTTGAGAAAAGTGTAGTCCCATTTGGTCGACGGATCAACGTGTTTGATGTAGCGATATCTTTAATCTTGAACACTTGCATGTTGTGACTTGAACTGGCGACTTCGTAGTATATTCTTGATTCGGGCCGATGATGAATCCATACATTGCATCTCGGTCATATGCTTCCACTTTGTTGGAGAACAAGTGAGAAGCTCTTTCCTCGATAGCTATGCGGTTTGAGTATATGGGCTGCTTGGAAATGGAAGTGTCAAAGATGTAGCGTATTTCCTTGATCCATCGCCACCGTGTAGAAGAAATTCCAAGTCTTTGTTGAAGAAATATCGAATGGAATCCTAGGTTCATCCGGTTGGCGATCGTTGGTCTTGGTTTTGACCGATCGGTGTAGTATGGAGGGTTGTCCCGTTTGGTGAAGTCGATGTTTGCTTCAGGTTGAGCCAATCCATGTTGTTAGACATAGCTCGAGCAATGTTTTCAAGGTGATATTCGACCTCGATGGCACTTTCTCGAGCTATCTTTCCATAGTTGAAAAGCTTCATTCTTGATTAGCCTCAACTCGGTTTCGTCATCTTCTTCACATGGAACTTTTCTTGCGAAGCTTAGCATGCTCAATGTATTACCATCTACCGGATCTTGACCTTCTTGAGTAGGTAGTGGAATTGATAAGTGTGAAAACCATTCAAATTCGGTGATGTATCTTCATCTAGCCATGATACGACGTCGACCATGGGCGCCTTCTTCTTCTTCTTTTGTTTTGGCCTAGATGAGGATTACGGTTTCTTAACTTGTTTGGGAGAGGTGGGTTGTTGTAGGGGCTCACGGACTTCCTCATCGTCACCACCAGATACTCAAAGTGATCACCGGTTTTGAGTCTCGGGCGGTAACTCGGAAGAATCTGAGGTTTATCGGTGAAGATGGAGGAGAAGATCTTTGTTGAGTAGGAGTCCGTTGTGGTGGAGGTTGCATCAGTCTTGAATAGAGGATGATACATCGAGACTTCTTTGTGCGTTTGGGCTCTTTATCCTTATCCCGATCTTTGTCTTCATCGTCTCTTGAGCGTTTGGGCCTATGACTTCTTCTGGAATGAGGACTGAGTTGGTATTCGGTGGAGCTTCAAGCAGTTTAGCTTCGTGTGAGGCAAGCGTTGCGGGCGTGTCGACATTTGGCGTGACTAGCTGTTCACCAATTTATCATCGAGAAGATTGTAGATTCAAGCGGATTGATGCTTAAATTCATCGGAGTTGATTTCATGGCTTGTTTGGCTAGATGCAATAGATTTGGATACAGGTTGTGTTTATACATCTCCTTTGTCGGTTTGAACGACCTCCATAAGGAAGCGGTGAGTGTATCCTTTGATCATTTCGTCCATTTTCCTTGAAGATCATCTTTCATGAGCTTACGGACATACTCCTTTCATTTTGCATCTTGTCGAGATCATCATGAATATCTTGTGTCGATCGACATAGAAATTCATCTTCCTTTGTAGGATGTCTTTCTTTCGACTTGTTTGACACATTCCCAATTCTTTTATGAGCATGAGATATCCAAGATCGAGTTGGCTTCTTCGATTTGGATGTTGATTTGGTTGATCTTTTAGATGTTGGTGGTGAGGTGAGATGATGAATCGATGAGGAGGAGACATGAGGAGGCTCGGGTTCCTTTGGAGGTGCAAAAGTATCCTCTTTGGAGCGAGTTGAATTTGTTGAGAAGATAATCATCATAATTCTCTTCGTTATCTTGTCGGTTATCCTTTTCTTCCGTCTGAGTCTTAGCTTCTTCATCGGTCTTTTCTTTCTCGCCTTATCCTTTTCGATTCCTCAATGTTATAATCGGTAGAATCCTCCATAAGCGTTTGTTGTTGCACAAGATTGGTGGCACCGGCTCCTTATCGGGTTGATTAACGCATCGGGACACGGTGAAGAGCCGACACCACCACTCGACCTCGGGGCCACCCATTTGTTCTTGTTCAAACTCTTTAGCCTTTTGAAGGTGTCTAACGATTTTAAACTTCTTCCTGTAGGATTTATCCGAGAGCTCTTCATCACTTTCTCGAGCTTTCTTCATATGGCACAAGTACAGAGTCTTTCCTTTTCCTAGGTCAATGGAGGACTAGGAGGTTTTGCTACCGTTGTGGTTTTATCTTGTTGATTTGGAGTAGAAAGTCTCTTTTTACGATTTAGTACCTTCTCGAGTCCTCGTCAATTAGCTTTCTCTGCGGTTCGATTTTAGGTGCAGGAATGGGAACAACTTTCTTAGAAGGAACAATCCTTTTAGAAGGAGGATTCCTCTTGGGAAACTTCCTTTGACTTACATGCTTTGCATCACTTCAAAGACTTCTCTTACGGTTCTCCCGGTAGGTGTTCTAGAAGGTTTTTCATCGAGATGACCAACTTTTCCTTCTCTCACGCTACCCGATACCTTTTATGCGTTTCAAGCTTCTTGATTTCGTCGATCGATGGGTGATCGGGCAACACAAGACTGTTTCTTTGTAGGCGATTCCTTGATTACGGTGATAGAGTAAACTCGATCAACATATCGTGATTATGCGGGTCATTGAGCCTTTGTGGAATATCGGGATGAAGTCCAAGTGCTCTCTGGATCAATAATTTCGTGTATCGACATAGGGAATCTTTGAGCCAAGTTTCTTGTGAAATGACATCATGTCTTCCCATGCTGATTTCCGATTTCGATGTCCTTTTGTTGATTAATAACGAGAAGATCTGTAGTTCCATGAGCTTGGGATGCTCATGCCACCGTCACGACCGAGAGACCGTTTGGTGATGATGATGTAGAGGGTTCTCCACGGTTGAGGAATGTTCTTAAGCTCCACATGAGAATGCTTAGAGATAACTCTGAAGCTTCATCATAGCCAATATCAAGCAAGAATTGTAGAACTGTCTCCTCAAGAGGTGTGGCAAAGAAGTCGGTTGGCTCGATTTCGGAATGAGAAGAAACGACCGTAAGTCCGCATGAGTGATGGTGACTTGTTTGTGATTGAGAGTATCGATCATGCACTTTTACCCTTGATCCTTTGCATTGAATTCGAATTGTTGCATGTAGATCTCCGTGCAGTGGCAGTGTGAGAGCATGTTGCAGTACGGATGATTCTTTAGAATATCCACAACAATGAGACAAGAAGATTACGAGCATGTGAGGGTTTCAAAGTCAACCCTAAGGTTGTTCTTTCCAATCTTTCTAGGATAGCCGTTAGGAAGATATCGACAATTGTGAGAACTTACGGTGCATCCACATTCATTTGAGCGGATCATGTCGTGATGCGAAATAACATTAGCCAAAAGAACCAACATATTGAAAGACATAGTGTTAGTCAACGAAGGTTTTATTGTCTAATTATTGAATATCTGATGTCAAAGATTATTCTGAGTCCAAAGTCACTTGATGTTCAATAGTCCAATGTCGGTCGTGATAAGTTTAGTGAGTTAGTTAACTTTAAGTTTTAAAGTTTATGTTATCACTTATATTCACAACATATCAAGCGTTTAAGTTTATTAGTGACTTTATTTGTTTCGTGACGATATGATTTGTCTATTAACAAGTTTATGCGCGTAACAATTCATAATGAAGGTCAATCAAGGCTTAGGCGTAGATTTGACAAAGTTAAGCGTGTGATAATGATATATGGCGTGAGCGAAAGCTTCGCGTGGGATCTAACTTACGGCGTGAAAAGTTGCAGCGTGGGAAGGGACCTTAAGCGTGGAGCTTACGGCTAGGTGTATATAAACCTTACGCGTAAGGCTTACTCGTGAAGTAGACCTTATGCGTGAGGTCATCAAGATTACGCATATCCTTCACGGGATACGCGTGGTCCCATTAGAACCTTACGGCGTAGTTACGCGTAAAATTTCTCTTCGCGCATAACTTTCTATCGTAAGATGATCCTTATCGTAGAGTAACAAAGACCTTGATTACGAGCTTTATGCGTAACAAGCTGAAATAAAATCATCATATCATCAATATTAACATGTACACTCATTTTAAACACGGATCATGGCATGAAACTCATTTCACGGTTATCGTGAAAGTCATACAGCGTAAGTCAAAACCACAAGGTTCATGAATTACGCATATGATTTCTAGCCATAGGATTTGCACCAAAGTGTTTATGGGAGTTCTAAGAAGCATATTGGTATGTTTATCCAAGTTTTAACATCAAAAGTGTCAAGAATCAAGAGTACCCAGATCAGTATGAACACAAAACCCTAATTCCCATTTTATGATTAATTAGTGTTTACGGGTGTAATCTGAACTGGATATAATCAATTCAACTTGATAGTAACCTTATACAACAACCTTTTCACCAAAACATTCTCGTTTGGAAAAACCCAAATCCACGTATAAACCCTAGTTTTCAAATACACTCAATTTGTATTTACGGTGTGCGTTTGATGATTAAAGTATCATTGATGTTCTAGAATGTTTTGACACAACTCTTATACCCACAAACACCCTTTTATGATTTGGTGTTCTTGCGCTTCTGCGTAAGACACAAAAGTGACTATATCTTTGAATTAAACCGTTGGATTTTGAAAGATTCAAAACCATTGCTTAAAAACTAGTTATAAACACGAAATCACTTACAAATTGATGATCCGAAACACGGTTTGTCAAGCGATTCTTAGGCGTAGGATCTTTTTGGTGTAAGTATTAAATGTGATGGAATAGTTAGGTGGAGAGTGTTTTTATTAAAATGACTTTAACATTTTGATAGTTTTGATCCCTCCACCTTTTTCTTTTTCATACAAAGCCATTTAACTTCCATTTTGGTTACCAAACAAAGATTTTTAAGAAAGAAACATGACGACACTCCCCTCGACTTAATAAAATAATGAAAGGTTATTAATTTTATTCCGAGGAGTGTCATTTGAACCAAAAAATTTACCACCATTGATAAAAGAAACAACAAGGGATATGATAACATGCAAGTACAGATGTTTTGAAGCAGTTAAGTGATAATTTTCTCCCCTCAACACTTGATCGGAAAAATCTTGAATTTTGAAAGATTAAAATGTTGACGGAAGAAATGTACTTGCCATGTTGAAAGAAAATTAGATTAGAAGAATATTTTTGTTGTTTTATCGGGTTTTATATTTTTGTATTTTGTTTTGAAAATTATTTACAAAGAGATTTTGGTGTTTGACGGGTTTTAAAGGCTGCTTTTTAGGAGGTCATCCAATTCCTCTTGAGTCAAACACCTCATACCAATCGGTGGACCAACTCATTAAACCTAGCGGGAGGCAAGGCTTTGGTGAGAAGATCGCCATTGGTATTCTCG
The DNA here is from genome assembly GCA_022545495.1 of Chrysanthemum lavandulifolium. NCBI lineage: Eukaryota > Viridiplantae > Streptophyta > Magnoliopsida > Asterales > Asteraceae > Chrysanthemum > Chrysanthemum lavandulifolium. Next base: position 199,176,778 of record CM040243.1, on the reverse strand, counting down.
CAGCCAGTAGTATAATTCAAGCTGTACCTATTCATGGTCCTTGATGAAATGATAACGAAGATAGATGTGCTTTGATTTAGTCTTGAATCGAGTTGCACAAGATCGCAATGGCACTTCGATTGTCATGATACATCGGGATTACATCAAATCGTAACCATAGTCTTTGAGTTGTGTTCTCATCCGGATGACTTGAGCACAACACGGGACATGGCTACATATTCGCCTCGGTTGATGACGATGTACAATCCTCGCTTCTTCGATTGCCAAGACACGGTTTATCACCAAGAAATTGTAGAGCTCACAGTACTTTTCCTTGAGTCTAAGCATCCTGCGTGGTCGTCGAAAAGCGATTAGCTCAAAACCGAGAATCCTTGGATACGGATCCCAGTTAATGGTTCCTTGATGTATCGAGGATTCTTTTAGCCTCGAGAGGTGGGTTTCGGTTAGTCGATCGATAGCGGGAGCATAGATAAGCGGCAAAGACAATATCAGTCCGCTGGTTTATTAGATACATGAGAGACCCAATAATACTTGATATTTGGTAGGGTCGACTAATCTCCTATGTAAATCGCGTCTAGCTTCTTGGTATGAGTCATTGGTGTGGCATAAGTATCACGTGTTTTCATTCCAAATTTGTTTAACAATTCAAGGGCATATTTGGGTGACTCGAAAATACCACGGGGTGATTGATGAACTTGCGGTCCTAGAAAGAGCGTAAGTTCACCCATCATGGACATTTCAAAATTTTTCTTCATTAGTTTTTGCAAAAGCGATTGAAAACTTTTTATGTGTAGACCCAAAATGATGTCATCCACGTAAATTTGAACAATTAAGATATGTGCCCGTGATATTGTATAAAAAGAGTAGGTCAACCGAACCTTTGGTGAAATTATTAGCAATGAGGAAAGATGATAGCTTATCGTACCATGCCGAGGGCTTGTTTGAGACCATAAAGAGCTTTGTTCGGTTTGTAGACATGGTTCAGAACTCTAGATCAACGAATCCTTCGGGTTGGTGACATAAACCGTTTCTTCGGTTGTCCGTTGAGAAACGCAGTTTTGACATCCATCCGAAGACCGTCATATTCATATGAGCATGACGCGAAATATCCGAACATCCTCAAGGCGAGCAACCGAGCAAAATATTCTTCAAAGTCTATTCCTCATCCCGACGATAACCCTTAGCAACTAGGCGTGACTTGTTTCGGATGGCGTTCCCTTGACATCAATTTTTTCCAAATCCATTTGAGACCAATGGCGTAGACCCTGTTGGTCTTTCAACCAGTTCCATACTTCAAGGCGTTTGAATTGGTTGAGTTCTTCTTGCATGGATTCAATCCGGTTGTCTTTTGTCATTGCGTCTTTAATGTTTTTAGGCTCAGTTAGCGGACGGTGAGTGCATAAATGCAATGTTCACCATCTCGTGTGAAGACGCGTTGTCTCGTAACGGTTGGTTGATTCGAGTTGCCAATAATATTTGCGGAGGATGGTCTTTTGTCCATCGATGTGTAGAGGGTTGATGTTGGTATACATTGTGCGATTCGAGGATTCAAATGGTTTGTTGATGATTCCGCGACATCGGGTGCAACGATGTCATTAGCAAGCGGGTTAAAGAACGCATTTGGATCAAAATCTGCGGTGGGGTACCGTTCGAGAATATCATCGGTAGGTTCATCATTGTTGAAGCGGGTTGTTCAAGCTGTTGTGGTGGAGTCAGCGGTGGTGCTTCTTCAACGATGAGTTGTTGTAGCGGTGTATCGGTATAAGAGTATTATCGGGTTGAGCAACGAAACAGCCGGATACACAGAACACGTTCATCAATATCGTCACCGAGCAGTGACAAATAACTTTTCCATTTGTTGACGAGTGAAATTTGGGTGCTTTGTTCGGTGATGATAGGGGTTGAGGAAGTTTAAGCGGTTGTGACGGGTTCTAAGTCATTATACTCGAAGCCATTTCAGTAAGTTCATCAAAATGAGCATGAATCATTTCCATCACTTGTTTTGTATGACGATTCGGATCCAGTAACCTTTAGAATTCTCACAATATCAATAAAGACTCCAATGTTGGCTTTGGCTTTGAAATGTCCAAAATCATCACGATCATTATTCGGATAGCAAAGGGATCCAAATACATGAAAGTGTTTGAGATTCGGTTTATGGTTGTGGACAAGCTCGAAAGGTGTTTTGTTGTGGCGTTTGTGATCATATAACGGTTTGAGTATAGCATGCGATATATCGACCGCCCACAATAATCTGGAAGTTTAGCATTGATTAACATTGTTCTTGCGGCTTCCGCTAACGTTCGGTTTAGTCTTTCAACAACTCCGTTTTGTTCGGTGTGCACGTGCAATAGATGTTTGATCTTGAATTCCCACTTTCATAAAAGTCACGAAGGGTTTGGTTAACAAATTCGGTTCCTTTATACATTCTTATTTGTCGGCGGTGTTTGAATTTGAACGTATTTTTGTGAGAAAGGTGATGATCATATGTAGAGCTTGGTCTTTGCTTGAAGAAAGTAGACCCAAGTCCATAGTGAGTAGTCATCAACAATTACTAAGATGTAGCGTTTGCCATTGATTGTTTGCACGCGCATTGGGCCACACAAATCCATGTGAAGAAGATGAAGCACATCTTGAGGCGTGTTCCACCTTTGAAGGAAAATGATCACGAGTGCTTTTCCTTGTTCACAAGTGAGCAAAGGTGATCTTTTGAATCTGGAATCTGGGAGACCTTCACTAGTTTCTGGTGATGGTTTGAAGGTTTAGATGTGAGAGGCAGCGGTGCCATAGCCATGATTTTGTTGATGTTGCCTTTGAAAGTAAGCAAATGGGAGATGAAGCAACCATGTCTTGCATAGAGATAGTGTAAAGACTAGAATTACGAGCCGGACATAAGGTCATTTCCTTGTAGATCACGAATGAAACAAGTTTTCTCCGAAAGCAACCTCCAAATCTCCATCACAAAACTAACCTCTTGAAAGCAGTTGTGGCGAGGCCTTCCACATAGTAAACCACTGCTAATTTCAATGTTCCCATTGATATAGTCTCCGTAGCCCATGATAGGCTGCAGTGATCATTCTGAATCGGCGATTGCCAATGAACTTTGCAATAAAGTTTGATAATGATTTAAGGTTGCTTGTCATGTGTCCGGAACATCCGCTATCAACAATCCGATAATGATCTGTATCACCGCATTACACACAGACGACACACAGATGGAATAAGTAGATGTGGAACCCGAAATGTTAGAGGGTTAGGAGCGATGATAGTAGACATACACATTAATAACTTTAGGCATCCATTTAAATCCTAGTGTGTTATATATCCATTTCGCCATCTATAACTACTATTTGCTTTTGTCATTGTGAATGCCTTTGGGTGGTACTACATTCTTAGGAGGTGGCGGAGCTACGCAGGACAACAACGCATGCCTTAGAATCTAAAGAAGGCGGTCTACCAAGCACATACTTAGAATGATTAGTGGGCCTAGAGGTATTGATTCTTAGGATTAAAGTAAGCGAGAGATTATAGCTTTAGCAACACATTTGTCATGACAATCGAATTCATACTTTTACGACAAATAACACAAGGTGCATCGGGGTCAATATCAAAAGTACTTAATGGTTTAGCATTCGTTACATCACTATTTCTATTACATTTGCCGAGCCTTAATATCTATAGTGGAAGCAGCGTGAATCTTATTCATAGTCCTAGGGTGTTCTTCTACTTTAGCATTCCTTATTGATCTTTTCTTAGGTCGCAACTTCCTATTCGTCGATTGAGTGCTCTAGGTGTGAAGTGCGGAAGTTTGGAAAGACGCAACTATTCTGTTTCGATAGAAGGAAGCACGTTAGCAACTTGTGATTTGGCGGTAGGGATTCTAGGTTCGCGATTACTAAGTGTGTTGGTGATATTCTCTTAATCACGGTGGCGGAAGTAGTTCATACTTTCCTAACATTTCTCGTAACTTAGAGATAGTGTGAATCAAATCTTGATTTTTAGAGCGAATATTACCGAAGAAAATTCATGACTTCTCTAGTGTGAGTAAGATAGTGATCAAGTTCATTTGATGCTTCATGGCGAGTCTTATTGAGTAAATCAAATATGACACCATATTCTGTTTAACTTTACAAGTTCTTGTTCATATTTTGAGATTTGGCGTTTCAAAGACACGTTTGATCATCCAGTTGCTCAAGTTTAGGATCAAAAGATTTTATGCGCAATCGGCGATTTTCTTTAAAACCAAGTTGTTGATTGTGAATATCTTTTTCACACCAATTAAGACGACGTTTTGCATTGTAAAGTTCGTTAAGTAACCGTTCATTTTCGACTTTTAAAGACTCGATCGAAGCACATTATCGGTGTTCTCAGCGATTACACCATTATCAACGATGTCGGCGGGGATATAATCGATGCATGTGGCAAAGAATTGAATAACACAACATTATGGATATCGGCCGAGATAACATCTTTCAAGAGTCGATCGACATCTTTTCTCAACATTTTCTTTTTACGTTTAGTGTTAGAAATCGATGTTTCATTTTCTCGGCGACCTTCATCACTCAAGTTCCTTATGAAAGTCCGTTCCCAAGACAATGCACAATTTTTCAAATTTTTAACATTTGGTAAAAGATTTTTCCGAAAAATGTCTCTTTGTTCTCGTGCGGGCGATTGAAAATGTTGAACTTTGATTTGAATGATATTCTATCTCATGTTGTAAAGTTTTGAGGTCGACCATGAAAATGTCAAAATATCTAAAATTTTTGATTTTCGGGTTTTGAGTTTACTTCACTAATGGAAGGTAAATGACCATAAATTTGTGCATAATCGGTTGGGGATTAACATTAGAAGACTGTGTGTCTTTATGATAACCCTTGGTGTGTTAGATAAATCCGTTGGTGTGACAAAAGTGACCGGTTTTGAATAATTAAAAGGTTTGTTGTAAACAACGGTTTTAATTTTGATCGACTTTCGTCTACGCATCTAATTCCTCTTTACGATGATATTCAACAACACTCATAACATATCATCAATTTTATATTACGCCTTTGGAAACTTGAGGATTTGGTTTGAATGTTTTAGTGAAAGTGTAATACCTGAATTTCTAAAGTTCACAAAAGACCAAAATACCCTCTGATCAAAAGTATGAATAATTAATTCAAAGAGTACCAAATAAGTTATGTAAATTTAGAAAATTATTAAGAAATATCCCACATGATCTAAATAAATATTAAACACTTTGTAAAGGTAGTTTTTATAGTTTATGATTTTATAAAAATTAGTTTTGTATTTTACATATTAGCCGAAAATATTAAAATAACTTTATAAAAGAAATAAAACTAAATTAAAGCCCAATATAAGTTATATTATTAATAGACCATTTAATCTAAGTCCAATACATATTAAAGCCCACAAGAAAAATAATAGCTCAAGTATATATACAAATATTAAATTACTACATAATCCCTAGATACCGATTAAACCCTAAACCGACCTAAAACCTCTCACAAGTCGACTTCCAGTTTCCAGAGGTTGGGACCATTTTTCTTGGACAAGATTCAAGGTTTAGAAGGTGGGAAAAATAGTGGTTGAGTTCCAGATTTGCTGTATTGATCGTGGAGAGTTTTTGGAGGAATTAGGGTTTCGACTAGTGCTAGTTTTGGTTTCTTTTGTTCCGACGATTCTAGCACATAAAGGGTATGTTCCTAATGTTATTCTCAGTCCTATAAGTCGTATATAACATATAAAAATTAGCCATGCATGATTTATATGTCGTATGAAATTATTTAGAATCCAAAACCCTAAAATCGTATATAAATAACGAATGAGCTTTAAATATTTTTAGAGATCATGAATCTATTTTCAGAAGCTATTACATGATATAAGACCTGAATAAAATACATGTTTATGAATTTGAAGCTTGTATGAATTGTCTTGGGTTTTCTTGATTGAAACACATAAAAGGAAAGTAATTAAAAGGCGATTAGGGTTTTGTATAAACTAGGGTTTCCTTATAATCATGGAAGGTAATTAATGAAGTATTAATGATGAGCTAATGATTGGTGTAACCTAGGTTTAGGGCTTGCTTTTGAACTATGCACTATTCGACTTTATATAAAAGTTTGGGTAGGTTTTGTAAATATTGAAACTTAAAGGTTATTTTGTAAAACAGTAAAAGACATGTACTAAACGTATAAAATAAGTGTGGGGTTAAGCGTGTGATTTTGGATAGTTGGAGGCCATTCGAATTGTTATTAATTTAAAAGGGTGTGTTTTGTAAATTCTAAAACCTTTGGGCTAAAAGTGTAAATCGATAATAGAAGGTTAGATCGTAAAATTAAAGATGTTAAAGGTGCAACCTGTAATTTTGGGTAATTATGGGTCAACATGTGTAAATGAATTACGTAAGGACACGCGTGAGTTTTGGGGTAACTTGGGTTTGTTTTATGTACGTTCTAGGTCAAGTGGGAATCATTAAAAGAGTAACATGTTAATTGAATGCGTAATGAATGATATTAAAAGTATGGAAACCCTAGAACATAAATAGGAAGTTGATTAGGGTTAAAAGCTAAGTGTGTAATTTCGTTATTTCATGTATCGTTATGAAAGATTATGTAAACTATTTTGAAAGAGAATCTTAAAATCCGTTATTTACATTTGTAAACCCTATACTATGAATAATGATCATATAAGTCCTCAAATAAGATAGTTATCATATTAAACCCTTAAGTTTACCGTTTGTCATTTGCAACCCATAAGTTTGACTAATTAATGACTAATACTCTAAATGTTGGAATTCCATCCGTACTAAAAATGAGAATAATTTGGCGACTCTAAAAGTATTAATGAGATTAATCCGTTATACTAATAAGTATTAAATAAATCATAATCCGTGTAGATTCGTTGGAGGAGAGCGACGTTACATCTTCGTATTCGTTCATTCGTTGCTTTTCTCTCATTTGCTTTAAAATACGGATATTACGTCTTACTTTAAGACACTTATGTTATCGTACATGAGTTCGACCTTTTCGAGAAAGGTCCCTCATGTTTTCCTTCTTCATCATGTCTCTTATGTTTATTAGGATTTCCAATGCCATTGCTATGAACCCTTTTACGAATGTTTGATCATCACTTATCCGAATTTAGATTCTAGTGAACTATGCAATATCGATGTGAACTTATATTAGGAAGACTTTGTTATATACATTTGTTGAGCCTGCTATATTTGGATTATGAACTTATGATTATGAACCTCGGTTATGAATTTACGTTTATGAACATATGATATGCCACTATGATATGAACTTATGACTTCGACTATCGAATATGAACCTTATGATATGAACTATCGATGAGTTATCCGTGACCTTTATGATGAATTATGATCTGTGTCATTTATGACAATCTGTTTGACCTAAGTTTAGTTTGACACCCGGCCAAATATTTCACTAGTCATGGGGTTCCATGTCCGTATCGATGATGCACCTCGATATGACTCTAGGGCGATAGAGTGATGTTACGCCACGTCTCGGATGGTGTAAGGAAGGGGCGTATGGATGCATCCTAGATCCATTATCATTATCGATATGTTTTACGGTGAATGATGTAGGTGTGCGTCTGGCGTCTTCACAAAATTCAGGAGCTAGCTACTCCATTGGTTACTTGAGGTCTCCTCATATTATATATGGTATTCGAGGTCACCCTCCAGAATAAAATGGTTACTTATGATATGTATGATCGATATGTTTACGGGCTCGTGGTAGTTGACTAAATCTTTATCATTACTTCTATGTTAAGTATTCGTATGATTCGGTATTTCAGTGTTTATATTATGTATTCGATATGATATGCTAGTGAGCGTGCTTATAGCGTGTTGTTTAAGTGATTATTAGTTGCCATGCTAGGGCGGGATTAATACGTTAAAACATGAGTCGTATATCGATATTATGATTTGTTATTGTTACGTGAATGTGTTGATCTGCGATTAATGTGCTAGTGTATAATTGAGTGTTTTGAAGGTTAATTATCATGCTGCGTATGTGACCGCCATGTTTAAAACTACGCTAAGGTTAGGATGTGATATGAGAACTGGTTTTGCTATATTGTTTGCCATGACACATTTGCTATTTTCATTTGCTATAATATTGAATTAAGTGCTTTAAATGTGATTAGTTGATTTGTATGAATGCCATGTTTATTTTAGGAGCAGTTTACATTAGCTTTTAGACTTTCCGTTTGGCTTATCGTAATATGTTGTTCTTAATATGCTAAGTGTTTGGTTGTTCGATGTGTTTGTTTACGTGGCTTTGATGTGCTATGTGATGTCTAAACTGTTATGTGGTTGTTTGGATTTACGTATTTGTGCTGCCATGAAATTCTAAAAGATCCTCGTTATCATTTCATTTTGATTTCGTTATTCGTATATTTGTTACTTTTAGCTTTTGTTTAGTTATATCTCATTCACTTTGGGCTTTGTAAGCTCGGCCGCACTTCTTTTTTTCCGGCGGTATTAAGCATTCAAGATGAGCTTATGGGATAGGCGATGCGGGTTGAGAGTAGAGTTGAGAGCAAGACTTTACCATAGAGATCTTAGATTTATTTTGAAGTTTTAGCTATTTATGTTTTCTTTTGGATATTTTGTAAAGGCTTCCGCTTTTGTACATTAGTTAAAGTTCGATATGAAACCGTGTTGTGATATCTTTACCCTTGTCGGTCGGGGTGTTACAATTTATGGTATCGAGACTCTAGGTTTTAGGACCCTTAGAGCTTAGGCTATGACACATGAGAAGTGGGTAGACATTAGGTTTCCGCCTGCATTGGATATTTTTCGATTCCTTTTGATGGTGCGTTGATTTGACTTGATATCCTTTTGCCTTCACCGGATTGGCCTCCTCCTGCTTAGCATCGAATTTTGTTAGTTTGTTTTCGCTCGTCCGTTTGTCGATCGTTAGATGGAGACTACCGTGGAGCCAAAGAAGATGGTCTTGACCCTGCGTTGCGGCGACGGTTCTGTCTTTGGAGAGGTTCGTGAGCGAAGCCGCTCGGCCGCCGTGCGGTCGGAGACATCTGGATGTTGTTGGAGGAAGTTGGATGGACCAACCAAAGGCGCAAGAGACGGAGACAAGATTCAACCGGTGGTGAGAAGATTCATCTACTTCATATGATTTGGGCGCGACTTATGTCACTCGATTCGTTTGTCATGCGTTTCAAGACGGTTTGATATTACGATAAGTGATTACGATCCGTATTGCTTTTCTACGATTTGTTCGAACTCGGTGTGAATCGTGAAGTTTTATCGTTTAGCATTCGGTATATCTCGACTTTTCTTCACGGATCGTCGTAATAAGTCATGAGGAAGAATACGAGGTGGACTCGGTTTAGAATCTCTGACTCTTGGTAGGTTTAATCAGACACAAGAATAGGAGTTTCGTTTCGATTTGTTACTCTCTTTATGAGAAATTTCGACATTTGATTTTGAGCTAGATGCTTTTGTTTTCATTTTGACGTTTGAATCTCGAATTATTAAGTTTTATTTTGGGAGTTTGTCTTATGTCGACCTTGCAAAATTTTGTTTGATATGTGGAAATAAAGCAAAATTTTGAAAGTATAGTTCCTGTCTGTTGTTGTTCTGCTAGATTCGTTAAGTTTCCGTTAGTCCTCATAAGTTTCGTCTGCTATTCGTTTTCTTGGTGATGTTGTTTATTTTCTGTTTGAATGAGGTATGGCCATCATGATGGTATACTCATGCGTATCTGGTTTGTTATAGTATGTTACTTGCTATCTGTATGTGATCTGTATGTGGTATGCTTTGTTGTGATATTAGTTATGTGTTTTGCCATGACCCGAGACCGAATATAATGACAATAAGAACTTGTTATGTGATGCAAGTATTATGACCTTTGATCAACGTAATATACCGAGATCACATAATCGAACTTATTGAAGGTATCTGACGTCGCAGGAAATGCACGTGATTGATGTGTGATTAGACTATTTGACTTGTATCTCATTATCCGGTGCTTCTCATGTTCGTTTGAATTTCGTACCTATTTGTGAGATTTAAATCGATAATTGTTACGTATAAGTTTTGTCGTTTGGAATCCGAAGTTGTTATGATCATCTGAACCTCTAGGTTGCTATGACCACCTTAAGCTTATATGTCTCCCATATTTCTGCGACTATTGAGGCCGATAGTATTTATTTAAGTCTATGCATTTGATGTCCTCATCATTTGATATCTGAATAAGTTAGAATTAGTCGTTTGACTTCTGCGTCTCATCATTCTCCGCCATTACTTGATAAGTATATAATTATCTATTATAAGTATTTGATTATTGATTTAATTTACGAATAAATATGAGTTCAACTATTACGATAAGAAATTCATTTGTTCGAGATAAGATTTATGTTCGTTATATTCCTAGAAATTCTGAAATCCAATTCGTTTTCGGTTCTGTTCCGCCTTGTTCAATTTCGAGGACGAAATTTTCTTTTAGAGGGGAAGAATTGTAATACCTGAATTTCTAAAGTTCACAAAAGACCAAAATACCCCTACAATCAAAAGTATGAATAATTAATTCAAAGAGTACCAAATAAGTTATGTAAATTTAGAAAATTATTAAGAAATATCCCACATGATCTAAATAAATATTAAACACTTTGTAAAGGTAGTTTTTATAGTTTATGATTTTATAAAATTAGTTTTGTATTTTACATATTAATGAAAATATTAAAATAACTTTATAAAAGAAATAAAACTAAATTAAAGCCCAATATAAGTTATATTATTAATAGACCATTTAATCTAAGTCCAATACATATTAAAGCCCACAAGAAAAATAATAGCTCAAGTATATATACAAATATTCGGCCTACATAATCCCTAGATACCGATTAAACCCTAAACCGACCTAAAAACCTCTCACAAGTCGACTTCCAGTTTCCAGAGGTTGGGACCATTTTTCTTGGACAAGATTCAAGGTATAGAAGGTGGGAAAAATAGTGGTTGAGTTCCAGATTTGCTGTATTGATCGTGGAGAGTTTTTGGAGGAATTAGGGTTTCGACTAGTGCTAGTTTTGGTTTCTTTTGTTCCGACGATTCAAGCACATAAAGGGTATGTTCCTAATGTTATTCTCAGTCCTATAAGTCGTATATAACATATAAAAATTAGCCATGCATGATTTATATGTCGTATGAAATTATTTGAAACCTAAAACCCTAAAAGCGTATATAAATAACGAATGAGCTTTAAATATTTTTAGAGATCATGAATCTATTTTTCCAGAAGCTATTACATGATATAAGACCTGAATAAAATACATGTTTATGAATTTGAAGCTTGTATGAATTGTCTTGGGTTTTTCTTGATTCGAAACACATAAAAAGGAAAGTAATTAAAAAGGGGCGATTAGGGTTTTGTATAAACTAGGGTTTCCTTATAATCATGGAAGGTAATTAATGAAGTATTAATGATGAGCTAATGATTGGTGTAACCTAGGTTTAGGGCTTGCTTTTGAACTATGCACTATTCGGCTTTATATAAAAGTTTGGGTAGGTTTTGTAAATATTGAAACTTAAAGGTTATTTTGTAAAACAGTAAAAGACATGTACTAAGCGTATAAAATAAGTGTGGGGTTAAGCGTGTGATTTTGGATAGTTGGAGGGCCATTCGAATTGTTATTAATTTAAAAGGGTGTGTTTTGTAAATTCTAAAACCTTTGGGCTAAAAGTGTAAAATCTGATAATAGAAGGTTAGATCGTAAAATTAAAGATGTTAAAGGTGCAACCTGTAATTTTGGGTAATTATGGGTCAACATGTGTAAATGAATTACGTAAGGACACGCGTGAGTTTTGGGGTAACTTGGGTTTGTTTTTATGTACGTTCTAGGTCAAAGTGGGAATCATTAAAAAGAGTAACATGTTAATTGAATGCGTAATGAATGATATTAAAAGTATGGAAACCCTAGAACATAAATAGGAAGTTGATTAGGGTTAAAAGCTAAGTGTGTAATTTCGTTATTTCATATGCGTTATGAAAGATTATGTAAACTATTTTGAAAGAGAATCTTAAAATCCGTTATTTACATTTGTAAACCCTATACTATGAATAATGATCATATAAGTCCTCAAATAAGATAATTATCATATTAAACCCTTAAGTTTACCGTTTGTCATTTGCAACCCATAAGTTTGACTAATTAATGACTAATACTCTAAATGTTGGAATTCCATCCGTCACTAAAAATGAGAATAATTTGACGACTCTAAAAGTATTAATGAGATTAATCCGTTATACTAATAAGTATTAAATAAATCATAATCCGTGTAGATTCGTTGGAGGAGACGCGACGTTACATCTTCGTATTCGTTCATTCGTTGCTTTTCTCTCATTTGCTTTAAGGTACGGATATTCTGTCTTACTTTAAGACACTTATGTTATCGTACATGAGTTCTGACCTTTTCAGTAAAGGTCCCTCATGTTTTCCTTCTTCATCATGTCTCTTATGTTTATTAGGATTTCCAATGCCATTGCTATGAACCCTTTTAAGATGTTTGATCCGTCACTTATCCGAATTTAGATTCTGTGAACTATGCAATATCGATGTGAACTTATATTAGGAAGACTTTGTTATATACATTTGTTGAGCCACCTATATTTGGATTATGAACTTATGATTATGAACCTCCGTTATGAATTTCATTTATGAACATATGATATGCCACTATGATATGAACTTATGACTTCGACTATCCGAATATGAACCTTATGATATGAACTATCGATGAGTTATCTGTGACCTTTATGATGAATTATGATCTGTGTCATTTATGACAATCTGTTTGACCTAAGTTTAGTTTGACACCCGAGCCAAATATTTCACTAGTCATGGGGTTCCATGTCCGTATCGATGATGCACCTCGATATGACTCTAGGGCGATAGAGTGATGTTACGCCACGTCTCGGATGGTGTAAGGAAGGGCGATGGATGCATCCTAGATCATTATCTCATTATCGATATGTTTTCGGTGAATGATGTCGTGTGCAATCGCGCGTCACAAAATTCGAGCTAGCTACTCCATTGGTTACTTGAGGTCTCCTCATATTATATATGGTATTCCGGTCACCCTCGAATAAAATGGTTACTTATGATATGTATGATCCGATATGTTTACGGGCTCGTGGTAGTTGACTAAATCTTTATCTGTTACTTCTATGTTAAGTATTCGTATGATTCGGTATTTCGAGTGTTTATATTATGTATTCTGATATGATATGCTAGTGAACGTGCTTATGACGTATTTGTTTAAGTGATTATTAGTTGCCATGCTAGGACAGGATTAATACGTTAAAACATGAGTCGTATATCTGATATTATGATTTGTTATTGTTACGTGAATGTGTTGATCTGCGAGATTAATGTGCTAGTGTATAATTGAGTGTTTTGAAGGTTAATTATCCATGCTGCGTGTGACCGCCATGTTTAAAACTCGCTAAGGTTAGGATGTGATATGAGAACCGGTTTTGCTATATTGTTTGCCATGACTCATTTGCTATTTTCATTGCTATAATATTGAATTAAGTGCTTTAAATGTGATTAGTTGATTTGTATGAATGCCATGTTTATTTTCCGAACAGTCATTAGCTTTTAGACTTTCCGTTTGGCTTATCGTAATATGTTGTTCTTAATATGCTAAGTGTTTGGTTGTTACGATGTGTTTGTTTCTATGGCTTTGATGTGCTATGTGATGTCTAAACTGTTATGTGGTTGTTTGGATTTACGTATATTTGTGCTTCCGCAAATTCTAAAAGATCCTCGTTATCATTTCATTTGATTTCGTTATTCAGTATATTTGTTCTGTTTAGCTTTTGTTTCGTTATATCATCGCTTCACTGGGCTTTGTAAGCTCACCGCACTTTTCTTTTCTGCGGCGGTATTAAGCATTCAAGATGAGCTTATGGGATAGGCGATCTGGGTTGAGAGTAGAGTTGAGAGCAAGACTTTACCATAGAGATCTTAGATTTATTTTGAAGTTTTAGCTATTTATGTTTTCTTTTGGATATTTTGTAAAGGCTTCCGCTTTTGTACATTAGTTAAAGTTCGATATGAAACCGTATTGTGATATCTTTACCCTTGTCGGGTCGGGTGTTCTGAAAGCTTAGGTTTGTAATCGCAAGATTTGGTCCATATCCTTTTGGATTGGGTTTTAAAGTAAACTTTTCAATAGTCATCTTGATTCACCATGTTTGTAAACAACAGCTTTAAACTCTTTAAGTTTGTTTTGCAAACCGATAATTTCTTCAAGAAGGTCATATATTCGATTCGTTGAATGCTTTTTGTATGCGAGAACTGCTTTTCGACAAGTTAACAACTCAGCCTTAGCTTTTTGATTTTCCAAGGTAAGAGCGTTAATTTGCTTTTTATGTTCATGTTTGATTGTTCTATCTCGCATAACAAAGCATTCTTCAAGCGGCTAGTCACGATCTGTTTCTCTAAATATTTTCGTTTTGATGAGATTTAGCAAAAGCTGCTTCAAAACCTTTTTCACGTTTTCTTGAGTTTTGAAAAAGTTGAGTTGCATGTTTAAACATTCAAAATCCTTGGTTAACATTGCATTTTACTTTTAAGTCCTTATTTAATGCACAACATTCTTCAATTTGGGATTGTTGGTCTTTAAGTAATAGAGCAAGATCCGGATGAGGCAAAGTTCGGTTTGTTCAACGGAAGTCACAACATGATCATTATTTAGATCCTCAAGTATAACCACGAGTCAATTTGATTATCAAAGGAAACCATAAGGTCATCTTGATCGTCAAATGTAACTACAAGGTCTATTTGAAAATCGTCGAATGAGATGTAAATGACTCATTTTGAACATTCGAGCCATGCCGATTCGGATGTTGGCGGAGAGATTAGATCGAGATAAATATGGTTTGTTCTGGCACGAGACAAGCCATCGATGTCATACACCGGGCTGTGTCACTCATGTGTAACTCATGCATATTAGCCATCAACATAAGCGATGCATTGGTCTCGCAAGTCCTCCATATCATCATCCGAGTCTCATTGGCCATAAAACTCGTTTTTGTCCGTGAGAGATCCACCAGCTTCATCCTTAAGAGCCAAAAGAAGAGCCTCTTTGAAATAAGCACGCCCCTAGTCCTTGGCTTTGGGCATGCATTAGCTGTGTGTCCTTCTCATTGCGCTTGTAGCATCAAGACCATTCAACCCATTCTCAGCATTTCCTGTTCCACCATTGAGCTCTGTTGTTATTCCGACCCACAACATTAAACCTTGACCACCGCCCATCCGACGACCATAACCACGATTCGAACTTCAACTCGTCCATTGTTTACAACACCGATTTCGTGTGTTAGATGAGGAACGAATCGATTGTTGGATTTGTTGGTATAACGGCCAAAAGCATTAGCAATCATAACAAATCCTTGTTGCAATGCATCGAACGGATCGATGTCCTCATTAGCTTCATTGACAATTGGTTGAGTATTGTTGTTGTTGTATGGAACCGCTGATTTTGTTGAGATTGTTGTGAATGATCGTTTTGTGATGATTGGTTGAGTTGTTTGTTGAGGAGGATAACTTTGTTGAGCATATAAGGCAAGTTGTTGATTTTCCTGATGTGTAGGTGGAGCAATTTGAGCACGGAGAATCCTTTCCCATCAACTTCCTTTTCATAAGGCTTCAAGTAATCGTACAACAATCCATATGTGGAATGATGCATATTCTTCGCCGAGAGAAAAATGACATACTTCTCCCATTCGTGACCAAGACTACTCGTGAACTTAGTATTCATCGCAATTCTTGGCATGATGATGTTGTGTTTATCCAAATCATTGATGATGTCTCAAAATCGATGATGATAAGACTCTAGTGTCTCTCCGGTTCAATCATGAAGTGTTCATAAGCCAAGTAAATTTTGGATTCCAAATCCTCCGATTGAAGCATGCATCCTTCCATAAGAAGATGAATATGGTCCCACATTTCCTTTGCGCCTTTTGAGCATCAACACTCAAGAATTGGGTTAGGTAATCCTAAAGGATATATTGCATTGCAAGCTCATCGACTTCATAGTGTAGAAGTTCTCGTTTGATTTAAATGCAAGCTTGATAGCAATGTTTGTTTGTTCATCTCTTGGTGGAATAGCATTAGGATCTCCGGCACAATGACGATGAGGCATCTCAAATGGACCTTCCAAGATAACCTTCTTTAAGAACTTTTCATGTGGCTTCTTGATCACAAAACCTAAAGAACCGTATCACCCATTGATCGTAGTTTCCAGGAGTGAGCATTGAGGTCTATCAAGTGATCCGACCTCATGAATTGATTGTTGGTCGCTTAAAGCTTCACACATCTTTGCAAACCAAGTTGGTTCCTTCATAGTGTTCCTTGATGGATGTTGATTGAAGTCATTTGTGTAGGTTGAACTTGAATACTTGGCGGTGTTTGAACCATTTATGGTGGAGGAATTGCTCAAGTTGTGGAGTATGTTGTTGATTAAATTGCTTGTTGTTGATTCCATTGTTGATGTTGTGGACTTAGTTGTTGTTGTCGTTGAGAATAAGTGTAAGGAAATAGTTAGAGTATGGTGGTTGTGACATGTTGAAAACTTGTGTTGGTAAAATGGATCTTTGTAGTCGAATGAACCTTAGTTGTTGAAATGTCCTTAGGCGTAGAAATCACAATAATCCAAGTAGCACTTATGCGTAAAACACCAAAGTTACGCCAGAACAATCACTAGTTACGCGTAGAATTTAGCTTACGCGTAAGTATGGAAAAGACTCTAAAGTTATGCGTGAGACACAAAGTTAGGTGTAGAAACTTGCGTAGGATTACCTTATGCGTAAGACTTAGCTTAGGCGTAAGATGAATCTTATGTAGGATTTCTGGCGCAGAAGCTTTATGCTTATGCGTAAGTTTAGGGTTTTACCCAAATGATCTTTTACACTATCACGAAGGCAAAAGATATCCAAAGTCGACGATTTTCGTGCTTATCCAAGCAAGAAAACACGGAGTAAACCACAAAATGAAGATCAAACCAAGGATAATCTTATGTGAGTTTTAGGGTTTTGCTACTGCCGTGGGATTACTCGAAACCGATAATGCCCAAAGATGTTTCTAAACCGCTTTTGTGTGATGAAATAGCTTCAATAACACCAAAAGACACAAAAGTGTGAAACTTGATGATCCAAAGCTCTTAAAACAGTTATGCGTAGGTTGAAACCCTCGTATAAAAACTAGATGAAAACAATGATCTACACATAAAGTTCGAAACTTTTGCCAAAAACAAAGAAGTTTAACACCTTATAACGTTGAAATGACAAGAATCTTGGATTAAAAGTGTAAAATACGCTTTTGATCAATCCAAAGTTTCGGATACGCAAGTTAAGCGTGAGACCAAAACTCACTTCAAACAATACGCTCACTCAACTATTAGGCGATTGATACCACTGTTAGGTCATTAGATTTACAACACAAGCTTAATAGAAAGATAGAGAAGCGATTGAACAATAAACCAAACACACACACAAGATAATAATACGGTTTAGGCGTAGGGTGAGTGAAAGAGAAATATTGAACAACCAACCTTCAAATGAAGGTTTACAAGAGTATTTATAGGAGGAAGCTAGGCAACACTCCTAGTTCCCATCCTTTCCTTTATGGGCTTGGGCCTCACTCATGGGCCTTCTACATAAGCTTAAGGCTAATAACAAACATAAAGGCCATAATTAAGCTACCTATTATATATTAGTAACTAACACTTGAATTAATATTTAGGAGTGATTCCAACAGTCTATGTCTATTGTTGTGTGCTCTTATGATGATTAAAATGTATTTACTTATATGCTATTACTCCCTAGTTATCTCCTATTGATGGTTGAATTGTCACGTCCTTATTCTTAACGCGTTATGTCTTCTAAGGTCGTAGGGTATGCTTTTCCATAACTCTTTGAGACTAACTTAAGGTTATTTCCTACGAAATCTCTAGGATTCATAAACTAACTCTAAGGTTATCTTTGGATGTTTAAACTACAATAACTCTAGGTGATTATAAACTAATGTTCTTAAAGATTACTCAAGCATTAAAAACACAACGAATGACCTATCGCAATACTAGGTCAATCACAATTAAGATAAGAGACAACCAATCAATATTCAATACCTAGGTTTCATAGATCTAAGCAAACACACAAGTAAATTAGCTGGACATGGAAAACATGCAAGCATACACACAAACAATTGAAGACATAATTGAATTAATGAAGTAAATCACTTATCTTGTTGTAAAATAGGATATGGAACCCTAAGATACGGCCCAAGACAACCTATGTTCGGTTTAGGTTTTACTCCACAAAACTACCTCTAAAATAACGAAAATTAATTCTATATATAGAGTTACAATATGCGACATACACTCTTTAATTGTGACGCCGAATCACCGCCATTAAGTTTTCGTCTTGGCCACGTCAACTCGCGACGGCATCACCTTATGCTTGTGACGCCATGGTTTCATCTTCGACGTCGGGATCCAAGTCTAGGCCGTGAGTTGTGACACCCTACTCTTTAAACCCGATGCCGCCGTGCAAAATAGCAATTTGCTCGAGTCGTCTCAAGGTGTGTTGCGACATCGCCGCTATTAAGTCGTGACGCCCCTCTTCGCCCAAAGAACTTGAGTGTCTCGATTCTCGACTTTGGCCATTTTCTTCGTATATTCGCGCCTTTTAGTCCGAATAAGTGTCATTCCAAGAATTTGCCTTCAAGAGACCTAAAAGTGAAAAGGAATGAAATTAAGTAGTAACGGATACAAAAGTGAGCAATTAAGGGCTTAAATGACCCCTCAAAAGTGTACCTTTTAAATCCTTATCAATGCTCGTAAGGTTCAATCCCTAAGACTAGACACAACAAAAATCTCAGTAGAATCAATTAACTATACTCGAAACCTAGTATGCGATTGCTATAGGACAAAGTTTTCTCTTAACAAGTCTTCCACTGTGCATGAGAAACCA
This sequence comes from Chrysanthemum lavandulifolium, assembly GCA_022545495.1. Classification (NCBI taxonomy): domain Eukaryota; kingdom Viridiplantae; phylum Streptophyta; class Magnoliopsida; order Asterales; family Asteraceae; genus Chrysanthemum; species Chrysanthemum lavandulifolium. The sequence continues at coordinate 199,157,753 of CM040243.1, read as the reverse complement.
AACACTCCTAGATCTTGCCTTAGGTGGATACCGACGAGGAGAATGTTTAAGATTGCTGGTCTTAGATGGATACCTACTAGGAAGATGTTCACTGATTGTAAAACCAAGGTTGATAGAGAAACCCCAACTGGATTAGATGTTGATATCACTAACCCACATAAATGCGATCAAACTCTTAATGTTAGTGCATGTAGTCTTTGCTTAAGTGTAGGTACATCGTTCACTCCTATTAAGGAAAGACTCAGAGTTTGGTTGCCGAAAAGAGTGATATCTCATAAATCAGGGGTTCAAGAAACTCAACCTTGATGAACATGATATATGACGTTTGAACACTTGATTCAAGCCTCGTCCTCAATCAAAATAATGGCGATACGCAAACAACACTTCAGCCCTGCTCCTCAAAGAAAAGAAAGGCCAACTTCAAGGCGCTTTATCTTCGAAGAAGAGAAATATTCTTGTTTATGACCATTCTCATCAACATGCTTCATGCTTTTTCCATGTTTGTTCACTCATCAAGTGGATCTAACTACCGTTGATTGTATTCTTAGCTCACTTGCTCAATCAAAAATGGCATTGGCAACCTCATATGCAATTTTTAAGGAGGAGAAGTGTGAATAAACTAAATGTCAGTCATTAAGTGGATCTATTTACCGTTGATTGTATTCTTATTCACTTGTTCAATCAAAAATGGCATTGGCAACCTCATATTCAATTTTGGAGGGGGAAAAGTGTGAATAAACTACATGTTGATGGATGTTTGAAAAATGGTCATATGACTCTCCTCCAACGCCTATGTTCCACTTACTAAGGATCACTGGGATTTATTGTTTCAACCTATGTTTGATGAATACTTCCAACCTCCAACGAATGTTGATCATCCAGTTCCTGAAGCTCCTGCTCCGATTCCTGCTGTGTCAACTGGTTCACCTTCTTCAATTTCCATTGATCAAGATGCACCATCTAGAAGTACATCTCAGACTACTCAAGAAACCCAATATCCAGTTATTCCTCAAGGAGTTGATAATGACTTTCATGATATTTTAGTTGCACTCATGAATAATGATTCCGTCCTTTGGTATTCCTTTCCCAAGACATGGTTCTAAAGAATCTCTTTCTTCAAGGGTTATTGTTCCTCCCAATGTGCACTCAGAATCAACCACATGAACATTAAGAAAAATGACAACCTCATCCTCTTGAAGACATTATTGGTGAATCTTCCGCACCGAGCCTCTATACGCCTTCAACTACCCACTCTAGCCATGTTTTTGTTACTATGATGATTTCATATCCTCAAATGAACCTAAAACTTACAAAGAAGCATTGAATAAATCCTACTAGATTGAAGCTATGCAAGAAAAGCTCAATGAGTTTGAAATACTTGAATTTTGGGAGCTCGTTCTCGTCCATATTGCGCTATGATTATCACTTTAAAGTGGATACTCAATGTCAAACTTGATGAACCGGGAGGAGGTTGAAAACAAGGCAAGGTTGGTAGCACGTGGATATCGTTAGGAAGAAGGCATCGATGTTGAGGAATCATTTCCTCCGGTTCATTCAAAGGATCAATGTACATTAAATTGTATGTTTATTCACTTGTTGGTCATTTGACACCTAATTGCGACTACGAAGTTGATCGAGTATCACTTATTTGAGATTGAAGTTGATATTCACAAATCGTGTTCTTATTTTATCTTGAAGTCGGGGTTGGTTGGATGCATGACTTTCAATGATAACTTGCTCGTGCTTAAGATTTAAGTTGAAGACTTGATTTATCTAGTTACCAGCAGTCGGGGTGGATGATTGAAGACCTGGTTAACTGTGGAAAATTAGAAGGGGGGTTGAATAGTTTTGCCGATTTTAACTTAGTTTCAAAAACTTTTAGATTCGATGTTATGTGAATTTGTGTGGATGGAGAGAAAGTATAGATCTATAAGTAATGCAAGTAAATAATGTAAGTAAAGTAAAGGATAGAAATGACACAACCGATTTATAGTGGTTCGGTTACAAGGACACCTTCCTTGCCCTACTCCACCCCCGAGTCACCTACTCGAGAGTTCAAGCACTATGTCAACAAACTCCTTCAACTCGGCGGAGAAGCCTTCACAACGCCGCTACACTTTTCTCGGTACAAAGCAAAATCCCGAGTCCTTAACACGGAGGACCAAACCAACACTACTATAACACAACAAATATGTGAAATATGAAACACAAGATCTTTGCTACAAAATCTTGTGGAGGAACAAATCAATCAAGGACCCCATGCTTGGATGACTTGTAGAATGCTCTTGATCTCGCCTAGAGAATGACCTATACGAGAATCACAACAAAAGAAAGAAGAAATACTATCTAGATCAAGAGATCCGAGGTTAGAAGAATGTAAGAATATATGAGAGAGTTTGTAAGAAGAAGAGTGAGTTACAATGAAGAAATGGCTCTCATTTATAGGCAATTTCTTGTTACCTTGTTGCACGGATCCCACGGATCCCTTTCACGAGGATCCGCTCAGTGTAATCGAGGGGATCCGTGAGACGCCCTATTTACCCATGGGTTATGGGTTATGGGTCATGGGTCCTAGACTTTGGACCATGGGTATCCAAGTAGATTCAATGTATTTAGAAGATGCAATGCATCTAGTCAATGGGTTATGGGTTAACTCCATGGGTTATGCTCCATGGGTATGGGTCATGGGTTATGGTTTTTACCCATCCTAATAAACTATTACAATAAATGAATTATTACAACAATTTATATTAAATAACTATATATGTAGATGCTTTACAAAAATAACATGTATCCTTATAATTTTACTTATGATAACATTATATTTGTTATCAACAAAACACAAAGAGATTTCTAAATATTAATAAACATTTTTATGATTTTTTGTATTAACATTAACTATCACTTGTAGAGGAGTTAGTTTGTAGTACACGATGTCACACGCATGATATTGTGGATAATCGCAAGAGGTGTTAATGTCTTATACTTTGATTGGGTATTGAGTACTTAGAGATTTTCTTGGAGCATACATTCTCAACACCGTTCTTCCAACATTAGTGCAAGATTAAGTCACAAGCACGGGGATATCTATTTCACTTCAAGTTTGGTATATCGGTTTTGCTTCATCGGGTCACTCAAATTGTCTACATATGGGTTGATAAATATAGTCGAGAGAGTTTAGAGTAGTTGATTCTCACAGATACATTTGAGCTAATTGTGTTATTCTCACAAGATTTCAAGTATATGGGTGTATAACGTGTTGTCGATTCCGAGGTATCAAAACCATCAGGGGAAGGAGACATACATCTAAACACACAACGAGTACACGTGATGAACTTAATACTTCTTCTTTATTGAAGTTATTCCGAAGACAAATGTCATAACCGCAGAGAAACTCAAGGTCTTAACTCGTGGCTTGTGGTGTATTATTCCAACTATTCGGGGAAGTGGTCTCTGACACTTTTGTATGTATTACTTTAGCTTTCAAAGGATGAAACATGAGAAGAATATTTGGAGGTGAGATGATATTGCTTATTGACATCTTCTCACGAATGATATGTTTTATGATAAAGTGCTTAGGTTATTGCTTTATGTACACAATGTTATGATTCCGGCGAGATTGCAACCATCATGGGAGATATATATTCATTAGGGATGCACAACAGTTCATGTGATCAAACTTAATCAGTTATTCTGGAGTTGATCTACGCAGAGATGATCAGTGCTTCAACCTGTTACTTTAGTGTCATCATTTAGACTCTTGTTGGGAACATGTGTACATTATGGGCTAATTGGTTATATGTAAGATAACTGGAATGCATTTGGTGAAATGAAGATGTTGATATATTGTTCCCCCGAATAGACAACTTCTCAAAACCACAGAGTAATGTGTGCATCAGAGACGCATAACAGGTTCACGTGATCGGGCTTAATCACTTATTCCGGCATTGATAACCGCAGAGAAGAACAATGCTTCAACCTGTTACTTTGGTGTTATCGTTTACTTCGGGTTTTTGAGCTTCAAACAATGAGAATGTTTGCTTCACTTCAACTACTTGGGGGAAGTGGTCTCAATACGAAGTTTGTCGGTTTGGGGGGAAGCTACCAAAGCTTCACATTGAGAAGGCTCAAGTTCAAACGATTTTTCAGGAAACTTGAAAGCTTTGCTGGTGAACGTTTAAGAGATGTTGACTACTGTCTTCTACTACGTGCCGAACAATATCCTTATCTCGGTACTCATATCAACATCTTCTTAAATTAAATAATATAGTATGTACATATCTTATGCCAAATTGTAAATAGAATATATAAAACCAACAAAAATCCATAAAAATCAGAAAAATTAGAAAATACCAAAAATAGTTTTTTCAAGGCATGTCTTCTGGTATCGATAACATCTACGGACCTAGAAATGTCATTCAATAATGACACAAGAATTAGATGAAGCTCGAGCAGAAGTTCAAATGTTTTTCAAAACATGCCTAAATATGGCTTGCGCTATTTTAGACGTAAACCCGCTTTTTAAGAAAGGAAAGTACGACAATCGATTTTTTTTTATATATATTGAGCACTTATCCAAAAACAAAATGAGGAAAACCAATCGCCAAAAGACGGTTGTTCCTATACCTTGGCTCCAAAAACAAAATGAGCACTTTGTTGTTTTATTACAAGGCCTTGTTTATATACCTTGGCTCCCAATCTTGATTCTCGTCAATCACAAGATTATTTAAGCATGTTACTAACCTTTCTCTTTGTAGGATTTTTTTATATTTTTCTTCACTTGACGCCCAAACTAGGGAGCTACCGCTCGGGGAGTCGGCGTGGTGGACTATTTTACCACCTTTATTTCTTCGATGGGTTAACTTTTGTTTCGACAAAAGGGGAGAAGAAGTAAAACTTAGGGCTTTCAAAACATACATCTATTCTTAAGTTTTACTCATCATAACATTATGTTTTGTCATCAACAAAAAGGGGGAGATTGTTAATACAAATAAATCGTAAAAACGTTTATTAATATTTTGCGATCTCTTTGTGTTTTGTTGATAACAAATATAATGTTATCTTAAGTACAATTATAAGGATACATGTTATTTTTTGTAAAGCATTTACATATAGCCATTTAATACAAAATGTTGTAATAAATCATTTGTTGTAATAGTTTTTTAGGATGGGTAAAAATCACAACCCATAGATCATATCCATAACCCATGGTATTGACCCATACCCACTTGACTAGATACATTGTACTCATTAGATACATTGAATCTAAAAGAATACCCATGGACCAACCCATAACCCATGACCCATGACCCATAACCAAAAAACCCATGGGCAAAGAGGAGCGTCCCACGGATCCCTAGGTTTACACTAGACGGATCCTTGTGGGGGATCCGTGGGATCCGGGAACAGTGGCAAGTTTTGTCTATAAATAGAGAGCCATTTCTCCATTCTAACTCACCCTCTTCTTACCAATTCTCTCATATACTCATTCTCTTCTAACAAAAGATCACTTGATCTAGAGAGTACTTCTTTCTTTCTTTCTTTAGTGATTCTCATATAGGTCCTTCTAAGGCGAGATCACGAGCATTCTACAAGTCATCCAAGCAAGGGGTCCTTGATTGACTTGTTCCTCCACAAGATTTCAGAGAAAGATCTTGTACTTGATATTTCACATATTTTTGTGTAATAGTCGTGTTGGTTTGGTCCACCGTGTTACGGACTCGGTATTTAGCTTTGTACCGAAAAAGGTGTAAGCAACGCTGTGAAGGCTTCTCCGCCAAGTCAAGGAGTTTGTTGATGATGAGTGTCTAAATACTCATCATTTTGTACAATATAAACGCAAAATCATCCGAAAACACTCGTAAACACATCAAAATGATCAAAATATCACAAATCGTTGTTTTATGTGTTTTAAATGCAAAAATATCAAAATCGATGAAAACGATCAAATTTGCAAAATTGGCGCTTTAGTCCCCAAGTTTCAAAAGTTGTCAAAACTAGTCCCCGAGTCAAAATTTCAAAAGAAAAATCACCAAAGGTCCTTTTAAAATTATAAGTTGTCAAATTTAGTCCTTTGGTGAAAATGTCAAAAATTTGAGAAAATTACAAGAATGGTCCTTCAAGTTTCAAATTAGCGAATTAGTCCACGGAAAATGTGATAATGACGACTTTGGTCCTTGTACTTTTAGAGTGTCACTTTTGGTCCCTTGAAACAAGTTTGATGAATTGGCGCTAAGGTCCTTGAAGTTTGAATTTACACCTAAGGTCCCTATATTTATTAAGCCTAATACCCAATTTGACCCTTGCACCCATTCGACCCCCGTCATATAACCATTTTGGACCCCTTGTTATTAATATCCGTCAATCAAACACTTGGTCAAACAAATAGACCCTTAGCGCTTTTTTTCTCTTCCCCAACTCGCTCTCGAAATCATTAAACACAATCAACCCCCACTCATCACAACTCCAAGAAACATTAAATGCCTCTTCACCCTTCACTCAACCCTCCACCGGCTTAAACCAATTTTGGCGCCAAATGATCAAACGGCCATTATCAACTTAAATCATCCAATGGCTATTATTATTGGTGGGAACTATTCGATGAGGAGAGAAGCTCTTGGAGCTATAAAAGAGAAGAATGAAGCTTCAAAGGGTAGTTAGTTAGTTTTTACACAACGATTTCAGATTTTAAATTCCTAGACTTAAAAAGCTTTTTATTTGTATTTTCAAGTTAAATTGTACCAAGTTAAGTTAGTTAAGTGTATTGCAACTCTTTACAAGTATCAATTTAAGTTTGAATTAAGCTTTCTTAATCCATGGTCACTGTTACAAATTTGAATTTCAAATTCTCATGCTCAATCATCTAGCAGCTTATTTACAAGCTCAAACAAGCTTGTACTAGCTTATTATAGCTCTCTGCAAGTTTGTCTTTAAGTTTCTTTCACTTTTGGATTTGGGTCAACATAAGTCAAACTGGACCAAGAATGGCTTTGGTGCTGATAATGGGTGATGCAGGACTTGATTGGGTTTAAAATAGATCAAAGTTAGTTTAAGTTTGAGTTTGGTTTAGTCTCAAATCACCGGAAACCCGTGAGTAGTTACTTCACTTTTGATTTTCAAGTCTACTTTGTATTTTATGCTTATTTTTGCATTTGTGATCATTGGTAGTCTTAACTTTGCTTAAGTAGTTACATTTAGGTTATATAAACTTAGTTTGATCCTTCTTGCAAGTCGGTTTAGTGTTTAGAGCATTTTAGTTACAAAGCAAGTAGGATTCAAGGGTGTTTGGCACTGCATTGTTCTCTGCTTTTAGAGGCCTATTCAAGAGTTGTCTTTTGTTGTTTCTAGTTTGCTAAGTCCAATGGAGTCCTTATCTGTCTAGTTCTTGTACCCAAATAAGCTCAAAGTCAAAATTCCATATCATGTAATCTAGCGAAACAACTGTTGTGATTTTGGTAAATCAAAATCTTGTTGTGTGTTTCAAATTCATAAGTATTGCTTGTTTTAGTTTCATTTTATCATTATATACCATTCTCACCACAAATCTAGATCAAACTTCATTTAAGTCAAATTTTCGCTTTTGCTTAAAAGTCAAAGCTTGAAATCTCGCTGACAACAAGAGAGTGATTTTTCATTTACTCATCTTTAGACCAATGTCAATGAAAATTATTGTTTTAAAAACATCTCTGGTCTTGTTTGTTATTAGCATTTTCCCGATTTTTATTAAATTTTTAGAAGCTTCTCAAGAGCTTGTCAAATGGACTTAAGTGTCTGTGCGAGCATCAAGTCTGCAGACAGACTCAGTGACTTTGATAAGCTTGTACAAAGCTTAATCTAGCTTCTCGTGGTCCGAGCTTTGGTTTGCATGGTCTTACCCAGTCCTCTTGGGGTTCCAATTTGTGCTTTTCCTTCCAACTTATTTTGAATCATGTGCGGTAGCTTAAAGTAGCCCCTTAAACCGATTTTAGCTTAAACTCTCAATAAGCCAAATCTGTCCTAGCTTGTAATCGAGGTTGCAGCTTGTTGATTCTTGTTGCATTTCAGTTATTTTAGCTTATAGTGGCTTGTGTATCGCTTTGGTGCTTGTTGTGCTTCATTTGTTTATTGGAAGTCTTTTATTTCATAAGCACTTCCATAGCGCTGCATATTCTCCACATAAGCACCTGTTTTCCATTTTCTCATATTCCTAATATTATTTTAAGCATTTCCTGAATTTTTCAGATTTTTCCTAGCTTGTTTGGTATTTTTACTCATTTTATCTAGTTTTTAAGCATTTTTAAATAGCATTTAATACAAAAATTAAGAAAGGTTCTAAAAAATAATTTTCTATTTTCTTAAGTTAAGATAAATATAAAAGAGAAAAAATATTTTTCTAGATTTTTCTTAGTTAAATTTGTATTTTAAATAATTTAATTAGTTTTAAATAGTTTTAAATTAATAATAAATACATAAAAAGTCTAAAAAATATATTTTCAGTTTTAAAATTAGTTTTATCATATTTTAGATTTTTCTAAGTTATAATTTCATTTTTCTAGGTTAATTTTGTATTTTCTTCTATTTTAGTGCATTTTAAATACTTAATAAATAGTTTTTAATTAATAATAATTAAATAAATAGTGTTAAAAATAATTTTCTTTTCTATAAATTTTCTTTTATCATTAGGATTGTAAAATGTATTTTTCATATTTTTAGGATTTATATTGTATAAGTTTCACGCTTTATTTTATGCGCTCACGTAGTTTTTAATTTAAACGCACGTTTTTTGTTTTAAACGCTCATCACTTTAAATATAGTGATAGCGTTTATTTAATATCTTTATCTTTTAATTTTCTTAATTTGTATTTAAGTCGCTTAATTTATTAACTTTTTCAAGAAGTGTAATTATCATATCCAAATCCTTCCCGATCGCTATCATTATCGATCATTCTATCGTTCGAATCGGTGTTTGCACACCATTGAGTCTCCGTGGGACTTAACGACCGGGAATCCACTATATTCCCGATCTTCATTGCATTTGTGTTTAAAATCGCTTTTAAGTCTGTTTGACTTGACGGTTTCTTGGATCGCTTGACATAATGCTCGAACTCGAGTAAGTGATCTAAGGAATGGAGTAGGGCAAGGAAGGTGTCCTTGTAGCGAACCACTATAAATCGGTTGTGTCATTTCTATCCCTTGCTTTACTTTATTTACTTGCTTTATCATTAGATCTATACTTTCTACATCCATACGATTTCACATAATATCGAATCTAAAGTTTTTGAAACTAACTTAAATCGGCAAAACTATTCAACCCCCTTCTAGTTTTCCACAATTGGCATCAAGAGCTAAGTTTATAAAAGTTTTAATGTAAACCGTATTTTAAAAACTTTTTGATCACTATGGGTTCTGAAAATTACAAGGAAGGGCAATCTATGCAACGACCACCACTACTTAAAACTAATGGTTTTATATATTGGAAAAATAGATTTGAAACGTATGTGAAGTCTAAAGATATTGATCTTTGGTACATTATTGTTGAAGGCGACTTTGAGGCTACCTCAAAAGATGATAAAGGAAATTTAGTTAACATACCTCATGATAAACTAAGCGATGAAATGAAGAAAAAGCTTTCTAAAAATAGTGAAGCTAAAATGGTTTTGTATAATGCTTTACCCAAAAAGGAATTCGAAGAATTTCTATGCTTAAAACCTCTAAAGAAATTTGGAATTCTTTAGTTGTAACTCATCAAGGTAATCAACAAGTTAAAAATAATAAAATTGATTTATCTTTTAACAATATGAACAATTTATAATATCGGATGAGGAAACTATAGATCATTCATTTGCTAATTTTAATACTATTATTACATCTTTACAAGCACTTGATGAATCTTTTTCTAGCCGTAATCATGTTAGGAGATATCTAAGGGCACTTCCATCCAAGTGGAGATCCAAGGTGACGCGATCGAAGAGTCAAAAGATTTAACAATCCTCACCCTTAATGAACTCATAGGCAACATAAAGTCTGAGCTTGTCCTTGCTAAAGATTCCAAGCCTCAAAGGTGAAAGAGAAACACAAATCTCTTGCCCTTAAAGCCAAAAAGGCTTCAACCGATGAAGAGGACTCCTCTTCGGATAGTGACGACGAGGAGTATGCTATGGCGGTGAGGAATTTAAAAAGTTCTTTAAAGGACGGAAGATACGCCAAACAACCGTATGACGACAAGAAAGGATTCCGTAAAAGCAAAGAGGACGGAAGCCAAGGGATGATCGTGCTTGCTTTAAATGTGGGATCCAAACCACTTTATTAGTAAGTGTCCCAAACGGGATGATCAAAAGGCGTTAAGAAGCGCACGTGGGGAATGAGCGATGAGGAGGACGAAGAAATTTGTCTCATGGCAAATGACGAGGTATGTCACGAATACTATAGTAGCTCATCACTAGATGACGACTCATTGCATAATGAATATGACAAACTTTGCAATATTAGCTTAAAACTAATTAACAAAAACAAGCTTTTAAAAAGTCAAAACCAACGCTTAGATAAAGAAGTCATAGAATTAAAAGCAAAATTGAAACGCCTAGAAAAGGGTAAAATAACAAGTGGTGAATGTGAACTTTATGCTCAACTTCAAACACTAGTTGATCAACTAGATTCTAAAATTGCTAGAATGAGTACGAATACTTTAGATATGATATTAGATAGTGTTAAACCGAAACAACCGAAAAGGTTTAGGTATTCAACAACTTGATCCATCAACTAGTGAAAACAAAGAAACACAATTTGTTAAGTCACTAAAAAACAAGCAATCATGTGGCGGATCCCACGGATCCCATAAAAGGGAACCGCTAGTGTTCACCAGGATCCGTGGGTCTGGTAGCAAACAAGGTAACAACATAGCTTCATCATCTCGAACCGATTTTGTTATTGTTATTAAGAAGAAACCAACTCATTTTACCACTAGACAACCACCTCCAAAATATAATCCTATTTTTGCAAGAAACAAAGGTCAATCTTTTCAAAACCTAATCCATCTAGAGACCTAATAATGTTTACCCGAGAAGTAACCATCAAATGGATGGAACCCAAATATGAAAATGGTTTTCTTTTCAAAACTTTGCACCATGGAATGCATATTCACCTTATCCATACATGTCTAACATGACCGGCAATAAAGATCTATTCTCCACATATGAATCCTTCAATGGAGGAAATGTGGTGTTTGGAAATAGCAAAAGTAAAATAATCGGTAAAATACGATTTCTAACAAATCTCTAACCATTAACGATGTGTGTCACATAGAAAACCTAAACTTTAACCTCTTAAGTATAGGGCAAAATATGTGATAAAAAGTGCAATGTACTTTACCAAAACCGTAGTAAGATATTAAAAATGGCATAACCATAGGAAGAGGAATTAGGAAACATGGAGTCTATGTCATTAAAATTGGTAATGAACCTAAAGACAAACTTTGTCTTACCTCTATGGATGATACTCGACCTTATGGCATCAAGATTGGGTCATGCCAATATGCGACTTCTTCAATCGCTATCATCCAAAGATCTAGTAAGAGATCTACCTAAGTTAAAATATGAACATCACTTTTGTGATGCTTGTAATGTAGGAAAAGAAGTTCATTCTAGTCACAAAGCTAAAAACATCGTGTCTACAACTAAGTGTCTAGAATTACTATACATGGATTTATTTGGTCCATCCGCTATCCAAAGTTATGGAGGCAACTACTACACTTTGGTCATAGTAGATGATTACTTTAGGTACACATGGACAAAATTCTTAAAGAACAAAACAGAAACGTTTAATTATTTTGAAATATTAAGCAAAAAAATCCAAAGACAACTAGGAAGTCCTATAGTGTCTATTAGAACGGATCATGATAGGGAATTCGATAATGAAGTGAAATTTGAAGCCTTTTGTGACGCTAATGGTATTACTCACAACTTCTCGGCTCCACGCACTCGACAATCGAATGGGATAGTTGAAAGAAAGAATTGAACCCTACAAGAAATGAGTCGCACCATGCTTAATGAGCAATCCATACCTCAAAAGTTTTGGTGCAATGCCGTTGATACTTCAACATACATACTTAATTGAGTCTTAATTAGACCAATCTTAGGTAAAACTCCATACGAGTTACTTCGAGGCAAAAAGCCTACGGTAGATCATTTTAGAGTCTTTGGTAGCAAATGTTTTCTTCTCAACACTAAAGATTACCTTACAAAATTTGATCCTAAATCAACCAAGGTATCTTTCTAGGTTACTCCCATAATAGCAAAGCCTACGCTATACTAAATAAAGAAACAATAAAGGTAGAAGAGTCGTTAAACGAAAATTTGATGAAAGTCCACCCAAACCCTCTCCACCTCTTGTCGATGATGAGATTTTAGAAAGTGAGCTATTGTAATAAAGAAAAAGATAAGTGAGGAAGAAGAAGAATCTTCAAATAATGAACTCATAAATATTAAAGAGTCCAAAGATCACCCCGTAGATAAGGTCATAGGAAAGTTAAACGAAAGAACCTTAAGGTCTCAAGTTCAAAACCAAAGTAGCCTATTTTGTTTTGTTTCAACCATAGAACCTAAGAATACACAAGAAGCCATAAAAGATGAAAGTTGGGTAATGGCTATGCAAGAAGAATTAAACCAATTTATTTCTAATGATGTTTGGACACTTGTCCCTCCACCTAGTAATCAAACCATAATAGGAACCAAATGGGTTTATAAAACAAGTTAGATGCAAACGGAGTAGTGTCTAGAAACAAGGTTAGACTCGTTGCCCAAGGGTATAACCAACAAGAAGGAATAGACTTTGATGAGACCTATGCCCCGTGGCTAGATTAGAGTCTATAAGAATACTTCTTGCTTATGCTTGTGCTAATGATCTAAAGCTTTATCAAATGGATGTCAAAAGTGCTTTTCTAAATGGTTTTATTAACGAAGAAGTATATGTAGCTCAACCTCCCAAGCTTCATCGATTTTGAAAACCTACACATGTATATAAGTTAAAGAATGCCCTTTACGGTCTTAAACAAGCTCCAAAAGCTTGGTATGATAGACTCAAGTCATTTTTAATCAAACACAAATATACCATGGGGTTAGTTGACAACACACTTTTTATTAAGAAAAGAGAGTCACATATAATCATAGTTCAAATATATGTAGATGATATTATATTCGGATCCACTTGTCAAGACATGTGTGATGATTTCTCTAAAATCATGCATGAAGAGTTCAAGATGAGTATGATGGGAGAACTTAGTTTCTTTCTTGGTCTACAAATCAAACAAGTAGAAGATGGTATCTTCTTTAATCAATCTAAATACATAAAAGAGATGTTAAAGAAATTCGGTCTAGAAGAATCAAAACCAATTAGGACACCAATGTCATCCGACACCAAACTCACTAAAGATGAAGACGGCGAATCCGCTGATAATACTAAATATCGCGGCATGATTGGTAGTCTTCTACCTCACGGCTAATAGGCCTGATATCATGTTTAGTGTTTGTTTATGTGCTAGGTTTCAAGAAGACCCTAAAACATCTCACCTAGAAGCCGAAAAGAATATTTAGATACATTAAGGGTACAATACAATTAGGATTATGGTATCCTAAGGCACGGGAGTAGAAACAATTATATATGCATTCTCGACCATGCAGTGATTATGTTGACCGAAAAAGTACAATGGTATGTACTTTTATGGGATGTTGTTTAACATCTTGGTTTTCAAAGAAACAAACGGCATTAGCAATATCAACAACCGTCGAATAGGTCTCCACGAAGCATGCCAACAAGCACTATGGATGAAACAAGCGTTAGTTGACTACTTACATTCATCTAAGTGACATAGCCATTCTATGTGACAACAAAGGTGCTATAGATTTAAGCAAGAACCGGTTTTACATTCTTGCACAAAGCATATAGAGATTCATCATCACTTAAGAGACAATGTTCAAAAGGGGAACATCTCTATTGAGAAGGTAGCGTCCAAGACAACATAGCCGACGCTCACAAAACCGTTAAAGCGGAAACAATTCAACCTACTTCGCCTTGGTCTTGGTCTCATGGAACAAACGTCGAATTTAATTTTAACTCTACAAGGTATGTAAACACAAGCCTTCTTCTTCGAGTCTAGGATCTTTATTTCATGCATAACTCACAACCAATACGGAATTTTCAAACCCTAGATAAGTTTTTCACTCATAATTCATAGTTTTTATTATTTTCCTTCAAAATAAGTACAAGTTACAAACACGCCATTACATACACATCTTCTTTTCAAAGAATAAAACGTTTTATTCACAACATAGAAACCTTCTTTCAAAATGTTTTCTAAAATGATACCCTTCCCGATCAATTTCACAAAAGCAATTTCTCACGCCTAGGAAAAATCGCTTTTCATTATTAATACAAAAGTAAAACCCGCTTCATCAGATCTCATGTCTTTTGAATGCTAAAGAGGACACATAACTAATATGTGTTTTCGGGTACACTCATTTAAGCAACAATGAATTAGGAGCACTCGGGTTATCTCACATAATATTATGCTGATTCGTGTAAAGTGAGTGGTGAAAACAAACACAATATCAACGTATATCAAAATACCGTAAAATTCGACAAATTAACCCTTTAGGAAAAAGATTAACGTATCAAATCTTACGGGTGTGATAAAAGTGATACCGGGAAAGTGATTTCCCCGGGTCGTGTCCCAACGAGGTGTGAAATTGAAGGAATCGTTGAGTTTCGTGATTTGAACTTGAATTGGTTTTAATGATTTGTTTGATTTGAATTACGTTATCTACGAATTAATTAACGGGAAATTAATTAAGGCAAGGGAACCCTAATAAACTACAAACTAACTACTACTAAGCCTAAGAAATGATAAAACGAGGCTAAACTAAGTCCTAGGGTGCTAAACTAAAAACGTAAAAGCAACCACCCGAGCCATAAACGTAAAAGTTTTGCAATTTAAGGGCTACGGTGTGAAATCAATTTTCCCACGTCCTAATTGACTAAAAATAATTTTAGAAAAGACCGGTATTTTTTTGACTTTTAAATTATTTATTACGAATTAAAAACGATTTTAAACTAATTAAGTAATTAAAAATACTAAACGTTTTAAGAAAAATCTGAAAAATTCACAAAAACTACTTTAAAGGGTACTGAACCTAAGAAAAATTAAAAAGGTGGGTATTGCTTTTGAAAATAAGCTGGAATTAAGCTAAAAATGCCTTATTCTATAAACTGCTATAAGTACTTAAAGGATAAATGATGCAAGATGCTAACAATAAAAGTCCCAAGGGCAATTGGCATCCGTGTACACAACGCTTATAAAGGTGGGAGGTCTCGTGTTCGAGCCCGCCTCCCACACCTTTTTTTTTTTTTTTTTTTTAAAGCTTCGGGAAATTAAACTCGAGTCAAATTAAAGAGATTTTGTGAAAACTTGACTTAAAAACCTTTCAATAAGTGCATTACACGTTTTATTGAGTCTTGATTCGACAATTACAAATAAAACACAAACACACCACATGGACAACTGAGCTTAATTAAAGCTCATAAAACAATTTTGAAACTACTTAAGCAACTTTGTTAAGACCATACTTTTGAAAACATTCAATTAAGCTTAGAAACAACTTATGACCGAGATATAACAATGCCAAACAAACACCCCTTTGCACAATCGATTGAGTACAAATAAGCAATAAGCAGTTCGATTATTGAACAAAAGAACACATAAGCTAAGACATGTATGAATAAGCTATAACTAAGCAGAAACAAAGGGAAAACATTTGGCTTATAAATGGAATCCTAAACTACTCTAAGGGAACCTTAAGCTAAAGAGAAAAAAAAAATAAGCCACACAAACTACCAATAAGCACTAATAAGCTATTAAATGGGGAATCCTATTCTAATTACACTAATTATGCTAAATGGGGTCTAAGTAATCTGAATAAGCAAAACTAAACCTAAATAAGCACTTGAAATGTAAAAATTACTTACTTAGTCGTGCCGCGATCGCAAAGAAAACAGCCAAGGTGCCACTTGGAGCTTATTCGGGATAAGCTAGAAAGAGAGTTAGGACCCGAGCTCGCTACTTGAAGAACACCTAGCCCACTTGCTTTTGCCCCCAATAGACACTATTAATAAGCTGTTTACAGCTTACTAATAAGCTAAGAGAAAAGCTTGCAGTTGGACTTACCCACCTGCACAAAACAATAAATTGGCCAAACGACCCACTTTAACCCATTAGTAGACCCACTAAAACATTTTTTTGACTTTTTCCCTTTTGACACAAGATTAACAAGCAACTGAACTTACTATTTTTAATTTTTATAATTTTTTATCTCATCTAAAACTTGGTTAAACTGCTAAGGAGAATCAGACAGAACTCTATGTTTTGGAAATCAAAGAAAACTTGAAATCTTGGAATACTTGTAAACTCGCTTCTAACTCAAACCACTTGTCTTGGATACTTAAAATATGTTTGACTTCAGTTGTCAAAGTGGGTAAAACTAAATTTTGACTAGTCACAACCCATATCCCAAACACCCTTTATTGACATTTTCCACACTCAAAATAGAACCTGAAACTAGGAATTCAAGATTGTTTTTTTTTTTTTTTTTTTTTTTTTTTGTAAAGACCGAGATTTAACTTAACTAAAACTAATTTGAACTTTGATATCACTAAATAAGCACTTGACTTCTAAAAAAATTGTAACAGTTAACTAAAAATGGATGCTTTTATTAATTAAAAATGAACATTACAATGGTTGAAAAAACATAAAACTGATTTTTAAAACTAAGAAAAGGGTGCCTTATACTTTAGCTACAACATCTATTTATACTAAACTAAGATAGGGTCTTCCTCTCTTCCATTTGTGTTTCTTCAGTGAGGCAAAACAAGCTAAGAGCCATTTGTGCTTGCTTGAGCCAATCCCACCATTCACTAGGTAGTACAAGTGAGAGTGAATCCAAGCCATTGGTGGATGCTTTATGAGCCCGGATTGCCATCGTGGCACACCTTGGGAGAAGGAGGAATAGGATAGTGGGTTTGGGATTCGGGGTTAACCGGTAAAGGCTTGAGGTGAAGGTCGAGTGTTCGGGGCAAAGGAATATGGATAATGAAGTAGTTTCCGGGTCGAGAGAAAGCAGGGAGAAGAAGTGGTTTTGAGGAAAAGGTAAAGAAGAAAGAAAGGTCGGGGTCGCTTTTTATTATTGGTGAAGGGTTCAATGGAAGGGTTCAGTGGGAATGGAAGGGGTTCTAAAAGGGATAAGGAAGCGGTTTAATATAAAAGGACCATTCTTGTAATTTCGATTTTTGAGGACTGAAATTGTAACTTTCCCAAACTTCTCAAAAGGGCCAAACATGCCAAGTTTCATTAGTACAAGGACCATAAAAGATAATTTTCCATTTTAAACTTCCAAGGACTATTTTGCCAATTTTGAAACTCAAGGACCAAACTTGTAAATTCTCCAAACTTTTACCCAAGGATCATTTTGATAAATTTTGATTTTGAAAGGACTTGGGTTGACTTTATTTCAAAACAAATGCTCGTGGACCCATTTTGTCAAGATTTGAAAGTCGAGGGACCGAAACCGCCAATTATGCAAAATTAGCTCGTTTTTCATCCGATTTTAAACATTTTGCATCCGAAACATATAAAATACAATTTTGGGATATTTTCGATTTTGATGCATTGAAAGTGTTTTTAAATGTTTTGCAGCTCAGATTGACCAAAACGATGAGTATTTACACACTCATCAATCCCCACACTAAACTATTGCTAGTCCCTAGCAATATTTTGAGAAAACTTAATGGATTTGAATCTCTTACCAAAAGCCATTACTCGAGTAGCCAATTGTTTCGCTTTAAGTAAGAACCTTGGTACAATGATAACCAAATGATTTTGAGCAAATCACCACTTTCAACGGCTTTGATTTGTCTTTACCGTGCCGCTTGCTTCGGACTAGCCAACTCTTAGATAAAATATCTTTGGTGAGTCGACACCAATTATGGTTTTCCAACCGCCTTTACCACAAGCCATAAACTTCGGGCTAGCCAACTCTTCACTAATTAAAGATATGGGCGAGCTAAACACCATACAATTTTGGGCAAATTGCAAGTCAACGGATTTGAGATATCTTTACCAAGAGCCGCTTTGCTCGGATTAGCCAATCCTTTTGTTTATTAGACATGGCGGATCGATAACTATGTCGAGTAAGTGCAAAACACTTACTCCAAAAAAATTTGGCCAAAATGGGGAATAGGTGGTTTAATTACATGATAAAATTCGTGAGAATTCCCCCACACTAGAAATGAATATTGCCTCAATATTCAAAGTACCGCCGGTTATGCCAAACATAGAACGTAAAAGGAAATACAACGGCCATTATTTGATTTTTTTTTTTTTTTTTTTTTTTATAGAAAACTTTATATACAACAATGGGCAACTCCCCACACTAGGGTGGTAGAAAGTAGAAAGAAGTCGAAATACGGTGAAACCCCATAGTGTGCTAATGTTTTTGATTCCCGAGTCGCTAGCTTGACTCGACTCAATTCATTGGTTCACGGGAAGGTTTGAGATCCGGACAACCATGGATGGTATGTCCTCCAAAGTAGTGCTTCAACCTATGTCCATTCACCTTGAAGTTTGGTCCGTCGGTTTGAGATAACTCGACGGTGCCATATGGAAAAACTTTGGCAACGATGAATGGACCGGTCCAACGGGTCTTAAGTTTCCCCGAGAAGATTTTCAATCTAGAATTGAAAAGAAGGACTCGGTCACCTACGTTGAAAACGCGGTTCTTGATTTTTGAGTCATGGATCTTCTTTGTCTTTTCTTTGTAGATCAATGAGTTCTCGTAAGCTTGATCACGAGTTCATTTAATTCATTGAGTTGAACTTTTCGATGATCACCCGCGGACTTGATGTCAAATTGGCATGTTTCAAGGCCCAATAGGCTTTGTGCTCGAGCTCGATCGGAGATGACACGCCTTTCCGTTACACAAGCTTGTAAGGAGTACACCCGATGGGTGTTTTGTAAGCAAGGAAGGCCCAAAGTGCATCTTCAAGTTTGTCCGACCAAGAGGCATGCTTTCACCTACGGTCCTTTCCAAAATTCTTTTCAAACCACGATTCAAACTTCCACTTGCCCACTAGTTTGTGGGTGATACGCTGGTAGAAAGACGGTGAGTGACACCGTTTTAAGCATGACTTTTGCGAATTGGTCGCTGCAAAAGTGCATACCGCGATCACTAATGATGGCACGGGAGTTCCAAACGGGTAAAAGAGACTTCAAGAATTTCACAACTACTCTAAGGTTGGTGGGTAGGGCTTTCGCCTCACCCATTTGGACAAATAATCGACCGCCATTTAGTATATACTTGTTCCTCGAGAAGACGGAACGGACCCATAAAGTCAATGCCCCATACGCCAAAGATCTCGCACACTGAATGGCATTTTGAGGCATTTCATCTCTTTAGAGATGTTGCTATGACGCTGGCAAGAGTCGCAAGATTTGACGAGGTCACGGGCATCTTTGTAAATCGCAATAATAGAAACCGGAATCAAACACCTTTTAGCGGTGTAGTTCGGGCCATGATGTCCCCGCGGGTCCATTATGACAAGCCTTGAGAATTTCATCGGCTTTTTGGCCGTGAACACACCGCCGATGACTTGATCCGCACAAACCTTAAACAAGTAGGGTCGTCCCGTAAATAATGCTTAACATCTTTGAAAATTTGTTCTTTTGTTGGGACGACATCCCTTTCACAACAAAGTTCCCATGATAGTTTGCAAAGTCGGCAAACCATGGGTACTGAATCTCACGATGAGATACCATTAAGTGTCTCGAGAGGAAATTTTCGCTTATTTCCTTTTTTCTCGAGCACACCTGATGTGGATTTTCAAGACGAGAGAGATGATCACCGCTAGGTTCTCGGCCCTTTTTTATCACGGATAATGATATCAAATTCTTGTAGAGGAGAACCCATTGAGCAATCTCGCTTTGCATCTTGCTTAGCAAAGAGATATTTGAGAGCCGAGTGATCCGTATACACTATGCTTTTGACAAGATCAAGTATGGCGAAACTTCGAAGCATACACCACGGCTAGTAATTCTTTCTCCGTGGGTGTAGTGTGCTTGAGCTTCTGCTAAAGTTTTGCTAGCATAATGTATAGGCCGGAAATGTTTTGATTTTCGTTGTCCCAAGACGGCACCTATGGCGAAATCACTTGCATCGCACATAAGCTCAAATGGTAATTCCCAATCGGGGCAACTAGAATTGGTGCTTCATTGAGTTTCTTTAAGAGTTTGAAAAGCTTCAACGCACTCACTAGAGAAGACGAAAGAGTGTCTTTTTCAAGAAGTCGGGTCATAGGTCGATATTTTGAAAAGTTTTGAATGAAACGACGATAAAATCCGCATGACCAAGGAAAATTCTAACTCCTTTGACGGTTGTGGAGGAGGTAATTTTGAAATGACATCGACTTTAGCCTTGTCAACCTCAATCCCGCTTTAGAAATCTTATGGCCAAGGACAATTCCTTCCTTAACCATAAGTGACATTTCTCCAATTTAGACTAAGATACGTGTTTTCACAACGCTCAAGCATCTTTTCCAAACGGAGAGACATGTTTGGAAAGAATCCTCAAAGACCGAAAAATAATCCATAAAGACTTCCATAGTCTTTTCGATCATGTCATGGAAAATGGCCATCATACACCTTGGAACGCATCGAGCATTACACAAGCCAAAAGGCATGCGTTGGTAAGCAAATGTTCCATAAGGGCATGTGAATGTGGTCTTTTCTTGATCTTGTGGGTCAATGGGTATTTGGAAGTAACCCGAGAAACCATTGAGAAAACAATAGTATTCGTTTCCCGCTAATCTCTCAAGCATTTGGTCTATGAAGGGTAATGGAAAGTGGTCTTTACGGGTGGCTTCATTTAACTTTCGATAGTCAATGCAAACACGCCATCCCGTAACCAATCGAGTAGGAATCAACTCGCTTTCATCATTTTCAACAACGGTAATGCCACCTTTTGGGCACACAATGAACGGGCTAACCCAAGGACTATCCGAGATAGGGTAAATCAATCCGCATCGAGAAGTTTTATGACTTCTTGTTTGATAACCTCGATTTTAGGATTCACCTTCTTTGGTGTTGAACCGCCGGTTTGAAGTCATCTTCCATGAGAATCTTGTGTACAAAATTCCGGGTTAATACCCTTGATGTCGAAAGTTTCAAGCGATGGCTCGCCAGTGACTTCAAACCTTTATGAGAGCGGCTTTTTCATCCTCACTCAAGTCTTTAGCAATGATGACGGGTGATTTATTGTCACCCTCCAAAATGCATACCGAGATGAGGTGGTAAGTCCTTAAGTTCGACCTCGGAGGATCATTAGATTTTTCAATGGTTTTGATTTCCTCTTTATGAAGTTCTTGAGGAGGGAGTGATGAAGGATCATCATTGAGCAACTTCGATGAGAAGAATATCTCCTCGATGTCGATGGGAGCGTGATCAATTTCCCATGGAATGTAATCACTAGCCAAGTATGCTTCAATCTCTCCAAATAAAGTCACTCTCAAACGGAGTGAGGGAAGGGAAGAGAGAGCAACGATGGATCGAATCAAGTGGGATTGCCACCGAGAATCCAAGAATTTTGAGAATACTCCCCAACACAATGTCAAGGACATCAATTTTGTTGACGGAATTGTCTCCATAATTGGGGAGTATTTCGTAACTTGATTGAGATTGAAAGTAACGGCTTCCTTGTTTACCCGCAAAGTGATTTCCTTCATCAACGCCGATCAATGCCCGACCCATTTTTAAGAAGCACCTCCCAAGGATGAGGGTACTCGAGGATCGCATCGAACTCGACGACAACAAAGTCGGCGGGAAATGAAACTTGCCTACTTTCACAAATACATCCTCTGTATACCTAGCGGACGAGAACTTGTACGGTCCGCAAGCTCGAGGATCATACATGTAGGTGTAAGCGGAGGTAATGAAAGCTTTTTCCACATGGAGTGTGGCATCAAGTTAATGCTAGCACCAAGATCGCCAAAGCGGAGCATTGAACTATGCCTTGAAAATCACATGGGATGAGAAATTTTCCGGGTCTCCTAACTTTTCGTGAAGCTTTTAAGGATAACCGAACAATTCTCGCTCAAAGAAGTTTTAGCCATTTCGAAATCTTTTCTTTGTTATTCAACAAATTTTTGATTGTTGGACCGAACTTTGGCATTAGAAGAAGAAGTCCGCGAAACTAATCTCAAGTGCAAATCTTGAAAGATTTGGATAAGCTTCTCCATTTGTTGACTAGTTTTATCACGGAGCTTTTGGTCATTAAGCCTTGAAGGATAAGGAAGTGAAGGCTTAGGAATGGTCATCCAACAACGGGTTCCGGAATCGGAGGTAAGACCACCGGAGGTTGGACTTGTGCGGTACTTCATGGGCTTGAGATATGCACCTTGTCCTTTGATACCTCGGTTTCTCGTTCCACATCCCTCACCGGAGAAGGATTAGGCATCGAGGGTCCTCATAAGACTTACCACTTGGTGGCAATAGCATTCAATTCACCTTTGGGTTGGGAATGGTATTACTCTAAGAGCTCCCAAGTTGAAGCTTGATTCTTTTGACTCATGAGACTAGCAAACATGCTTTCAATCTTGCTTTGAGATTGATCAATTTTGTTACTAGTAGCTCTAAGCTCGGATGTGAAATCATTCTTCAAAGTGGTAATTTGATTTTGCATGGACACCATCTTAGCTTCATTGTTTTTGATGTAATTAGCAATGTCAACGGAAGCTTGAGAGAGCGGGCATGCATGTTTTGTTGAGGAGCTTGGAATCGGTTTTGATTGAAATTTCCTTGATTTTGAAAACCTTGATTTTGATTTTGAAAATTCGATTCGACTCGATTTTGATTGAACCGATTATTTCTATTTTGCACATTTTGATTGTTCGATTTTGATTAAACTCGGTGGTCCAAGGAAATTGTTAAACGATAGCTTAGAAGGTTTCGGTCTCCTTGTGGTTGGTAGGAATTACCTCCGATTGTAGGAACCCGAAGCGGCATATACACTCTCTTGAGTGAAGCCACCGAGGTCGGACACTCAAAATAAGGGTGTGGACCACCACAAGTTTCACAACTCTTGTTCACGACATTCACTTGTTGATTGTTATTATTTTTAGTCATTTTAAGTACAATGGTGGATATTTCTTCAATCTTTTTGGTGAGAGTCGTGTATTCCGAAGATGTAAGAGTAGTAGATCTCCTTGACTCATTCCTCTACCGAGGAATCCTAATAATTGTGGTAGGCGGTCATGTTTCGATGAGATCATAACACTCTTGGTCGCCTTTTCATAAAGGTACCACCGCAGCAGATTTATCGTGTCACGATGTCTCAATGTTAACCCGCTATAGAACGATCTATTTGGGTGACAAGCAACATGTTGTGGTTCGACATCGATCAATCGAAAGCTTATAGCATTCTCATGCCTCAAATAAGGACTCATCGGGATGCTGCCTAAAGTTGCTAATTTCATTCCTTAGTTTCGTTACCATCGACGGTGGAAAATATTTCGCCAAGAATTTGGAGATCATTTCGTCGAAACTATGGATTGAGTTCTTGGGAAGACAATCTAACCATGCGGTGGCATGAAGCGTCAAGGAATATGGAAAGAGGTATAAGCGAAGGGCGTCATCGGTGACCCCATTTTGCTTCATACTTTGGGTGACAAGTGAGAAATTTGTCGAGATGCTTGTTGGCATCGTCACCCGTGATCCGTGAAATTGGCAAAACTTTGGACTTGTCGAATCATGTGATGCTTAAGTCCAAAACCGTGGCCTCGATGTTGACCGGGCAATTGGACCGCCCGCCCATCCATCGTGGGTTGGCAAAGCTCCTCCATCGTCGGAGATCGGAGCTTGATTTTGTGGACCGGTGGTCGACTTGAGGTCCGCTCCTTGGTTTCCACCATGGTGGGTTGTTCAACGGCACGTATCTCTGCACGCTTGCTTGGTTACTTGTTACGCCCACGAGCTATGAACGAGTGCGCATGCACTCTAAAAACAACACTTTCAATTAAAACAAGACCGAGGCAAAACACAAGAACTTAAACCAATAATCCCACGTGAAATGATCACTTCTATAAGTAAAACGACAAAGGAGCGAGAGACTTATTAGGTCGTCAAGCTTATTAAAACCCGTCTCTTTTCAGCCGCAATTTAATGTCGACCGTCCTTATACCCTCACACGCTTTGTTAAACCGATAAAAGTAAACCAAAACACGAAGCGACACAAAGGCAAGTTTTAAATCTTTTGTTCGAACTTATAATGATAACACCTCGCTTGAGAATGTTATATTGATTGTGTCTTCTATATTATTTAAAACAACAAGCAAAAATCTTTTGTATTTTTAATCTTTTACATATATACAAAGAAAAGAAAATATTTTGTATTTTGTATTTTATAAAACAATAACTTCACGAGGAAGGTTCTTCAAGTCACTAATCGCAAAACTTCACGATATTGTCGCAACACACCTCCGCAGCAAGCGCCAAAATTTGATTCGTGTAAAGTGAGTGGTGAAAACAAACACAATATCAACGTATATCAAAATACCGTAAATTCGACAAATTAACCCTTTAGGAAAAAGATTAACGATCAAATCTTACGGTGTGATAAAGTGATACCGGAAAGTGATTTCCCGGTCGTGTCCCAACGAGGTGTGAAATTGAAGGAATCGTTGAGTTTCGTGATTTGAACTTGAATTGGTTTTAATGATTTGTTTGATTTGAATTACGTTATCGACGAATTAATTAACGGGAAAGTAATTAAGGCAAGGAACCCAAATAAACTACAAACTAACTACTACTAAGCCTAAGAAATGATAAAACGAGGCTAAACTAAGTCCTAGGGTGCTAAAACTAAAAACGTAAAAGCAAGAACCACCCGAGCCATAACGTAAAAGTTTTGCAATTTAAGGGCTACGGTGTGAAATCAATTTTCCTCGTCCTAATTGACTAAAAATAATTTTAGAAAAGACCGGTATTTTTTGACTTTTAAATTATTTATTACTAATTAAAACGATTTTAAACTAATTAAGTAATTAAAAATACTAAACGCTTTAATAAAAATCGAAAATTCACAAAACTACTTTAAAGGGTAATTGAACCTAAGAAAATTAAAAGGTGGGTATTGCTTTTGAAAATAAGCTGGAATTAAGCTAAAAATGCCTTATTCTATAAACTGCTATAAGTACTTAAAGGATAAATGATGCAAGATGCTAACAATAAAAGTCCCAAGGGCAATTGGCATCCAGGTACACACAAACGCTTATAAAGGTGGGAGGTCTCGTGTTCGAACCCCGCCTCCCACCTTTTTTTTTTTTTTTTTTTTTTTTTTAAAGCTTCGGGAAATTAAACTCAGAGTCAAATTAAAGAGATTTTGTGAAAACTTGACTTCTAAAAACCTTTCAATAAGCTGTTTACACAGCTTATTGAGTCTTGATTTGGACAGTTTACAAATAAAACACAAACACACCACATGGACAGTTGAGCTTAATTAAAGCTCATAAAACAGCTTGGAAACTACTTAAGCAACTTTTGTTAAGACCATACTTTTGAAAACATTCAATTAAGCTAGAAACAACTTATGACTGAGATATAACAGAATGCCAAACAAACACCCCTTTTGCACACTGATTGAGTACAAATAAGCAATAAGCAGTTCGATTATTGAACAAAAGAACACATAAGCTAAGACATGTATGAATAAGCTATAACTAAGCAGAAACAAAGGGAAAACATTTGGCTTATAAATGGAATCCTAAACTACTCTAAGGGAACCTTAAGCTAAAGAGAAAAAAAAATAAGCCACACAAACTACCAATAAGCACTAATAAGCTATTAAATGGGGAATCCTATTCTAATTACACTAATTATGCTAAATGGGGTCTAAGTAATCTGAATAAGCAAAACTAAACCTAAATAAGCACTTGAAACAGAAAAATTACTTACTTAGCTGCTGTGTGACTGCAGCAAAACAGGCCAAGGTGCTCACTTTGGAGCTTATTTGGGATAAGCTAGAAGAGAGTTAGGACACGAGCCTGCTACTTGAAGAACGCCAGCCCACTTGCTTTTGCCCCGATAGACACTATTAATAAGTCGCTTACGCTTACTAATAAGCTAAGAGAAAGCTTGCGCTTGACTTACCCACCGCAGAACAATAAAGTGGCCAAACGACCCACTTTAACCCATTAGTAGACCCACTAAAACATTTTTTGATTTTTTCCTTTGACACAAGATTAACAAGCAACCGAACTTACTATTTTTAATTTTTATAATTTTTATCTCATCTAAAACTTGGTTAAACCGCTAAGGAGAATCGATGAACTCTATGTTTTGGAAATCAAAGAAAACTTGAAACCTTGAATACTTTTAAAACTCGTTTCTAACTCAAACCACTTGTCTTTGATACTTAAAATATGTTTGACTTCGGTTGTCAAAGTGGGTAAAACTAAATTTTGACTAGTCACAACCCATATCCCAAACACCCCTTTATTGACATTTTCCACACTCAAAATAGAACCGAAACTAGAATTCAAGATTGTTTTTTTTTTTTTTTTTTTTTTTTTTTTTTTTTTGTAAAGACCGAGATTTAACTTAACTAAAACTAATTTGAACTTTGATATCACTAAATAAGCACTTGACTTCTAAAAAAAATGTAACAGTTAACTAAAAATGGATGCTTTCATTAATTAAAAATGAACATTACAATAGAAGTTGAAAAAAACATAAAACTGATTTTTAAAACTAAGAAAAGGGTGCCTTATACTTTGGCTGCAACATCTATTTATACTAAACTAAGATAGGGTCTTCCTCTCTTCCATTTGTGTTTCTTCAGTGAGGCAAAACAAGCTAAGAGCCATTTGTGCTTGCTTGAGCCAATCCCAGCCGTCCACTAGGTAGGTACAAGTGAGAGTGAATCCAAGCCATTGGTGGATGCTTTATGAGCCTGGATTGCCATCGTGGCACACCTTGGGAGAAGGAGGGAATAGGATAGTGGGTTTGGGATTTGGGGTTAACTGGGTAAAGGCTTGAGGTGAAGGTTGAGTGTTTGGGGCAAAGGGAATCTGGATAATGGGTGAGTTTCCTGGGTTGGAGAGAAAGCAGGAAGAAGGTGGGTTTTTGGAGGGAAAATGTAAAGAAGAAAGAAAGGTCGTGGGTCGTTTTTATTATTGGTGAAGGGTTCAATGGAAGGGGTTCAAGTGGGAATGGAAGGGGGTTCTAAAAGGGATAAGGAAGGGTTTAATATAAAAGGACCATTCTTGTAATTTCTGATTTTTGAGGGACTGAAATTGTAACTTTCCCAAACTTCTCAAAAGGGCCAAACATGCCAAGTTTCATTAGTACAAGGACCATAAAAGATAATTTTCCATTTTTAAACTTCCAAGGACTATTTTTGCCAATTTTGAAACTTGAAGGACCAAACTTGTAAATTCTCCAAACTTTTACCCAAGGATCATTTTGATAAATTTTAATTTTGAAAGGACTTGGGTTGACTTTTATTTCAAAACAAATGCTCGGGACCGATTTTGTCAAGATTTGAAAGTTGAGGACCGAAACGCCAATTATGCAAACTTAGCTCGTTTTCATCGATTTTAAACATTTTGCATCCGAAACATATAAAATACAATTTTGGGATATTTTCAGTATTTTGATGCATTTCGAGTGTTTTAAATGTTTTCGATTCATATTTGATCAAAAATGATGAGTATTTACACACTCATCATATGCTTTTCACTTCTAGTTTATTTTCCTTTTCTTTTAGGAGTCGAGATAACCGCAACTCCAAATAATTTGCATATAGGCACACACTAGGCAAAATGTTTCCAAAAGAAAATTTTGAGCCCTATATCACTAGCACCACGGATCCCAAATTTTAATGTCGGACGGATCCCTCGTGGGAAGGATCCAGAGACAGAAGCTAGTTTTATCTTCTATTTTCTCACTTCATTTTGGAGTATGTGATTTAATGCTTGTTTTCTCATGACCACATGACTTAATTTCCTATCTAATCATTAGATTTTAATCCATATTTTGGGTCAAGCATTCATTGCAATGCATATTTTTTTTCTATAAGTAGGATTCCCAACATTGTTTGCTATTCATCTCATCCTCACAAACAAACACCACAATGTCTTCCAAAAGACCTTCCAACTTAGATGAATCACCTAATTCAAACAATGCATTTCGAGAAATCCAAACCTTTGTCCTATCACCTTCCAAAATACCACAATCAAAATCTAGGATATCTGCACGGATTAACATCCGACCTTGTTGCTTACCCACACCATCATCAAATGGATCATCACCAACCACTAACTCACCACAAAATGCTTCCATTATAGCACCTCCTTCATCACCAACAAGTACACCAACTTCATCATACATCAACTCACCACCTAAAGTCACTCTTTTGGAACTCCTTAAGACTCCAACAAGATTTCAACAACCAAAACAAAAAGAACTAGCCTTTTTGACACCTCTCACTTCTCCAAACACAATTTTCAATGACCTTCAAACATCACCTCCTTAGCTCCTATTAAGCTACAAGAACACCTAGGTTCTTTTCCACCACCACTTCAAACATTCCGGACTTTGATCCGTATTTTCCCATTTTCCACCACATCTTCCGCAACTCACAAATCAAAACAACCCGAAAACTTCCGCACTCATTACCCACATCACTTACATTGTGAACATTGCCAATCCACTAGGAAATTGCAATAGAATTTAGGAAGAAATGTGATTCATACTCAACCTCATCCTTGATCGCATCAATACCATTACTCATCAAAACCTCCATCCATAACCTTATGCAAGCATGGACGGAATCATTATTACTATTTTATATTTTTAGTACTTTTCTTTTGAGTCATTTTCAAGAACAAGTCTTGTTCTTATTTTTACATGCTTGTAGATGGCATAAATACCACTACACTTTGTTGTTTTATTACAAGGCCTTGTTTACATACCTTGGCTCCCAATCTTGATTCTCGTCAATCACAAGATTATTTAAGCATGTTACTAACCTTTCACCTTGTAGGTTTTTTTTTTTTTTTTTTTTTTTTTCTATATACACTTGACGCCCAAACTAGGGGAACTACCGTCAAGGGGGAGTAAGCATTACGTGGACTATTTTACCACCTTTTATTTCTTCGATGGGTTAACTTTTTGTTTCGACAAAAATGGGGAGAAGAAGTAAAACTTAAGGGCTTTCAAAACATACATTTATTCTTAAGTTTTAATCATCATAACATTATGTTTTGTCATCAACAAAAAGGGGGCGATTGTTAATACAAATAAACCGTAAAAACGTTTATTAATATTTTGCGATCTTTTTGTGTTTTGTTGATAACAAATATAATGTTATCTTAAGTACAATTATAAGGATACATGTTATTTTTGTAAAGCATTTACATATAGCCATTTAATACAAATTGTTGTAATAAATCATTTGTTGTAATAGTTTATTAGGATTGGTAAAAATCACAACCCATGGATCATATCCATAACCCATGGTATTGACCCATACCCACTTGACTAGATACATTGTACTCATTAGATACATTGTATCTAAAAGAATACCCATGGACCAACCCATAACCCATGACCCATGACCCATAACCAAAAAACCCATGGGCAAAGAGGAGCGTCCCACGGATCCCTAGGTTTACACTAGACGGATCCCTTGTGGGAGGGATCCGTGGGATCCGGGGAACAGTGGCAAGTTTTTCCTATAAATAGAGAGCCATTTCTCCATTCTAACTCACCCCTCTTCTTACCAATTCTCTCATATACTCTCATTCTTTTCTAACAAAAGATCACTTGATCTAGAGAGTACTTATTTCTTTCTTTCTTTAGTGATTCTCATATAGGTCCTTCTCTAAGGCGAGATCACGAGCATTCTACAAGTCATCCAAGCAAGGGGTCCTTAATTGACTTGTTCCTCCACAAGATTTCGTAGCAAAGATCTTGTACTTGATATTTCACATATTTGTTGTGTAATAGTCGTGTTGGTTTGGTCCACCATGTTGCTGACTGATATTTAGCTTTGTACCGGAAAAGGTGTAAGCAACGTTGTGAAGGCTTCTCCGCCAAGTTGAAGGAGTTTGTTGACATAGTGCTTGAACTCTAGAGTAGGTGACTCGGGAGTGGAGTAGGCAAGGAAGATGTCCTTGTAGCCGAACCACTATAAATCGGTTGTGTCATTTCTATCCCTTGCTTTACTTTATTTACTTGCTTTATCATTAGATCTATACTTTCTACATCCATACGATTTCACATAATATCGAATCTAAAGTTTTGAAACTAACTTAAAATCGGCAAAACTATTCAACCCCCCTTCTAGTTTTCCACAAAACGAGTTCGTTTGTACATTATAAGTGGTGAACAAAGTTTTGGTGCTATGTGTCAGTGTATGATCTTTCATATACTCAAAGATCTTTCAAAATGAAAATTTTCTTTTACTCAAAGATCTCTCAAAATTATCATACATGACACTAACACTCTCTCTCATAAATTGAGGGGGAGCGGTAAAATGTTCCTTATCAGTAAATATTAAAATCGAGCCACATCTTTCCCTAAACTTTCCAAATTATTTAAATCAATTGAGATCACAAATCTCAAAAGGTTTGAAATTTTTGATCGGGGGAGAGGATATGATTTAAATATTAAATTTGATAAAATGGTGATTGCTTAAGACTCAAACAAGCACTCTTTCCTCCATGTGCTAAACGATTTCAAGTACCGATGCACATGTTGAGGGGGGGCATTTCGAAAAATCAAAAACAATTGAGGTACAAATTCTTTGATATTTTATCACAAGTACCTTGATTGGTTTTTCAATGGCATTGTGGAGGAACACCAAAGACCGACCTTGCATTTACTTTATTGGAGTTATAAGGATGGTAAGGTTAGGCATTCGTTCCCACGATGCCACCAGAGCGGAGGGATCTACCGGTACAATCCACTAGATAGTGTAGAAGTCCTTAGGTATGATGAAAAAGGAGAAAAGTGAGAATAAGAGAAGAGTACCACCGAGATGGAGCTAGACTGAACAAACCCTACAAGGTTCTATAATGAAGTCTCGAAGTACCGGGGGTTGAAGAATGAAAAGAAATGAAAAGATAAAGGGTGAAAACAAATAGCCATCCAAATATTCAACCTTAGGGCAAAAACCGGGTTCAATACATATGCTACGGGTAGTTACCAAGGTAACGCTGGTATTGAAGACAAGACGTCATGGACCTAGTGACGCACTGCACTTAACTTCCCAGCTACTCAAGTTATCTTAAAAGGACTTGTTTCATTCACATGGGGAACCGATGTAATCTATCGACTTTCTCTTAGAGATGTTTGATATTGAAGCAGGAGACCCTCTCCCTAGTCTCCGCATAGGAAAACCAAAGTGCACTATTGAGTCTAGAGCCAAGAGATCATCAATAAATCTCATTAGGACACACTTAAAATATGCTTGTTGTTTCATACACTGTGAAAAGTAAGAAAATATACATTAAGAGTCCTACGCATTATCCTTGTGGTATTGTCAGAACATCCGAGTGATACGTAAAGTATTCACAACAAAGATCGAAATCCTTCTAGAGCCAACATCAAACAATCTCTTGGTGGGTGACATGTGAGATCCATCATGGATCAAACTTGTGACAACTGGAAAGAAACGATGGGACGATTCACCTTTGAATCAACCTTGTTCCAAGAATTAAATTGATGTATACTTTTGGAAAAACCTTTCGATGTGCTCTATAATTGTTTTTCTAGCACATCGACTACGCATAAATTTTCAAAACAAAAGTATTTGTGATTGAAACTTGATTTTCTTATAAAACTTTTGTCGATTTCAAAACTCTCTCTTGACAATATGCGATTGTTTTTCAAATCAATTTATCATCAATCATTGAATCTCAATTCATCGGTTCACTCACTCTGTGTTATCTACTTTGAGACGCCCGGTTTAAGAACGTCTAGTTCAAGTGCGAAACCCCAGTCAAGGAGATTTTTCGAATTCTACCCGATCACAGCGGATTTATCTTGATCAACAGAACCCGGTTCTTGCAACCCTATTTAACGAAGTGAACAAAGACACTTCGTGTGTTTTATTGCTAATCGTTGTTTGCGGGAACACTGACAGCTTGCGGTGATGGAAATTGAGACGTCAATTCATAACCGCATGCTCACACTACACACTCCAAATCAAAGAAATCATGATAATCAAAAGACATACAACAATGCTTCCGCAACTCTTATGTATTATATCATGATCCATCAAAGTGTGAGTATGTCGGTCCAAAAGTCATTACATCACATGAAGGCGATACTTCAAAGGATGAGTTGGGGATTTACTTTGGCTGATGATCTCGAAGAAAGCTCAAGATCACAAGTCAAAGGAACATTCATTTGAAGAATCACCGCTGAAGCACAAAGATTGCGGAATTTGAAGAATCAAAGTCTACGAGCTCGGAATTGAACTTCATGATTGAATGCTAGGATGCAAATTGTAATTTATGGGGTGACCTCTCTTAGAGGGAGATTGTTAGGATTTGGAAAATCCATATAGAAGAGTCGGTGACCCCGAGTTTAGTCTATCATGTGTTAGCTCGTAGACTTAGCTATATTTATTAGTAATTAGATTAGTTAAGTAACATTGTGGAGGACGGACGGGTCTTTACCCACAGTATACCTGATCCATATCCCGTAGGGGGAGTTTATTTGTAAGACTATAAAAGCCCTCTCCCACCAAGGGAGAGGGTGGAGCTTCTCACTAATCTAATCTTTCTTTTTCTCTTTCAGTTTCTCTCTCTAGAAAGCCTCCCATCTCTTTCTCTCTCTAAACTCTTACCATAAATTCAAACCATACTTGTTTAATTAGTGTACTTGTAATAACCAATATCTTACACTACTACTCCATATGGGTAAATAGTTTTAACAATAAATGGACCACTCCATCTTGATTTGAGTTTTCTAGGATACAACTTTAATCGGTTATTAAACAGTAGGACTTTTTCTCCTATTACGAAATCTTTATCACCATGAAGCCGACAATCATGCCATCGTTAGTTCTTTCCTTGTAGATTTTGGTATTCTTGTAAGCTTCGTCTCGTAACTGAGAAAGCTCATTAAGTTGCATGAAATGATTTTTACTAGCTGCTTCCATATCCATGTTGCATTATTTTAATGCCCAATATGCAGTATGCTCAATTTCAATCAATAAGTACCCACACTTGTTTCCCTAGATGACCCCGACATCCACCTTAGACTTAAAATTCCTAGACGGAATTTTATTGACGGGGAGGTACTGTAGCATCCTGTAAAATTCACAGTTATCAATAAACATTAATCAATAAGTAATCTACTATTACAGTTTACTTAACCATTTGTACATTTTTTTATATATATATTGTGACAATGAAACAATATAACAATACGGGATTACATTTCTTTGGAACGAGCTCACACACGTACCACGATATTTCCAATTATCACCAAAACACCATATATAACTCACAACTCCCCTCCATCTCCTTTTCTCGAATTGGGCCTATAAATTTAATCAGGCCCTTAATAATCCTAAACGGGCCTAATAAACCAAATCGGGCCCTTAATATCTCAACATTGGGCCTTAGTTTAAAACTAATTCCAACAAGCAATCCATTAACCATAGTAACCCAACTCATAAACGTTCGAACCACCCTCACTTTGACTCGTTCATATGAATTTTCGACACATGAGTTATGTCACAAAATGCATGAATCGATTAAGCCCATGGCATAGAAATGAGAACACCAAAAATACAAACATTGATCGAAGATCTAATGGCTAAACGAACCTCAAAGCTAAACACATTCGACCTATCTCTCAATTACACCAAAGTTCCATAACTAATCTAAACTCTTTCTAATGTGTTTCTTGCTACTCAAATAAGTTTCCTATCGTTTACTTGATCTCCATGTTGTGCTAGACTTAAATGTGTTCTCTAACACATTTGGTCACATTAAAATGTCATTTGGACCTTTTGAGTACTAGAAACCAAACGAGCCATGAGATGTTTTTACTTGATCCTATGTGCTAACTAAGACTCCATAAACACCAAAGGAACTCTAGTAACATGTTTTAGTCATATAATGACCTTAATTACACTTGAAGCATTCACAAATAAAAACCACAAGGTCGGTTCTTGTACACTCACTCACTAAACCCGACTCCCAACTCGTTCACACCCTAACCAACTTGCAAACCTACTTGTAAACATACTCAAGTACCCCTAGTCCTAGCTTACATTTCCCATACTTTTATCCTAATCTTCTACACATCTCGTCACCCCAACTTGTATCACTTTCGGTATATAGAAGTCCCATGCAACTCTATTTCATACGCATAACTCAAAACAATCACCATCATACACTTCTCAAGTCATTTTCATCGGGTGCGTCGAGAGGAAGAGCCAAGTTACAAGGAGTTAGTATACACGATCAAGTTAAATAGTAAAATACCTCAATTTGGACTAAAATGCAAAATGTATAAACTTAGGTTTAAATGTGTAATTTCTTTCAAGTTGGTGTCAAGACTATCATTTTGATAACTTGAGAGTATAAAATGAATATTTGGAAACCATGAGCATTAAAATGTCACATTTGAATAGTTTGAGCCAAAAATGAAAATATATTAAAGTTATGTACTAAAAATGTAAATATTATACTACTAGGTTTGAAAATGTAAATTTATATAAGTTGAAAGTTTATTCAATAACTTTATCATTATATTCACACACTTATATTTTATAACATATACCCTAAGAAAATATCTAGACGAATACATAAAAACTATAAAATTGACATTACGTATATAAATAATATAACAAAGCCTTTTAACGGATAACATAATTTATCATCCACTAATTCTTGAAGAAACGATATCTACTGGAACTAAGTACATAAAAACAAGTTAATATCACGTACAAATGGTACAATATTGTTTTGTAAACTTCAAACATTTTAAGCAAATCAAGCTATCCTTACCATAATCCAGTTCATTCTCGATACCATTTCAATAATCATTATTCGAGTTAAGTCACACTTAAAACCATCAAAATCTCAGACTTCCATATTATTCAGGTCGTGTGTTGGAGCCATTCCCACGTTGCATTTGACGCCACTTACTTTTTCTACTATCACCGAGGTGAGCTCATAGTCCTACTTTTATATGTTTTTCAAACTCGTGGGGAGATACATACTACAAATCTGAACACAAGTATTTTTCTGTATGCTATCTTGATTGATATTGCCTAAGTTATCGTTATTGCCAAAAAGTCCCTCATATCATGAACCATTAATCACTTGCGAGTGAACACGAATATAGTGAATAAATCTATTGGCAGTTGACATCCCATTTGAGTTAGCCAGAATGGTGACCAAATGCACTTTATTTGAGTAAACAATAGGAATATGGCAAATTCCTACACGAGGGCCCATTTTACTTACACCATTTATGGTGCATTATATTTATATCATTTCTATGATATCACACACGTTAACGTTTAAGTTTCATGAGACTTAGGGCAATATACCGAACTGCGATATTATTGATTTCTATTATGACTGTATCTCTATGCAATTATATAAATTGATACTTGTGCTCAACTGATTATTATATTTAAACGCTATGGATTCACTCAACAATTTTGTTGATTTTTTAGAATGTTTATCTCAGGTAATTGAAGAAGCATTCATGGCATGGAGTGGGCAATAAATTGTTGGTCTTTGGTGTTAAATAAACTCTATCATTCATTTAAACTATTTTATATCCTTTGTGATATGCTAAACTCTGGAACCTCTTTTGTACTCAAATTGTTAAATGAATGATAGTAATTAATAAAACGTCTCTTTTGAGTCATTTTCTATGATTATGACTATGATCCTTTACGTAATACTTCAATTAGTCTTCCGTTTCTAAATTGAAATTTTGGGGTGTTACAAGTGAACACTACCTAGAAAACTCAACTCAAAGGCAAAGAATCGAAAGGATACAACTCAACAAAATTGGAGCACCCCTTTTAAACACAACTTTAACAAGGGAAGAAAATGGTCCGCAAAGAAGGATGAAAAACTATAAAGTGGCTAAGAACAAACAACCAAACCAAAAGCAAATGGATCGGTAACTAACCTACAAAATCCGAGAACACCCCTTCAGAATCCAAAGATCCTCAGTGTTGAAAAAAGTCTGTTAGAACCCATCCTCTTCGAATAGCAGAAAAACTTCAAAATGACGAAAAAGTAGACAAAATGAGAAAACGAGAGATATTTTTTATTTAAATATCAAAAACATTTCCCAACATTTACGAGAACACGTAAACCGAATAGACTCACGATACTTGGGAAATGCGGAGGAAAACGAAATGATTGACGTGTGGTCACAAAATGAAACACGCGCCCTTCTCCCAAAAAATTCAAAATGATTACCCTGATGACCAAAGAAGAAAAAGAAAGATGACAGCCGCAAACAGCCGTCCAGTCAAGTCTTACATTTAAATGCACGTGACGCCTAAACGTCATCCGCAAACACAGGCCTGCAAAAGGTCACAAGCTATGCTTTGGAATAAGTCATAGCCTAGAAAAATCGTAAAATAAGGCAAAAAATCATGATGAGTCATCATCATAGCACGAGTCCATCAATACATTTCCCTGAACAGTCAAATACACTAATGGACTGGGGGGAATTGATAGCGTATAGGAACTTCGACCTAATTAAATAAAGGTCCATTAGCTCTAACCAATCCCAACAACGGCTATAACTCATCGTAATACACCTGGGAAACGAACTCCTAGGCCAGGCTCAAATGCGTAATAAATACACTTAGGCAACAATAGGATTCGAGGCTTTCCCAGGACCGTTGTAACAAGCAAACACGTGCCATTACCTCATTTGCTTAGAGGTACGTAGTGCTTCAATCATGCACGGATATGCATCTAGCGAGGCCAAGGGAAACACACCACATGTCATTCCTGTCTCCTACATTGGATGTCTACCACGCGGATCATCCTAAAACCATTGATGAACTCCTAGGGCAATGTAAAACCCTAGGACCATCCCTATAAATAGTAAGTCCATTCCAACAAATGAACCAACCTTTTCACATAGTGAATCCTCACATTTCACATAATAGCTACACGTGAGTGTTACCCCGACTCGTGACTCGGTTACACCTTGGGGTCCTTATCAAATGTGGGAAAACCAAACCGGTTAGCTACCTCAACCCTTCAATACGCACCTTATGTGGAAAACTAGAAGGGGGTTGAATAGTTTTGCCGATTATAAGTTAGTTTCAAAAAACCTTTAGATTCGATATAATGTGAAATCGTATGGATGAAAAGAAAGTATAGATCTAAAAGTAATGCGAGTAAAGAAATCAAGTAAAGTAAAGGATAGAAATGACACAACCGATTTATAGTGGTTCACTACAAGGACACCTTCCTTGCCCTACTCCACTCCCGAGTCACCTACTCGAGAGTTCAAGCACTATGTCAACAAACTCCTTCAACTCGGCGGAGAAGCCTTCACAACGTCGCTACACACTTTTCTAGACAAAGCTAAATACCGAGTCCGTAACACGAGGACCAAACCAAGACTACTATAACACAACAAATATGTGAATATGAAATACAAGATCTTCGCCATGTAAATCTTGTGGAGGAACAAATCAATCAAGGACCCCTTGCTTGGATGACTTGTAGAATGCTCGTGATGTCGCCTTAGAAGGACCTATATGAGAATCACAACAAAAGAAAAAGAACTACTCTCAGATCAAGTGATCTTAGGTTAGAAGAATGTAAGAATATATGAGAGTTTGTAAGAAGAGGGGTGAGTTCTGATGAAGAAATGGTTCTCTATTTATAAGCAAATTGTTGCCATTTGTTGCACGGATCCCACGGATCCCTTGCCTCAAGGATCCGTCTAGTGTAACTTGAGGGATCCGTGAGACGCCTCCTGTTTTGCCGTGGGTTTTGGATTATGGGTCATGGGTCATGGGTCCCAGACTTGGGACCATGGGTATCAAGAAGATCTGATGTGATTCAAGAGATCGAACGATCTGTATAAATGGGTTATGGGTTAACTCAATGGGTATGGGTCATGAGTTGTGCTTTTTACCCATCCTAATAAACTATTACAACAAATGAATTATTACAATAATTTGTATTAAGTGACTATATATGTAGATGTTTTACAAAAATAACATGTATCCTTATAATTTTACTTAAGATAACATTATATTTGTTATCAACAATACACTAAGAGATCGCTAAATATTAATAAACGTTTTTACGGTTTATTTGTATTAACACCTTACGTAAAAAATAGCAAAATTTTGTTAGTGGATCTTACCTAAAGCTCGAAGACCATGTATAACATGATATATTAGTTGATTGATTGAATAATGAGATAATACATATGACCTAATATTTATATTTTAACAATTGAGCTTATATCTATTACGAATACTAATCATAAAGTAATTAATACAACTAAGTCCACTAACAGAAGTCTGATAAGAGTACGTACCATTTAATACTGATCTGCATTGTTTCATCAAGGCATATAAAACAGGAATACATACATTGGCATCCATATAAACAAAAAGAATACACATTAAGATCTCAAAGTTCATATATCTACCATAAGCCACCCTCTATAACCAACTACATTTACTAATTTACCTCTGTCATTCTCTAATTCACAAAGGAACACATGAAAGAACTCTTTATAACCTTTTGCACGTGTCATGTTCTTTTTATCAAAAACCCAAGCCAATTTTGGAAAGCTAAAACACAAACTAAGAAAACCCCAAAACTTAGTTTCTAAA
This sequence comes from Chrysanthemum lavandulifolium, assembly GCA_022545495.1. Lineage (NCBI taxonomy): Eukaryota > Viridiplantae > Streptophyta > Magnoliopsida > Asterales > Asteraceae > Chrysanthemum > Chrysanthemum lavandulifolium. The sequence continues at coordinate 199,118,814 of CM040243.1, read as the reverse complement.
CCAAAAGATCTTGCCCGAGCTTTGGGCTTGTTATATCTTTATCAGGTTTTCTTGGTGGAAAAAAGATAACGGAAGATGAGGATGTTTGATTCTCTGGTGAGTCTCGCGGGTATTCTGAGAGCATTTGAACAACCTCTCTCATTGTCGGTCTTTCAACACTATTTTCTTGAATGCATAGCATAGCGATAAAGAACAAGTGCATCGCTTCATCTTGTGGAACATTGACAAGCCTTGGGTCAATGATGCAACTCACTTCTTCTTTACGACATCTGGTTGATGTTCTAGCCCACTGTACAATATCTACACCGTCACCAAATCCTCCTACCGGACGTTTTCCAGTAATTAGCTCAAGAAGCACAACCCCAAAACTATACACATCACTCTTTTCATCCACCCTCAATGTATAAGCATATTCTGTAAAACCATGTACAAATATTTCATTAGTTTGTAAGAATTTAACTCTACCTAGCTATCACTAAAAGTTATTACTGTAATGATCAGATATCTAATATGATAATATACAAAATCAAATGGTGGCGGACCTAAACCTTAAAGTGATAAGGTTCGTTTCATTGAAGCTAAATAATTCTATACAAAAATTTAAACTTGTAGTAAAATCGATATTATTGACCAAATTTTACACTATAGAAAAAATCCATGTAGGTTACACCACAATCCACATCTGAGTTAAAACTAAATCTAAATCTAAACTTATTAAGCATATGTTTAAAGAGTTAGAAAAAGTTGTATACTTTTTCAAATCAATAAAAAACAATTGAAGACCAAAATAGTGGTTTTAATAATACGTGGAAGATGACATGGATATTAGTCAGCTTTAGCATGAAACGAAACTTATGTTGCAGAGACGTGGATCTGTTATCAGATTTTGTGTTTGTTGAGTTGCGGTCTGTGTCAGATTGACCCAAAAACAGATCACCACCGTCCATTATTTATTATTAATTTGGTGTAGTTACCCATAAAATTCTCTTACCATGTACCTACAAATCCTACGTCCTATTTTTCATTTCTGTCGCAAAAAATCACGGGTGTCGTTCTTACGACACATCACTTTCACTTATCAAATATCGTATCTAGTACACACTACAGCTACAAACCTTAAAAAATTATATAACTATAACTTATGCCAAAAAAATGTTATAACATATGTTTGTACATTAATTAAAAATGTGTTACGTACCAGGAGCAATATAACCATATGACCCTGCGATAGCCGACATGCATTCGGATGCACCACCGTCCACTAGGTATTTTGCAAGCCCGAAATCAGCTACATGAGCCTCGTAGCTCGAGTTTAGTAAAATGTTGTTGGATTTAACGTCTCGATGCACGATTAAAGGGGAGCAATCATGGTGAAGGTAGCATAAGCCCCGAGCGGCTTCTATTGATATTTTGTACCTTAAGTTCCATCCGAGGATTCCGCCTTTGAGTTTTGCATGTAACGCTTCACCTAGACTGCCATTTCGCATGTACTCATACACGAGAAGATTTGTGTCTTTGTTTGAGCAAAATGCTAGGAGTCTTACGATGTTTCTATGTCGAATGTTGCCTAGGGTTCGGATTTCGGCTCTGAATCCGTGGTCGTGACTTGTGTTTCCGAAACCAACAAGTTTTTTAACTGCAATTTCTGTCCCGTTTGGCATTTTACCATGGTAGACTATTCCAGCCCCTCCACGTCCTATCACGTTACCGTCTTTGATGCATTCGAGAACATCAGAAACTGTAAACTCGAGCTTCTGAAAAGATGTCATTTTCCAAGTGTCCGAGCCCGATCTTCTAAATGACTTGGCTTTGACCATCGCTGCAGCCGCAAAAACTAAAGAGCAAAAAAGAAGAGCAAGCGCGAATATCAACTTAAACCGTCCTGGCTTTTTGTCAGCGGAATTAGTGATTCCGCTAACATTGCAAGGATTATTCAACAACGGGCCACAAAGTTGCGGGTTACCCGCAAAAGAAGAGGCATTAAAATACGAGAACTGTCCAGATTCGGGTAGTTTACCCGAGAAATCATTAAAAGAGAAATCAGCGATTGTAAGACTTTTCATGGTTCCAATAGACTTAGGAATAGAATCTGTCAGGTGATTTCTTGAGATATTCAAGTAGTTTAAAATTCGAATATTTGAAATTTCGAGTGGAATTGAGCCAGAAAGATTATTCTGGCTCAAGTCGAGGTAAGTGAGATGGACACAATTTCCAATATTAGGCGGGATTTCCCCTGAAAGGGAATTCCCACTTAAATCGAGCTTTAGAATCTCATGAAGCTGACCAATGCTAGTCGGAATTGGACCCGTGAATCTATTTCCAACGACTAAAAGGATTTGGAGGGAAGAAAAATTCGAAAGTGAAAATGGTAAGTAACCCGAAAGTTGATTATTAGATAAATTTAACTGAGTTAACTTAACTGGTCTGGAAGAGGGATCGCGGTTTTCAGACAGATTCCCGGACAAGTAATTATTTTGCAATTCGAGCAAATTCAACTCTGGCAAGTAAATTAGTCCATCCGGAATGCTACCATTCAAGTAATTCTCCCCTAATCTCACTCTAACAAGACTCGAACATTTACCCAAACCCTCTGGAATTGATCCAAACAAAAAGTTCTTCAACAGAATCAAGATTCTTAACTGATTAGAAGCACAAAGATCACGAGGAATAGTACCCGTGAGCTTATTAGAAGACAAATCGAGCTCACGAAGATTCTGATTCCGACCAAGATTCTCCGGTATCACACCAGTGAAATTGTTGCCCCAAAGATAAAGAGTGTGCAAATCTGGATACTCAGCTACAAAATCTGGTATTGACCCATGTAATCTATTCATGAAAAGATTCAAGAGCTGAAGACTCTTTAAATTTCCAAGCTCATTCGGAAGTTCACCCGAAAGTGCATTGGCAGAAAGATCAAGATTCACCAAACTTGTTAGATTTCCTAGCTGCTTAGGTATCGGCCCCGAGAGAAGATTAATGTGAAGAAAAATGGTGTCTAGGGAATGCAAATTCCCTAGCTCTGAAGGGATTGGTCCGTCTAGTTCACATGACGAAAGATCCAAGTGAACTAGACTAACCAGTTTCCCAAATTCCTTAGGAATTCCACCTTCAAACACATTGAAATACCCCATGTAAAGCTCTTTCAAGTTCGTAAGATTACCCAATTCCGTAGGTATCTTTCCATGGAGGTCGTTTCCTGCGAGTGACAAGTATTCCAAAGTCACCATTTCTCCATAACTAACCGGAATTCGCCCGTAAAAGAAATTCCCTCCTAAATCCAAGTACTTCAGCTTCTTGAGAGTTGTAATTCTGGTAGGCAAGGGAAATGAGAAATTATTGTTGTACACATCAATAACTTCCAAATTCTGTAAATTCGAGTAGTTCCAATCCAACCCACCACTGAATGCGTTATTCGAAATGTTTAAAAACCGGAGAGACGTCAAATTGGAGATATCAATCTCTCCAGTGAAGTTGTTTCCGTCAAGAGAAAGCTCGGTGAGACGGTCTAGAGACGAAAAAACAGGGGAAACCGAGCCTTGAATGAGCATATTTGACAAATTTAGTGAAGTTACTCTATTTTGGAAGCATTTGATTCCGTCCCATGAGCAAAATGAAGTAGGGTTAGAAGAATTCCAAGTGTTTAAAGTAGAAGGAATGGAATCAAAGCCTTGTTTGAGTGTGACCAAGGCATCAAAATCAGTTGAAACACATGATGGAATTGAGAAGCAAAGTGTAGTGATTATGACAAACAAAGACAACATTTTTGGAGGTTTTTGTTTCTATTGGAGATTAGTTTGGAATGATTTATGGAGTGGAATGGAATTGGTTTTTTTGTAAAGGAATTGAAAAGTGAATGGAATCTGATTAACTTGAAGACTCAAAGAATCAAACATCTTCTTGAAAGAGAGTCTTGAAATTCAAGGAAGAAGCTAAACCTTTGCTTTTTCTACTTTCTTTATTTATCTCACTAAAAGTGATGAGAAATGGACAAAAAAGAAAATTGGTGATTTCTGTTTCTATCAATACCCTCTTTAAGCAAAGGTGATAAATACAACAACCGTTAGAAAACAGAAATTTAAAGTCTTGTTTACATATGCATAGTCCAAGTGTGACTTGTACAATGTGGATTTTATGTTGTGCACTTGTTTGGATTTTGGGACAATTGGCATTTTAAAGAGATGAGTTTTTGAGATTAGGGGGAAAGATAAAGTTGATTCTCTATATCTTTACACTTTAAAGTGACAAAAATACCCTTTAGCTTTAATCAAAGGGTAGCCATCTTTACTTTGAACGAGGGTAGGCTAGGGAAAATTGGTGTGATGAAAATAAGCACTTTGGGTCATGAATAATGGATGAATGGTCACTTTTTATGTCATGATTGTTGATGATGATCATGTATGCATATCTGGTGACTCAAATTGATAATATACATTATGTAAAAGTGTGTTTCAAGGTTTGATCATCATTATGATGGCTGGGTCGTATGAAATGTGTGCCGTTTGGCCATGTTTGTCTCAACTCATCATCAGCAATTTTTTTAAGAGAATGGGCAATTTCTAGCTAGCTAGCTAGTAGATTTAGCATAGCGACAAAAGTCATGTTCAAAGTAATCTTTTTAAGAGAATGGGAAATTCCTATTAGTAAGAAACTATGCAAGTTACATATATAACCAAGTTTACCTCGAGTCTGATGTAAGTTTTTGAAACTAAACGTAAAATCTCAAAGACCTATAGCTCCTCGCAGAGGTGGACATACCTAAGACAGAGATGCATACCATCCGAAAAATATCCGTAGTGTAAATTTTGTTTTATCAATGAATTTTGATAGTTTAACATCAAATGCATACCATCATTAAAAAAAAAAAAATGTGCATACCTTATAATCAATTTATGCATCTACCACTGGTCCTCTGATATATGTGTCGTTACTTGCTGGGGTTAAATCACTTTTATACTAGTTTATTTATAAGTTTAGTCATGTTACTCGGGTTGATGTCTTAGAACCTTTTAAGAGTTCATACCTAGTACATCTCGATCCTAATTCAAAATCAAGTAATTAAATTCCGTGGTCAAGCTAGCTCGGCAAGATCGATGATCTTCAGTTCATGGTATTCTACCGATGTTTTAGATACTTTCATATTACGCAGTCATTCTTGTATAGTTTTAGCCCTCGGATCCCTTTAATCATTACCTACGATCGTAATCTTGATTTTTGTCAACGCACCTTCGTTAGCTCTCAACTAATCATTAAAACGACCACTCTCCTAACGTCTTTAAGTATCTTTATCGAGCCCCAACTCAATAATGAAGTGCGATTTTATTGTCATTTCGTTAACGTATCTTTATGTAGCCCCGAACTAATTATGAACAACTTGAATTTCAAATTTCATCGAGTATATTTACAATTGTATAGTCCCATAATTATAAAGTACGATCATAAAAAGTAAAGGTTGTAGATTTAGTCGATAAATAAAAGTTGCATGACCTAAAAAAGCAAAGTACAATAACCTCGAAGCCTGTTACTTGTTTATGCATTGCACATGTAAATTTGGCTATTGAGACAGAAATTTGTGTATTTATAGGTCGTGGAAAAATATAAAATAATTGGTCTCTCTTTTGAAATAGATTTGGGTAATCTATGTCGTTTAAATTAGATTTGATAAGTGAATCATATAGTGTAGGTTTAAAATTTTGCTACATCCAATTAAGAATACCACTAATTAAAAGCACTCACTTTACCGACGTGTCAGCCGAACGACGGCTTTTGAAAGTGGCCCCATTAAAACCAATCACCGTCGACACGTCATCGAGTGAGAGTTTTTAGTGAGATTCTTATGTGGATGTAGCATAGCTCTTAAAAATTATGTCAAATATCATTCCAAATTATTTCAAAAGTGGTGTTATATTATTCTAGGTTCTTAGTTGCTGTATTATGATGATGTAAACATAACATGTTACAAGTTTTAGTAGAGGGGGGAGTGTCTTCTTAACAAGTAACATGATCTGAAATTTTAAGTCCTACAAGATTTATAATCCCTAGCTAAATATATAGGTCTTGATCATAGCAATCTAAACATCAAGTTAGACAAGCTAACACCTCCAAAAAGCTTATACATGCGTATAATCAAATATGTTGTATAGGTACGCCTAGATTATGAAATGTGTTTTACGACATGGGCCTGATCCCAACTCCAACCGAAATGTTACTACTGCGACAGCTAACATTTTGTTTAGTCAACACAGGTAAGTGAAGTTAGGATTCTCCGAAAAATTTACACCTTTTGACCAATAGGTATGCCAGTGTGCTCATCAACCAAGAGCCTGTGAGTTTAAGTTTTGTCAGAGGCACTCTTGATATACAACGATATTGATGGTTATAGGCGAGTGAACAATTGTGGTTAAAAACAAAAATTGTCATTTTATTTTAGGTTAAAAACCATGTGAAATCAAACAAAACACAATCATTCTTAGAGTTGACATGTAAAGAAGAATTTGATAGTCCAAATTATTACTTAATCCGACATAATTAGTGTTTTTTTTAACAGTCTTACAAGAATCATAGATAGTTTGCAATGACATAATATATACAAAATCATGTGGGGGTGGAAAGATGTGCATGGACTGCAACCAACAATGTTGTGACAGTGGAAGTGTGTGTAAGAAGTGAGAAAAGATGTTTAATAATTCATTTATCATTACAATGTTTTTTCAATCCTTCATTTCATGTTGCTGCAAAAGAACTGCATGGAATCAAGAAACCCTTTTTTTTTCTCTCTCTCTTCCCCTTCATATTTAGTCTGTGAAAATGCATACACACATTGATATGTGTGATGTGGAGCAGGAATGGGGCCAAGATTGTTGTTTATTTGGAAGATGATGGAATAGTCTAAAAGAGAGGACTGGAAAAGCAAAAGAAAGATTTCATCTTCCACTTACCAAAAGAAAAGAAAAGAAAACTCCCATCCACTCTTTTAACATGGAAAAGAGTGCTCTTGTATTATGTTTACCATAGTTTTATTTTGTATTTTATACTTTTGGTATTGTTCATGCATATATATTGTATTTACGATAGCAACTCTCTCCGTAGCCAGAGAGGCGGCAATCAACCATCCACTTTTAAGATTCGTATTGATCAACGAATCTTCATCTTCTGCCTGCTCACTTAGTAGAGTCACTCTACATAAGGATAACAATATAGTTTTTCTTTCTTTTTTCTTTTGTAGGTCAATATATTGATTGTAGCCTCTAAACTTTAAAAGCAATTTTAAGTTTTGAAAGGCTGATATATTCATTAAAAGAGATCTAGCTAGGAACTAGAAACACAAAACGATCACATGAGATTGTTACAATAGAAAGCGGATCAATGATCCTATCATACCAATCAATGCCTAATTTAGAGTTCCTATAAGCAATCTAACCATACGATAGAGTTTGATCTCATCTCCAAAGGTGTCTTTCCTAAGTGGTTTGGCATCAAAACAAACTTTATTCCTAAAACGCCACATGAACCAACTTGTAGCTTGAACAACCTCATCAGAGCAAAGCTTTAAAGAAGAAGTGAACAACCTCATCAGAGCAAAGCTTTAAAGGAGAAGGAAGAGTTGTTTTGTCAGCCCATGAGACCAACTCAACAACATCGTTTGTACATAAAACCCTTACCCCACCAGTTTTTAACCAAAATACAAATATTTCGAGCGCATTCCACAAAAAGGTGATGTGCCAATTCAATTGCATAATTACAACCTAGACATCTTGTAGAGTGAAGATCGATTCCTCGATAGTCAAGATTTCGACGTGTTGCCTAAATGGTCACTCTTCAATGATGCTAAAATAATTCAATCTTATGGAATATAATGATATAAGTATTGATCTCCATATTTATGGTATTTCGCATTGATATTAATTACTTTTCTTTTGCTGCTTTTCTGTTAACTTATGTGTCGGAATACAAATTACATTAATTAAAAGGAATTTGTCACTTCTAAACTTTTAGTGAGTAACAGAAATATATAATATTATAATTATCCAAAAGAAAATTATTATGATACGATGAACAAATGGAAAATGAAATTTCTTCTTACAACTTGTTCATGTTTATTTTTATTTTTTAACATGTTATAAAACAAACATTAATTAAAAAGGCAATCACTCACGAAAAAGACGTCCGGACCCACAAAAAAATACACTTTTCAAATAAAATGTGGTCCGACGTCCTTTTGATCGATAAACAAATGAAAAATACTATAACACGTACTACAAGCACACGTTAAAACCATATTTTTATTCACGTGATTCTAACAAGCGTTAGAATCAATCGCTAGATCGCAGAAAAAATAAGTAAAAATCATATATATCTATTATTGTGTATGTAGAAGAATTAGTAAAAAATATTGTAAAATATAATGCTCTAAACAAATATAACATTTTTCACAAAATACAGTAACCATATAAGTCAATCATATCATAACTAATTACTTTGGTAGGCATAAATGACTAAAACATGATTTTTTTAAATGTGCTTTAAGATCACATGTTAAAATAAATATAAAACTAAAGTTGAGTCTATATTGGACTACATTATTATGACAAGTACGTTATAAGTTTGATTAATGTATAGCAAACCATATTCTTTGTTTAAAATTTGAGTTTAATAAATCACATTAACATGAAATTAAAAGCACATGTTAGAAACACCAAAAGCATTATTTTATGTCAATGAAAGAAAAATTAACCCTACAACTCTCTTTGGTGATTATAACGACTCTCCAATAAACCCTAACTTTCAATTCGATCGCTTAAATCTATTTGATCACTTGCTTCATAATACTTATGTGATTGATCTTGGTTATCGTTTGTGATTGTTGTGATCTTTGCGTTGTTGTTACCAAGATAGTTATCATAGTATTTATGTCTTTTGATTTGCTTTAGGGTTCCTTTTAACAATTTCCTTGTGGGTAAGCTGCACTTTCACCGACACATTAATTACATATCTTGCACTAATTCACTACTTTTAGGGCTCCATTAGTAAACCTTGACTTCTGTTAAGGTTTCCATCATGTAAGGTAGGGTTTCGTTATGCTCTTACAAACCGTAATTTTATTAGGGTTTATACGTTTTATTGAAGCTTGAGAGGTTACGTGTGCTTCTTGTGTTTGATTGTTGTGCATGGTTTGAGTATGACAAGTGGATTTTTGGATTCGGGAGGAAAGGGAGAAGAAAAGAAAAAGATAACCGTTTGGTTGATCATAATATGACGTTGTAATCGGAATTGATGTTACTCAAGAAACGGAGGTTACGAATGAGGATTTAGCTAGTAAGATTTGTAACCTTGAAAATCAATTGCTGAAGGAAATTAGTGTTATTAGGCGAAGATCGGCAACCACTTAAACCTAGACCGCCATTGGATTAAATTATGAGATTAATGCTACACATGGGGTTACAAATATTGATGTTGAAAGTAGTCATGTTCATAATGTAAACACTAATGGAGATGAACAGGTTGGTAACAATAATGAGGCTACAATACATGGAAGCTGCTGAAAGTGGTAAGGTTCATTGTTAAACACAAGTAGTGATGAACAGGGAACTAAAACCACCCAGACTGTACGCGAATCTAATAAGAACGATAATGCTACTGAATAGGTTACTGTTTTGGCATGTAAGAGCTTTGAGGAGGCTTTGCGAAGTAATAATGCAACTTTTAGTAATTCTGAAACTTCTTCAAGTAAAGCTAAATTCTGTCTCATTGAAACAAGTAAAACAATCAAAGACGTTGATTGGATCATTCCAAAATCTTCAGTCGAGGAGGTAAATAATCGTTGTGCTAAACATTGTGTAGTTATTTTATTGGCAAGAGGTTGGCATTTCCCATTGTACAACACTTTTCTCATACTATGTAGACTAAATATAGCCTTCAACGAAATATGATGAACTCGCAAGGGTTTTCCTTTTATAAATTCTCTTCAAAAAATTATGGAGGTTGTGCTTCTAACGAACCTTGGATGATTCATACGATACCTATTATTCTCAAACCCTCGTTGATGAGTGTTTGTTTAGCTAAATAGGATTTAAGAAGATACCGTGAGGTGAAGTTACATGATGTTCCTATGGTCGCATATACGGAAATGGGTTAAGTATGATTGCATCAAAACTAGGTACTCCAATGCTTATGTACTGTATACAAATACAATGTGTAAGGAATCGTGGGGTAGAAATAGCTATGCTCGGGCTCTAATTGAATAAATGCCTAAAATGAATTTAAAGAACGTTTGGTGCCTGTGATCCCATTGCTTGATGACACTAGTTACACGAAGATGACAATTGGTGTTGAGTATGAATGGAATCCTCCTAGATGTAACATACGTAAAACATTTGGTCATACTAAAACTTAATGCCGAAGAATGCTAATGTTCAACCTAAGGTAGCACTGAAAGAGAACCAAAATGATGGGTTTACTGAAGTTAAATGCAAAGGATATAATCCTAAGAAGTTTGACGGGGTATCGATGGCAAATAAAGTATAATATCGGCCTATTGCTAAACCACAAAACACTAATAAGGCATATACTTCAAAGGTTGGTACAATGGAGGCCTCTACATCTAGACAACCAAAAAATAAGAAATGTAATGTAGTGAAAACTAGATACGCGTTTGAGGTTTTATCCAAATTGGAAGTGAGAAAAATGGCTAACAAGGAACCTAGTTATAACTTCAATGTATCATCAAATGTTGCCATACCTGTTGATGGCATCATGAATAGTAAGGAGACTAGTGCTCCTAAAGAAGGTAATCATAAGTCTACAAGTATGCATGGTAAGACTAAAGAAGGTATTCTTGTGGTACCGAGTTTGCAGGGTAAGAATGTAGATATTGTAGACGATAGTGGAAGTGATGTGGAAGAAGTTGATGATGAAACCGAAAACATCACGGCCTCGGGGAGTGAAAGTGGATATAGGACCAAGAGCTTGTACGAACAGTGGAAGGTGACATTGGATGACGATTATAATTCATATTGTGGAAAACTAAAAGAGGGTTGAATAGTTTTACCCGATTTTTTTTTCTTTCAAAACTTTGATATGAAATCGAAAAGTATAGTAAAAGACAAACACATAATGATGTAATAGCAAAATATAAAATAAAGTAAAGAAAGAACGATCAAACCACATCACGAGAATTTATAGTGATTCGTCCTACAAGGACTTCCTTTCCTTGCCTACTCCACTCCGAAGTATCCAACTCACGATTATTCTTTCACTAGTCAACAAGCTCCCTTATTCAGCGAAGAAAACCTTACATGTTGCTTATACACTATTTCTGACATTAACCTAAATGTCGAGTTCTTTCTCGGGTACAACCACTCCCGTCACACTACGTATTTTGAGGAATAAAATACTAACCAATCACTCTACAAGGTTTAAGGTGGTTTTATATAATGATGGTGTATGATGAACAATATACAATACAATGTACAAAGTAAAGACTAGTAACAAAACTTAAAGCTTTGTAGTCTTGAATGATGATGATGATGATATCTTTGCTAATAAGAGGGTTAGTGTAGAATCACTAAAATGAATAATTAAGTATGTGGTAATGACTATAACTGAGTATGGAATGAATCATTGAATATACTGATTTGTTTATGTGAAGGATGATTTCACGTGAGATCAAATGACCAATATTAATACCCATTTAAGTTTGTTAGGCAGGATGATCCCGTGGTACCCTTCGAAGGGTACCACCCGTTGTACCAAAGGGTACTGGCAAAAAATCCCTTTTGGATTTTCTGTAAAAATCTTTACATAATCTAAACCAAATCAACCTAGGATCTTTTCATATTTGGAAATATTTTTAGGTGTGAGTAAGCAAGAAGGTCAACTCTAGCTTGATGTTATGTATAGGGTAAATAGCCATTTTGATTTACTTAAAAATGAAAGCAAACTTATATATTAAAAATATAAGTATACTTTGCAAAATAAAATGTCTAGTTAATTATTTTGTCAAGTGTAAGTAAACTATAATGTTTGTATGAGAAAAGTGATTAGTTTATTTGTACAAATAAAAATATATATTTGTTAGTAGACATTTTATGAAATATGCATTTGTATAAAATACTTGTAAATCCAAGTTGTGTTATTTGATCATTACCACAATGTTAGATATCCATTTATTCATACCTTAGTGATATAAATGAAAATTGAAACTATAGTTTAAAACTTGTCTATTTTAAACTTTGGATAAACTAAGTTTATAATTATCATTAACAAAAATTAGAGAGATCGTAAAATATAAATAACGTTTTAATGAGATATTTGTATTAACAATCTCCCCCTTTTTGTCGATGACAAAATATAAAGTTTTTTTTTAACCAAAGATTAAAAAGTACAAGTTTTAAAGAATGAGTTTAAACTCTATTCTCCTCCTTTTTGTCGAAACAAAAAGAGTTGCGAAGCGGAAAAAATATGTAAGCGCGCCTGAGCTTAGGAGCTCCCCCTTGGCCTATCCCTCCCCCTCTTAATGGGAGCACCAAGAGATTGAGTGATGGATTTTGAAAGCTATAAGAAAAAGTTGTTGCAATAGATAATATATGTTAATACAAATAAACCGTAAAAACGTTTATTCATATTTAGCGATCTCGTTATATCTTGTTGATAACAAATATAAAGTTATCATAAGTAAAATTTTAAGAATACATGTTATTTTGCAAAGTATATACATTTGGTCATTTACATAAAATATTGTAATAATTCAATTTTTATAATAGTTTATGTAATAGGATGGGTAATATCCAAGACCCATGACCCATACCCATGGAGCTAATCCATAACCCATGACCCATGACCCATTGCATGACATCACGCATGAAGTCATGTTAGGTATTATCCATGACCCATGACCTAAGACCCATGACCCATTGTCTAGATACATTGTATCTTGTTGGGTACCCATGACCCAAAGTCCAAGACCCATGGCTCATACCCATAACCAATAACCCGGTTTGCAACCCAAAATCCAGACTGGTATGACCCATATTGCCAGATCCCTAGTTTTGCACTGGCCGGATCCCCCAAATGAAGGATCCGCCGAAACTGTGGGACAGAAGGCTTTTTGTGCCTATAAATAGTGAGCCATTTCTTCATTGTTACTCGCCGTTCTTCTTACAACTCTCTCATATATTATGTCACTCTCCTAACCTCTGATCATTTGATCATTCTAGTAGTTCTTTTATCTTTTGTTTGTGATTCTCATATAGGTTCTTCTCAAAGGCGAGATCACGCTATACTACAAGTCATCCAAGAAAATGATCCTTGATTGATTTTTCATCCACAAGATTTCAGTAGCAAGATCTTGTAATTCATATTTCACATATTTGTTGTGTAATAGTTGTGTAAATGTTTGGTTCTACCTTGTGGAAGAACTCGGTATTTAACTTTGTACTAGAAAAGTGTAAGAAACGTTGTGAGGCTTCTCCACGAGTTGAAGGAGCTTGTTGACATAGTGCTTGAACTGTCGAGGGGTACTGGGAGTAGAGTAGGGCAAGGAAGGTGTCCTTGTAGCCGAACCACTATAAATCACTTGTGTTGCTACTTTCTATCCTTTACTTTACTTTGCTTTCATTATTTACTTTACTTATCGTTTCATACTATCTATCCATTCATACGAATTCACATAAGATCGAATCTAAAACTTTGAAACTTAAATTAAAATTGGTAAAACTATTCAACCCCCTTCTAGTTTTCCACAATTGGTATCAAGAGCAAGGTTTACAAAAGTTTTAAAGTAAATTGTATTTTAAAACTTTTTATCACAATGAGTTTTGAAAATTATAGTAGAAGGGCAATCTATGCAACGAGCTCCACTACTTGAAACTAATAGTTTTATTTATTGGAAAATAGATTTGAAACTTATGTGAAATCAAAAGATATTGATCTTTGGTATATTATTGTTGAAGGTGATTTTCAAGCTACTACAAAAGATGATAAACCGAAAACGAAGAAAACATTTTCATGATCGCCTCACCGACGACCAAAAGAAAAAGCTTTCCAAAATAGTGAGGCAAAAATGGTTTTATACAATGCCTTACCTAAAAGGAATTTGAAAGTATTTCTATGCATAAAACTGCTAAAGAAATTTGGAATTCTTTGGTTGTAACACACCAAGGAAATCAACAAGTTAAAAACAACAAAATTGATTTATTTGTTCAACAATATGAACAATTTTCAATATTGGACGAGGATAGTATAATTAATTCTTTTGCTACCTTTAATACTATTATTACTTCATTACAAACACTTGATTAGTCTTTTCTAGTCGTAATCATGTCGAGATTTCTAAGGGCACTTCCATTAAAGTAGAGACCGCAGTGATGGCCATCGAAGAATCTAAAGACTTATCAATCCTCACTCGATGAACTCATAGGAAACCTAAAAGTCTATGAGCTCGTTCTGCTAAAGACCCGAGGTCTCAAAAGAAAAGAAAGAGAAACATAAATCTATTGCTTTAAAGGCCAAGAAAGTCTCAAGTGTTGAAGAAACCTCGCTTCGGAAAGTGATGACGAAAAGTATGCAATGGCGGCACGCGACTTCAAGAAGTTCTTTCGGAGAAAAGGAAGATATGTCAAGCAACCTTATGACGACAAGAAAGGGTTGCGAAAAAGCAAAGACGCCAAGAAAGTGAAGGACGAACACAAATGTTTCAAATGCGGGATCCTAATCACTTTATTAATGAGTGTCCCAAACGTGACGAACAAAAGGCGCTCGTAAGTGGCTCGTGGGGAATGAGTGAGGAGGAGAAGGAAGAAATTTGTCTCATGACAAAGACTCCAACGAGGTATGTTCCGACTCTATATTATAGTAGTTCATCGTTAGATGATGAATCCTTACATCTTGAATATGATAAGCTTTGCAAAATTAGTCTAAAAGTAATTAACAAAAACAAGATTTTAAAAACAAAATGAACGCTTAGAAAAGGAAGATCTTGAACTAAAAGATAAATTAAAGAGATTAGAAAAGGGAAAAGAAGTAGATAGTAAATGCAAGCTTTGTGTAGAACTTCAAACGTTAGTTGATCATCTTTATTTTAAGATTGCATGAATAAGTACTAATACTATTGATAAAATACTTGATAGTGTTAAACGGAAATAATCAAAAGGGTTTAGGTATTCGTGAACAAATTGCGTCAACTAGCTTAGATTAAAGAAACACAAATCGTTAAAGCAATTGAAAACATGTCAGAGCCACCGATCCCTTGAAAAGGAACCGTCTAGTGTAAATTTAGGATCCATAGGTCTGTACTGCAAGAAAGCAGAGAAATAACGCAACCACGCACTCTAGAACCGACTTTGTTATTGTTAACAAAAAGAAACCAACCCATTTTACTATTAGAAATGTCAAACAACCACCTCCACTAAAACAAAATAAAAGTTTTATGAAAACAAAGGTCCATCGCTTTTCAAAATCGAACACAAATATAAGAAGATCAAACAATGTTTATCCTAGAAGTAACCACCATCAAATGTGATGGAATCCTAATGCACAAAATGGTTTTCCATTTCAAAACTTTACACGTTGGAATGCTTTCACCTTTTCGTATATGCCTCATATGAATGAAATGTATAACACCAATGGACCCATGAACAAATGGGGACCAAACTTTGAGTTAATTATTTTCTTAGGTGTGCCTAAAGGTTGACTTAGATCCCACGAATGGATCCGTGATAGCGGTGCACAAGGCATATGACCGGTAATAAGGCATTGTTCTCCACATACGAATCGCTCAATGGAGGAAATGTGATGTTCGGAAATAGCAAGAGCAAAATCATCGGTAAATGTATAATCTCTCACAAATCCTTAACCATTAACGATGTATGTCATGTAGAAAACCTAAACTTTAATCTACTAACTATAGGTCAAATATGTGATAAAAGTGCAACGACTTTTTAGTAAAACCGATAGTAAAATATTGAAAATGGTATTACTACAGTGAGGCATTAGAAAACATGGAGTCTATGTCATTAAAACCATAAATGAACCAAAAGACAAGCTTTGTCTTACCTCTATGGATGATACTTGACCCTATGACATCAAGATTGGGTCACGCCAATATGCGACTTCTTCAATCGCCATCATCCAAAGAAATAGTAAGAAACCTACCTAAACTACAATACGTACATCATTTTGTGATGCTTGTAACATAGGAAAATAAGTCCATGCTAGAGATAAAGCTAAAAATATGGTTTCTACAACTAAGTGTCTAGAATTACTACATATGGATTTATTTGATCCATCCGCTATTCAAAGTTATGGAGGTAACTACTATAATTTGGTTATAGTGGATGATTACTCTATGTATTCATGGACTAAATTTTTAAAGAATAAAACTGAAACATTCGATTACTTTGAAATCTTAAATAAGAAAATCCAGAGACAACTAGAAGTCCTATTGCATCAATTAGAACGGATCATGGTCGGAATTTGATAATGAAGTGCAATTCGGAGCTTTTGTGACGCTAATGGTATTACCCACAATTTCTAGGCTCCTCGACTCCACAATCAAATGGGGTAGTTGAAAGAAAAATAAAACCCTACAAGAAATGAGTCGTACCATGATTAATGAGCAATCTATTCCTCAAAACTTTTGGTGCAATGCTATCGACACATCAACCTATATACTAAACCGAGTCCTAATTAGACCATTCTTAGGAAAAACTCCATACGAGTTACTACGAGGAAAAAAGCCTTTGTTAGAACAATTTCGAGTCTTTGCTACTAAATGTTTCATACTTAATACTAAAGATTATTTAACTAAATTCGATCCAAAATCAACAAAAGGTATCCTCTTAGGATATTCTCCTATTCTCCTAATAGTAAAGTATACGTAATACTAAATAAAGAAACCATGAAAGTTGAAGAATCTTTAAACGTAAAATTTGATGAGAGTCCACCTAAAACTACCTTTTACCTCTTGTCGATGACAAGTTAATTGAAAGTGAAGTCTTAGAATCAAAGAAAATATAAATAAAGAAGATGAACCATTAAATAATAAAATCATCAATATTAAAGAGTCTAAAGATCATCCCGTAGAAAAGGTTATAGGAAAGTTAAATGAAAGAACCTTGTAGGACATTTTTTTTATCAACCTTATCATGAATACAAGCTTAACACACGAATAACAAGTAAAGATGAAGAGTAAAGATGGTGACTTAAAGATGTATATGTCGTGTATGTAGAGAGAAAGAAAGATGAAAAGAGAGCTTCTATTTCATAAAGAAAACATACACTTACACACTCAAGCACACCCCTCAAATGACACATTTGAGGGGTATTTATACTCAAATACAAAATGCCCTAATGGGCTTCGTGTGGGCTTGGCATGGATTACAACTTAATAAAGGATATCTTAACATAACTACTAACCATTTAGATTATCCCAATCCACGAGCCCGTTAACTATTCTAATACAATGTCTAAAACACGTTACAAAGTTCCTAAACGTGAATGACCATCACTTTTATAAATTACTATTAAGGCTAAAAATCTCCCCCTAAGGGGTGGTCATTCAAAAGATGCTCAACTTGATAAGGTCTTTGGATTTCTTGAGCTTGAACTTTATGTGTTGACATAGAATAGTCTTGATTCTTTGTTCTTTCATGCTTTGTGATCGGTTAATGGTGTTGTCTGCCTTTCGTCAGCTTCTTGGAATAGGTGTCTCCATGTCTTTCTCCACCATGCTCACACTTCTTTTGACTTTGAGATTCCAATGAATTTCTCTAGTCTTTAAACTCTGTAGATTCTTTGACATTGACGAAGAATCAACTTTAACTTTGTGTTGCCTTTGATTTTGGTGAGAACTTTCATGTTTTGTGATGTTGGTATGAGCATGGGGATATGGTGCGGTCTTTTCTCCAAGGAACAATCATCAGCACTGCATGAATATGTTAGTTGAAAATAACAATCGATCATTGTGGACTTTTCTTAAAGAATTGACCACTATGATTGTTTTATCGATGAATGTCTTGATTCCATTTACCTTGGTCGGGCGAATCACCGTTCGGATCCCGCTGAGGACGCTTATCATTACTATGAATAGATTCAAGTAACGAACCACGCCTTCGTGATTCAATTCGTGAAAGGAATCTCCTTAGTGGGATTTCCAAGACATACAAGTTCGAATGTCGAGGTGTTAACAACATAGTGTGAAAACACATCTCTAATTCTTACAAAGGTCGTTCTCGAACCGGAGGCCCTCAAGAAGGCTAACACGATATACCAAGTACATCTACAATTAGGTGAGTCATCAATTACACCAAAGCATCACTTCACGATCAGACCGCTTGAGACACATTAAGCGTAATCCATAAAGAATTACCGGTGACCTTCCGCTGTGGCTGTTTGATGTTGACCAGTGCAGAGTTTCCATTCAATCACCGAGATCACAATTGTGAATCCTCTCATAAATATTCGAAAGTTTCTAAGATCTCGTAGAACTCTAGAATATATCACTTGTGTCCTTATTGTTGAACAGCAAGTGATGAGATATTGAGTATTCCTAAGAGATCTTTTTATGAATCTCGTGGCTCTAGACTTGATTATTGCGTTTTAGTTTTCCTAAGCGGAGACAAGGGAGAGGGTCTCCTTCTTCAATACCAACAATCTCTAAGAGAAAGTCGATAGATTATGTAGGGTTCCAAGTGAGAATAAAACAAATCCTTTTAAGAGGAATTGAGTGGCTAGAAGGTTAGGTGCAGTGCGTCACTGGGTTTATGATGTCTTTGTCTTCAATACCAGAGTCATCTTTGTGACAACCAGTAGCATATGAATGGAACCCGGTTTCTTCCTTAAGGTTGATTATGGATGGCTATTTCTTTTCACCATTTCATTACTTTTCCTTTTAATTCTTCAATCCTTCTTTCTCCTTTCTCACATTACTCCTTTTTCAATCATACCTAAGGACTTCTAACACTAACTATGGTATTGTGCTTGGGTAGATCCTCCACTCGGCGGATCATAGGACATATTTTCCTATCCTTAGTCACCTTATAACTCCATGACTATCCTATGCCGCCATAAAACTTTTTCTTGAAAATATCTCAAAGTGTTTATGATTATAAAACATATTTTGTTAACACCTTGAGAGTTTTATATTTTAGAACACTCCCTTCACATGTGCTTATATTCTTTAATTTAAATCGCATGTGAGGGTAGAGTTCGCACTTTTGAATTGATCGACTTTCAATGAACAAGACCGATTCGAGACACGTTTACATCACCAGTGAACTAGCTTGAAATTATTACCCGTCTTGGTCAAGTCCATATAAAGTTTCTCAAGATGGTACATTTCCTGACTTTGATTTCTCGTCAATTCATTGGTTACGACTGAGTCGAGCTCTTTTGAGATTCAAACAATGATCATTAAACATTTTTGAACCACATTTTAATCACGTCTTCTCCCCCTCAAAAATAGCATATTCATGATATTTTTGATATCAACGGATTAAACAACATTTTTAGAATCTTTTAGGGAGACAAACGGATTTGATTTTAGCATGAAATTGGAACATTTTGGTTTTATACTCCCCTTTAATAAAGCATAATCATTTAAAGGGTTTGGAGGGAGTTATCTTGAGCATAGAATATTTTGAAAGATTTTGAAAAATCTTTTTGAACAATCTTGAAAAGGTGCTCAAGATGATGATGATTTCTCACCGGTTTTAAATGTAGTGCACTGAAGCTACACTAGAGATTTTCTTTAGAAACACGAGTTTTGATTTGAAATAATCAAAAATCATCATTTTGAGTCTGGGTTTCGCATCAAGTATACGAAAGCCATTGTGAAAGAAATTTTGAGAAACGACATGTTTTAGAAAACATTTAAAGAACTCTCGTCAAGCATATGTACATGTCTCAGATTATTGTTGAATGACATTTCTAGAAACGCATGTAATATTGATTATACGAGACATGTCTTGAGAAGATTTTTTTTATTTTCTATTGTTTTTGTATTTTTGAAAGTTTTATATTTTTATATTTTACTTTTGTTGCTTTTTCAAATTTTGTATTTGGTTTTTCAAAAATATTTACAAATAAGCTTTTGGAAAATCATTTTCAAGAAGATTCGAGAAGACGCTCTAACTCCTCGTGGGTTAGGCTTCAGATTCCAATCGTCGAACTAAATCGTCAAACCGCTCTTTTGGAAGGGCTTTAGTAAATAGATCGGCGAGTTGGTAGTTTGTCTTCACGAAAAATAATTCAACAGTACCTTCTTCTACGTGCTCTTTGATGAAGTGGTAGCAGACTCTGATATGCTTAGTCTTTGAGTGATGAATAGGATTGCATGATATGGCTATGGCACTTTTCGAGTCACAATACATTGGTATTTTATCGAAAGTAAAGTCATAATCTGTGAGTTGTGTTCTCATCCATAGAACTTAAGCACAACACGCAGATAGAGACACATACTCAGCTTCAGCGGTTGAAAGTGCAGTACAATTTTGTTTTTTTGAAGATCAACTTTGTTGGGAATTTTAGAAGTTTCTACTGATGAAGTTCTACTGACAGGTTCCTACTGAAGCTATAGATGGTTTCTACTGATGACATGGTTCCTGCTGATATTGTATTCCTACGGATATAGTTATTCAATATTAGTTTGTTAGGATTTGCATGAGCTATTTTAGGTAGTAATATGCATTTATTTTATTTTATTGTCCATTTAGGGTTCCTTGTGTATAAAAGGAACGATGGCTTTTGTATTATAGAACTCTTGAACAAACACTCCAGAAAAACATCTTTTAGAGAGTAATAGAGATCCATAGAGGATCATTGTTTTATCGTAAAAACCTTGTTGGTAACTCGATTGTGTTCTTATTATTCCGCTGTGAATACAATCAATTGACATTACTCATACCCTAGTTGAGTCTGGATCTTGGTTTCAACAATTGGTATCCGAGCCTCGTGGCTCTCGATCTAGGGTTTATAAGGTTTTCTGTAATTAGGGTTTATACAGCATATGTGGAAAAGAAAAGAGGGAGCAAAGTTCGATCAAAAGACGCCAAATGAAAATATAAGGTAACCTCAATTAATTGTACCGGTTGTTGATATCAATTAAATCATTATACCGCATTTAGTGATCCGATTGGTTCGTGGAAGTCAAATTCGATTGGGCCATGGCTTGATTGAATGTTGCTTTTTCATTCATGGGATCATGTTTGTTGGTTAATGGTCGGTTCCTTTGATGAATTGATTGGTTTTAGTTATTTGATTGTCATCACACGTGGAGGTTTTATTGGTGATCAAGGGTTATGATATGCTTCCAAGATTCATGAGTTTGTTCCTACTGGTCATCGAAAATCACGTGATTACATAGGTTGAACAAATATTCGGGTACTTTGTTTCACGTGGGGTTCAGCTGATCTCACAATTTGTATTGTTTTGTACGCATCTCGAGGGCTCTATTGGTCTATTATTTTAATTGGTTTGTAGTGCAATCACATGATTGTTTCTTGGGTTGCTTCTGATCACGTTACATTGCTGCTGATGGTTGACTTATTTCAACTGATGGTCACTTTAAGTAATTCTGATCAAGCATAACTTTCATTGGTCCCTACATGTTTATTATTTTCAAGGCATTCATGTATTTTGTTCGGTTGCTCAAATATCCGTCCAAGCGTATTGTTGCCGAGGGCGATTATGTTAATTGGAAAAATATGAAGTACACGGGGCTATTGTATTTTGTCACCGGTCTCATTTAGCTTGGAGTGCTCGCTATTGGTCCTCATTTCTTTGACTTTTATACGTGAGTAAGGTTGTCGCTTATTGGCAAGTGGATCGTGTTTTCTTTTTCTTTGCTAGTGGTGATTTGTAATTGGTCGTGATTGGTAACACTTTTAAAATGGCGTAATTTGATAATAAAAGGATGATGTTATGTTTCCTTATTTGTTGAATGATGAGTACGAGGTCCGGGCTAAGAAGATGGAACATCGGATCATGAATAATGATATGAATATCTCGAAGGTGATCCAAAATGGCAACAAAGAAGAAATGGACCGAATAGATCACGATGGAAAATCATTATTCTTCCTCCAACGACTGCAGATGAACACATTGATGTACAAAGAGAGACAAAGGCCAGAACTACTTTGCTTAAATCTATTCCTGCTGATCATGTAATAGATTTTCGATATATGGATGATGCAAGAGCTATATGGAATGCACTCAAAGCAAGGTATGGTGGAAAGGCTAAATTCAAAGAGATGAGCAAGGAAGCTTATACTATAGGTGATGCTGAAGAATTTGCAATGATGGCATCTCTCAGGTACATAATTGTGTCCTTGGTTGTGATGTAAAATATAATGCCCTTAAGGAGTCTTATGATGATTTGAAACCTAAATATAATGTATATTATCTAGAGGTTCGTCTTACAAAAATTCTTTAAAACCTTAGAAAAATGTAAAATTTGGTTTCAAAAGAATCACTTGCTTATGAAGAAAAGATAAGAGTGTTAGAAAGAGATCTAACTAATGCTAAAATGAGTTAAAATATTCTCGAGAAATAAAGAGTTAAAGTAGAGCTAGAAAAACAAGAAGCGCAAGATAAGTTGGCTAATGAAGTAGCTAGGCATAAAGAATGGTTAATGTCTGGTGACAAGTTAGCTAGTTATATCTATGCTAGTCAAGCTCCTAATTCTGGGATAGGTTTAGGTTTTAAGAAGTATGTTGGCCTAGAAGCTAAAAATGATCTACGAATCTACACCAAAGCAGGATTAGCTAATTATGTTAAAGAAGGAGAATTACATGTCGACTGGACCTATTGAGGAGAACATATGCCCACCGACCTTTCCATCATCAGACTTTGATGGATCACACCATCTTTATGGCAAAAGTCAAGAGACTTGCTGACCCTAATTCTAAATCTACTGACTTTGTCTCTTGTTCTGAAAGTGACAAGTCATCAGACCTAAAGTCCACTGACTATGCCTTATGTGATTCAAGTGAAAAATCACCTAGGCATACACCCAAGACCACACCCACGTCCAAAGTAGCTGATGATGAGCCCAAAACAAAGATAGTTACTTATTCTGTTGAACACAATTTTGCTTCTAGTTCTGTTTCTGATAAGTTTATGTGTAATAAACAAATTTGTGTTAAGAATGAGTCTTTTAAGAAGAAATCTTGTTTTGTGTGTGGTAGTAAAGTCCATCTTATTAAAGACTGTGATTATTATGAGAAAAGGACGGGTGTTTCCTATGGCCAATGCACCTTTAGACCCACATGGACTAATGTTGCTAGTATTCCTCCCTTTGTTCCCAAAGTCGCTCATGTGAGAGCGTGTAAACCAGCTCCTACCGTAAGCCAAAGGTGTATGCATCTGCTTCACGATAGGCTTAATAGGCCTTTTCCGCCCCCTCCGTGGAGGATACTCTTCGCCAGCTACTACTAGTCAGGGAACAAGAATGCTAGACTTATGCCCTATAGACCTACAAGTTTTATTTTCAACATATACACCTTATGTATCTCATATGAATATGGCACATGGTGGAGTAAGAGTGGCTATCATCATTAATCCCTCAACAAAGTTATTCTTGGAAAACTCAAAGGAAAGGTTCATTCGGGTAACCAAGAACAATAGTCTTTGTCAGTGCATTGATTTAGGGAGGCATAAGCCTAAGGGAGGCTTATTGTTGTATTTTTTTGTATTCTAACAATTTTTGCAATTGTTGATCCTCATAAGCCTTCGGAAGGCTTAGTGTTTCACGACACTACATATTTCTTTGGTTTCGCCATCGCTGATGGTATCTTTTACATATTTTGTATATTTTTATTCTTTCTTTATTTTCTATTTATAGTTGAAAAAACAAAAAAACGATTATTTTCTTTGTTTAGTGAAAAAATTTGTTCGCTTACTCTTTCTTGTATGCAGTCTTGGTGTTGGTTAATTACCACACAACTAATGGTTTTCATCTCACCATGTCTTGTCGACACAAGAGTTGACTAGCCCACAAGATTATGGCTTGTGGTAAAGGTCATGAAACCATAAATGGTAATCAACTCACCATGATGATGACGGCATTCCATCAAAGAGTTGGCTAGTCCAAAAGCAAACGGTTTTTGGTAAAGACATCTCAATTCCGTTGATAGTCGTAATGGTTTGCTCAAACCATAGGGTACTCAACTCACCCATGCTTCATTGTCGAGAGTTGAAATGGTCATCAATTCACCATGGTTGTCGCCTATTGGCTAACCAAAGGATTGGCTAGTCCTTAGCAAACGGCCATGTGTAAAGACATGTCAAAACCATTTATGGTCGTGATGATTTGCCCAAAATCATTAGGGTTATCCAACACACCAATGATTCACGTCTAAGTGTTGGAGTTGTAATCGGTTCACTGTGTGATGTCATGATTCCACCAAAGGACTAGCTAGCCCAAGAGTGAGTAGCTACTTGGTAAAGGCTTATCAAATCTTCTCATGATGTCGTTGATTCATATCGCCAAAGATAGGAGTTGCCGGAATATTGTTCTTCGTAGATGGTTTCTAGTTGTTTGCCGATATATATAGTCTTGGTTGTCACCGGTTACTTTATTTTGTCATAGGTTCAAGTATCAATCCTCATGCTTTGGAAGTTACACATCTAATCGAAACTTGAAGTTAACCCGTCAACTTCAAGTTTAGGAGAGGATTGTTGGGAATTTTAGAAGTTCCTACCGATGAAGTTCTACCGACAGTTCCTACCAAGCTATAGATGGTTTCTACTGATGACATGGTTCCTGCTGATATTGTATTCCTATGGATATATTTATTCAGTATTAGTTTGTTAGGATTTGCATGAGCTATTTTAGGTAGTAATATGCATTTATTTTATTTTTATTGTCCATTTAGGGTTCCTTGTGTATAAAAGGAACATATGGCTTTTGTATTAGAGAACTCTTGAACAAACACTCCAGGAAAAACATCTTTTAGAGAGAGTAATAGAGATCCATAGAGGATCATTGTTTTATCAGAAAAACCTTGTTGGTAACTTTGATTGTGTTCTTATTATTCCGCTGTGCATACAATCAATTGACGTTACTCTTACCTTAGTTGAGTCCGGATCTTGGTTTCAACAAGCTTACTAACTTTTCACCCAAAATTGTGCTCCTTCGATGTACTTTTGTCGTAACTTGATCACCGCGTGGTCCGAATCGAAAAGGCTATTAGATCAAATCCGATTCCTTCTGATACTAAAGTCCCATGTGAATGGATTTCTTTATGTAGCGAAAGATCTGCTTAACCTCTTTGAGGTGCAGTTCGGTAGGCTTTTCCTGAAACCATGCTAATAAGCAAACATCAAAATGAATATCGGGTCGACTAGCAGTGAGGTACATGAGAGAACCAATCATGCTCCGATATTTCTTCGGATCGATGGATTTCCTAAATAAATCGGCTCCAATTTTTGGTGAGGTTGCCATTGGTGTACCGACCGAAACACAATTATCCATACCATGATTTTTCAAAATCTCATTTGTATATTTAGATTGATTAATGAAAATTCCACGAGGGGATTGATGTATTTGTAAACCAAGAAAAAACGTTAGTTCCCCCATCATGGACATTTCAAATTTGCTTTTCATGAGATTTTCAAAATGTTTTGAAAGATTCGGATTAGTGGACCCAAAATAATGTCGTACACGAATCGAACAATCAAAATGTCATTGTTATGTTTTGAGTAAACAAGGTAGGATCACCGCCTTTGGTGAAATTGTTTTGATCAAGAAAGAGGACAGTCATCATACCATGCTCTCGAGATTGTTTCAAACCATAGATTGCCTTTTTGAGTTTGTAGACGAGTCCGGATGTTCCTTGTCAATGAAGCCTTCCGACCGACTCACACACACTTCTTCTTTCAAAGTTCCATTCAAGAATGCGGTCTTGATGTCCATCCGATAAACCCCGATGTTTTTGTGAGTGCATAGGCTAAGAATATCCCGATCGCTTCAATTCGCTACCGCCAATGACTCTTCACAATATATCCTTCTTCATGTCTGTATCCTTTGGCCACAAGACGAGCTTTATTGCGAATTACAGTTATTTCTTCATCCCTTTTGTTCCTCTATAACGATTTGAGATCAATGACTCGAATGTCAATTGGTCTTGGAACCAAATCCCAAGAGTCATGTAGACGGTATTGGAGAAGTTCCTCATGCATCGCTTTTATCCAAGCATTTTATGCCATTGCCCTCGAATGTTCTTTGGTTCTTTATTGCTAATTGAGCAAAGGTAAATGCACAAGTCGTAGTATGTGGCAAGTTGACGCCTCGTCTGAATTGGCCTTGAAGGTTCACCAATAACTTGTTCAATCGATGGTCTTTTGTCCACTTCGAGTGAAGGATATCGCTGGTTTAACGATGCAGTTAGATGGTTCTCGAGGCGAAAGATGATTCACCGATTTCGTAGCAAACGGGTTTTCGAATATGTCTTCATCTAACGTTGCATCATTTTGGTTTTGTGTAGGTTCTTCTTGAAATGATATGTTTTGGTTTTGCTCATCAATTGTTGGTAGAACGATTTCAAGAGTTGGAGTTGTTGGAGTAGATGTAGATGATTTTGATGGAGTTGGAGCATTGGTTTCGACTGTGGTAGATGCATCTTCAGTTGGTGGTGGTGGATGATGATTTTGAGCGGGTGCAGCGGAATGATGGTTTGATGCATTTGTTGAAGTTCCACCATAGTATTCATCGAACGTTAACTCAAGAAATTCTCCCATTCTTGTTCAAGGTTTGTCAAATGAAGTTGATTGAGTCGCTTGGGGTACGAGTCCCGAACCGATGTGTCCGACTCATGAAGTTAGGTGCGGGTCCCAATATGTTTTGATTAGAAGCCATCGGGTTAAGCGCTGGTTCTAGAGCGAGTCTCTCGTAAGCCATCTGTGAAATTTCGCAAAGTTCACATTCATCGCTTCCATTATCTTCATAGTTCTTCCATATACACCCTAAATGCCCTCGAGTTATCTCGAATATCCAATGAAGATTCCAATATCACCTTTAGCTTTCGGTTTGCCTAGATCTTCTCCGTCGTTGGATAGCACAAAGCGCCAAACACGTAAAGGTAAGAGATATCGTTTTCGTTATTCACTAGCTCATAGGGTTTTATTAAATCTTGGATGGTATAGGATCGGTTCGAGTGAAACAAGCAAAGGAAACAAGATCACTTCATAGAAATAACGGTGCACTAGAATAAATTAGCATTGTGCGAGCAGCTTTCACAAGAGTTCCATTTCTTCTTTCAACTACCCCATTCTGCTGTGGAGTTCTAATAATTGATGTCTGCTGTGTGATTCCAACATCTTCAAAATAAGTTCTTAACTCCTGATTTGTAAATTCTGTGTTGTTTTCTGTTCTTACTACCCTTACTGGAGCTTGAAGAAGTACTTGAATATGCTTCAGAATGTTGATGATGATGCCTGGTTCTTCGTCTTTTGACCTCAGAAACTTAACCCATGTATATCTTGAATAGTCATCGATGATAACAAGAATATACTTTTTCCCATTAATGCTTTCAACTTTCATTGGGCCACATAAGTCCATGTGCAACATATGCAACTTTGCTTCGAACTGGTACAAATTTGGGTTTATATGATGCTTTTTGCTTTTCCTTGTTCGCATGATGGACATAAGTGATCCTTGGTGTATTTGAACTTTGGAAGTCCATTGACGATGTTGTCTTTGGCAAGTTTGTTGATAGTGTCGAAATTGAGATGGATAATCTTCTATGCCACAACCGTGACTTTGTTCCGTATGCTCGTGTCATAAGAAATATTGGTGATGAAGAGGCGATTTGGTTTATGTTGATAGCATACAAGTTAGTGTCACGATTCCCGCTAAGAGATCAATGTCATCCAAGTTTCGAATGAAGCATGCATTTCTCCTAAATGCAACCTCTAAATATGCATCACAAACCGCCTGATCGAAACAAATTGTGTCCCAACCCTTTGACATAGTAAACCGGAGTGATCAAATAATTTCAAAAGGTAGATCTCCATAACCCATGATAGTGCTACATGATCATTTCCAAAGCGCATTTGCACCTATGAATTTCCAAACAAAATTGATCGCAGACTTGATTCTCGGTCATGTGCTTGGAGCAACCCGAGTCGACGATCCACAGACATATTTCAATAACCTGCCAAGAACAGAAGAAGAAGTTTTTGGAAACCGTTTTGATTTAGTTCCTTTCGGTTAGAGGTAAAATCCATATCACACTCATAGAAGGTTTCTACTGGGTATACTAGTTTAGCATTCATTCGACCATTCTCGATTGTGAACATTCTACCTGTAGGTTTCCAAATACCATCCCTAAAGAAAAAACTATGCTTCTTATCTATAGTGTAAGACCTAAATCTTGCAACTAAACTTCCTATTGGTTTAACATTAGTTCTTTTTGGAACGTTCTTCTGAACAGGATGATCATTCACATTCTTAGAAACATAATCATCTTGAACATTAATTAAAGATTTCTTGCAATAAACATAGTAAGTTTCTTAGGTTCATTACATTCAGATGAAATGCCTTTCTTATTACAAAGCGTAAATTCCTAGGGTGTTCTTCTACTTTCTTCTCATTATTCAAAGCTACAACTCTTAGAGACAAAGTAGACTCTATTGTTCCTTGTATTGCTCTTAGGCTTTAGTCTCACGCCTCCCACAAGCTTTCTAGTCCCGTGGAAGGTAAGGCACACATATTAGATTTTTATCAAGAGAAGTGGTTTCACTTTCCTAGTCTCTTTAGAATTTTGTTCAAACTTATGTCATTTGTTCCATATGGTTTAGATGTGAGACAGACGCATTAGTGGTACTAATCTTAAAAGGCCGTGTTAAAACTTTTGGTTTCTCGTTAACCGCTTTTTCATTTTCAACAACTGTTTTCTTTGCTTAGGCAAGGCGTGGAGGACCGGTTTTGGACGAGGTCGAAATAGACATTTTGGTTTAAAACCGTGTGGGAACATTTGCTTTCTCCTCGCTAATGGTTTTGCAATCTTAGTATCCACAGCCTTTCCTTTATGACATTCCAATGAGCCCTCAAAAGATCATTTTGCTCTTTCATGTCCTTGTAGGCACGCCATATGACGCTTTGTCATACTTGCATTCCTCCGCTTTTCGGTCAAGTTGTTTAAAATATGATACATTTTCTTTTCAAGTTTTTCAAGAGCTTTTTATATTTTGAAACAATTGCGAGGTCTCGATCGAGTCTTTCATGGTCTTCAATGTAATATGTTTGTAAGATAATAGACATAATACCGTAGTTATAACATCTTCGAAGAGAGAATCATTTAAATTTTCCAAAACTTTGATGTGTTCAAAACATTCATTAGCTTTCTTTACCAGGGATTTATGGTCCTTGACAAAGTCACCTGTTTCTTTCAAAAATGCTTGTTCGAAATCAATTACCCTCGCACTGACGCGATTTAGCGGATTGGAAATTTCATTTTCAAAAACCTTTTTCATTTCATCGTGAAAAGTTGAAAACCAGTTGTTAGTGTTAATACAAATAAGCCGTAAAAACGTTTATTTATATTTTACGATCTTCTAATGTTTTGTCGATAACAAAAGTAAAATCATATTAACGAAACAAATAAAATACGTAAATGGTTTGAACTAATAGTTTTCTAACACACTTACGTTTTCACATAAAACACTATAACAAGATTAAGTGATTTTATATTTTAGATACACATGTACAACAACTAGTGTTTACATATTGGCTTAACAAGTTTAAGTAACTCTATGAGTTAGATACATATGTACAACAACTAGTGTTTACATATTGGGTTAATACATACTTATATTAAGTACACTAAATGGGTAAAACAAGTATATACTAAAATGGGTAAAAGCAAGTATATACTAAATAGATAAAAACTAGCAAATGGTTTTGACCCATAACCCATGGTTTTATATATACCACTTACACAAGTTCAATGTATCCTTAAGGTACATTGTATCTAGATTGAAAACCATGGATCAACCCATAACCCATGACCCATGACCCATAACCCAAAATACCCATGGGCAAAGAGGAGCGGACCACGGATCCCTAGCTTTGTGCTAGCCGGATCCCGAGTGGAAGGGATCCGTGATCCGGAAACAATAGGTTTTTCCTCTATAAATAGTGAGCCATTTCTTCATTAGATCTCACCCTCTCCAATATACTTTCTCCCATGAGTTAAATCACTAACCTTAGATCCAAGAGATCTATGTTTGTAGTTTTGTTTTGTGTGATCTTTTAGGTTCCTCTTAAAGGGAAGATCACCACCTTTGAAGTCGAGCAAGCTCAAGTCCATGAGTTGCCAAGCTTCCTCATCATCAAGGCTATTGAAGTCCTCTTGTTGATGATCCCTTTCTTCTTCAAAGAAGCGTAGTGTTAAAGACATTAGTGAAAGATGTCTCAAGTGTCAAGACGAAGATATTAGTGAAGGGTATCCATCGCTCATAGGATAAGCACTTGTGGTAGGTGCTTAGAAGTCAAGACAAAAGCATTAGTGAAAGGTGCTTAGAAGTGAAGACACAAGACATTAGTGAAAGGTGTCTTGTAGATCTAATCAAAGACATTAGTGAAAGGTGTCTTGTAGATCTAATCAAAGGCATTAGTGAAAGATGCCTTAGATGTACATTCGATATGGCGTGTTTCATGTACTAGATAGACTAGCATTAGATCCAAGGATATTGATGTCCTTGATGATGTTGTAAAGGAGTAGATCTCCTTCGGGATTAGTCGTTGGTGTAGTGTGGTAGTAGTTCCTCCATTGCAATGGAACCAGGTGCTTAGCCTAGTACCTAATAAAGGGTAGGCGACGCCAGAAGGTGTAGTTCACCTAAGGTGTGAAAGAACTCGGTGGTTAGCCTAGCACCGTATAAAGGGTAGGCGACGCCAGAAGGTGTAGTTCACCTAAGGTGAAAGAACCCGGTGGTTAGCCTAGCACCAGATAAAGGGTAGGCGACGCTGTGTTAGGTGTGGTTCGCCTTGGTGTGAAAGAACCCGGTATTTAGCTTTGCACCGAAAAAGGTTAAGCGACGCCAGGAAGGCTTCTCCGCCATAAGGAGATCGGTGTAGTGATTACAAACTCTCGAGTAGGTGACTCGGGAGTGGAGTAGGCAAGGAAGGTGTCCTTGTAGCCGAACCACTATAAATACTTGCGCTGTGGTTTTGTGCTTTACTCTTATCTTTTCATTACATATCTTTATATGCTTGTTTATCAACATCCAACACACACAACCAAATAGATTGACATAAGTCGATCTAAATAGTTTAAAAGGAAGTTTTAAATGGTAAAACTATTCAACCCCTTCTAGTTTTTCACGCTTAGTAATCGATGTTGATTTTGGATTGAACAAGTTCTCGGTTGCCCCATTCTTGTTTTAATTTCATCTAAAATGCTTCTAACATCACTTGTGTTAAAAGGATTGTTTGAAGACATTTGTTCCATGTTCGAAAATGATTTTGAGACAACTATGTGTTTTGAAACCGGTTTTGACTCTTTGTTTGAAACACTGGGTGTTATGGAAAACTTTAACTTTTCTTTTCGAGGAACAAATTTAATTCCATAAATTTTGTGAAGTTTGTTGTAATCAATTGGTTTTATTTCGGTTCTTTTGTTTCATTTTTGATCTACTCGTCAATGAGTTCTAACGCTTCATGAGAATATATGAGTATGTGAAAAGATAATTATATAAATTCCTATGTACGATACTTATCATTTAAGCTAATGTTATTTAGAGATAAGTGGGAAATCATACCTCTAATGCACTTAGGAGTGTCTTTACTAATGACAAAACAAATGTCAAGAGACAACTCCGGTTCCTTCGTATAAGATACCTTCTTAGGAAGGTATTCTTGTTACCAAGCAATTCTTATGGCTTGATAGGTATGAGCTTTAACTAAGAAACAAGATAAGGAAGATTAGTGCAATTAAAAATAGAAAAAATGTTGTCATCTAATCAACATCCAAACAAGGTGTTTTAAAACATGGTGTTTGTTTTTGTAAAAGACCTTCTTTGTAGTTTTCAATTAAACATGGATCGTATCAAGTTTTTAAAGTACAATATACTCTAAGAAACTTGGTAACGAAGCTCTGATGCCAATTGTGGAAAACTAGAAGGGGGTTGAATAGTTTTACCGATTAAAACTTCGTTTTAAAATATTTAGATCGACTTATGTCAATCTATTTAAACATTTGTGTTGGATGTTGATAGACAAGCATATATAAATATGTAATGAAAGAATAAGGAGAAGAAAAAACCACAACGCAAGTATTTATAGTGGTTCGCCACAAGGACACCTTCCTTGCCCTATACCACTCCCCGAGTCACCTACTCGAGAGTTTGTAAACACTACACAACACCAACTACTTATAGCGGAGAAGCCTTCACAACGTTTCCTACTATTTATCCGATACAAGGCTAGATACCGAGTTCTTCCACGAGGTAGAACCAAACCTATCACGACGTCACCTACCCTTTATCCGGTATTAGGCTAGATACCGAGTTCCATTACAATGAAGGAACTACTACCCAAAACTACAACAATAACTAACCCCAAAGGAGATCCACCTTATAACAATATCAACAAGGATATCAATATCCTTTGACCAACATTAATCTATCTTGTACATCGAACACACCATATCGAATGTACACTTTAGACACCTTTCACTAATGCCTTTGACTCGATCTCAAGGCACCCTTCACTAATGCCTTGTGACTTAACTTCTAGGCACCCTTCACTAATGCCTTTAGCCTTGACTTCTAAGCACCCTTCATTAATGCTTTCAATACGAACGTTCAATACCTTTCACTAATGTCTTTGTCTTGACCCTTTAGACATCTTTCACTAACGTCTTCAACACTACACTTCTTATGAGAAAGAGTTTATCTTATCAACAAGAGAACCTCAGTAGTCTTGATGATAATGAAGCATGGCAACTCATGGACTTGAGTTTGCTCGGCTTCAAAAGGTGGTGATCTCGCCTTTAAGAGGAACCTAGAGTATCACACAAAAACAAAACTACATACATAGATCACTTGGATCTGAGGTTAGAGAGTTTATAACTCAAAGAGAAAATATATGAGGAAGGGGTGAGAAACAATGAGGAAATGGCTCACTATTTATAGAGGAAAACAGCTACTGTTCCACGGATCCCTCACTTGAGGAATCCGTCTAGTGTATTACTGGGGATCCGTGGTACGCTTCTCTTTGGCCATGGGTTTTGGGTCATGGGTTATGGATCATGGGTATCCAAGTAGATACAATGTACCTACAAGATGCAATGCATCTAGTCCATGGGTTATGGGTTAAAACCATGGGTCATGGATAATATCCATATATGACTTAAGCATGATGTCATGCAATGGGTTATGGGTCATGCTCCATGGGTATGGGTCATGGACTTTGGGTTATACGCAACTACATTCAATGTATTTAGTCAATGGTTCAAATACTTAAGTTTCTACCCATTTATAATACCCATTATAATACATAATAGTTATGTATATATTTACCCAATATGTAAAGTTGTACATATGTATTACTAAATCATAAAATCACTTATACTTGTTTTAGTGTTTTATGAAAGCGTAAGTGTGTTAGCAAACTATTGGCTCAAACCATTTACGATTTTATTTGTTTCGTTAAATGATTTTTCGCTTGTTATCGACAAAACATTGAAGATCGTAAAATATAAATAAATGTTTTACGGCTTATTTGTATTAAGAATCTCCCTTTTGTTGATGACAAAACATAAAATTATTTTAAGGAAAACTAAAATTGCTAAAGTTTGAATTGTAGTTTTACTTTCTCTCCCTTTATGTCAAAACAAAAGAGCTTGAAAAGAAACTAACTCGCTTTTTTAAGAAAACATGTGAAGAAAAGAAATATAATAAGAAAAGTAGAGAGCAAGTAATGAGAAGAGTTCTCTTAACTCCCCTCGACAAGTCCATCCCTTTGTGAGGACGCCAAGTAAGAAAAACTAGTTCATTTGCACCTATGTTTTCAAAAGATTTCGTCTATGTGACGAATATGCTCCCCCTTGATGATTGCAACTTTGCAAGGGGATGTCATGAAATGTAATCCTAATATTGCAAGTGATTTACAATGTATTTCTTTGACACAAAGCTCCCCCTAGTTTAGTGTGTCAAAGTCTTCATGTGTAAATTGAAAATCTACAAAACAAAGGTTAGAAAACAAATATACAATGCATAATTTCCTACAAAATTAGTCTTCTGTTGCATAGATCCCACGGTTCCCTCCTTGGAGGGATCCGTCTATGCAAAACATAGGGATCCGTCTGTTTGTAACTCAAATACAACAAAATGTGATGTACCAACAGATGTTGGCATCAAAATAAGATATGTATTAGAACAATAATCATATACTCAGAAAAATATAGCAAATATCAAGTAATTTCATTTAATAAAACTAGAGATATGATATACATGACTCTAAAAACTAAGAAAATGAACAATACATGACTTTGAATTACTAGACTATCTAAGTCGCGCTTGATACTAGGACACCACTAGAATCCTCTAGCTCAAGTTTGTTTAGGTTTAATCTCATCGAAACGTTCGAGGAGGTGATAAAACATGAAATGTTGATCTTCACGTACTTCATGTATCAAACTTTCAACATGTTGACAATGATAACAATCTTTGTCATGGCTCGGTAGTGGTGATGGACGAAAAGAAATTGCTTGATGTGAAGGATCAAGTGAAGCGGGTTGAGGGGCCTCAAAAGAAGGAGGGATTGGAGGAGACGCATTCGAGGATGGCTCAAATAATAATGATGGTGGTAGAGAGGTGTCAACTTCCATGTGGTCGGTTAGTTGACTTTGATGATTTCTCATAATCCAAAAGGGATTATTTGATGGTGACGGAGAAAAAAAAGCCAGAGCTAGTGTTGACTCAACACCTTGATTTTGTTTCACTATTCCTCCTAAAGAGGAGAAAGTTGTCGGTGATGGAGGATGAGATTGCCTAGAGGCAAGTCCTCTAGATTGTATTGGTGTGGTGATGAGATTGGAGTGGTGAATCATAGGGCTCTAGGCACCAATTGTGATGGTTTAGTGGAAATGGGGTTGTTTGGTTTAGGAGGTATGGTGGTTTTGGCATTGGTAGTTTTGTGGAACAATCCTTTTGGGATTGGTTTGATAGGTGGAGGAGATCCTACCATTTGTGGATTTAACGGGAGATGATTCGGTTGATGAAATTTTGTGTACAACATGAGAAATTTTCTTGGGTGGTCCTTTGGTGGATGAATTACTACTAGGAACTTTCCTCATGATGAGATGATTCAAAGTGATTTGTAAAGATTTCTAAGTGCTGAAAATGAGGATGAAGATGATGACTTTAAGAGTCTTAACAATGTGGTTTATAAAGAAAGGGATTTGGCAAGTGCATTCAAGACTTAAGCCACTAAGATCCCTGGGATGTGATGATTAGCATGCACAAGGGTCAACTTCGAGTTGTACCGATCCGAAACTTAATTAAGACAAGATGGAGTGTTCAATTCAACAATATGAGCTTGAAATGATTGTTTTAGCTAGAGTTTGACATAAATTTGTCACCCGGATCCCATGGTTCCTCCAATGAGGGATCCGCTCAGGCTATTCCTAGGGATCCAAATCTCAGCTAGTAAGGGTAAAAAGAAATTTGTAAGGTCTAATGCCTATACCTTCTTGAGTGTTTCACCCTCCTAAGTATCTTAAATTAAAGGGTACTTAAATGTTCAAGGGCAATGAGTGATGTAGCCAATGATTGCCTTTTATGGAAGGAAATGGAACTTTTATGAGCACCAATAAATGCCCAAAGATGACACTAGGAACTTGAGAGTTTCAAATGGAGCTAAATGATCCTAGAGATCGATAGTAACTTTAAGATAATATTTAGGATGATATCTTAAAGTTTGTAGAAAATGGAAAACTAGAATTTAACCCATTTTGAGGTAAAGATGACTAAAATCGATTTGCAAAGATTGAAAGATTTCCAAAGCTAGAGTTATTAACATGTGAGGGATGATGTGAGTATGTAAGCGGAAGAGTAATGAGTATTGGTGAAACGATAGATCTACAAGTGCCTTGAAAGTGATCTAAGTGAGTTATGGGTGAGTATGAACCTTTACTCACTTGATAAGGACTTAATTGGTCCTAAGACACTATGTTTAGCTAGTGTGAAGTGATCTAAAGGTATGGTTTGAAGTATAAGGATTGCAACCGCATTTTGTTTGCCGGATCCCACGGTTCCCTAAGGGAGGGATCCATCTAGCACAAACTTAGGGATCCGCTCTTCCGCTAAACAACACCTTTACAAAAGGTATGCAAGGGTTTCACAAAGCATCTTATTTCCAAACTAGTGTTTTTAAGAGGTTCTAACACTAATAAAGTAGAGATATCAAATGTTTAGATGTTTTATTTCATGAAAGAAATTGCATTACATTGATAGAGTAGGAATACTAAGGTTTAACCTCAATGAAAAGAAACTAAGTTTCTTGAGCATTTTCTAGATCGATCATCAAATGGTTGATGAGTATTCATTGATTCAGGATGAAGAAAGTCTTCATGAGAGATGTGTTTAGAGGTTCCATCATCTTGTTCACAAGTACGTATAACGGACTTTGAAATTGAGGGTGGAAGTACATGATGTGATGATAAAGGCGTGTCAAGAACATTCCATAAGGGATTAGTTTGTTCTTGGAGCCTTGAAGATTTACAATTACCTTGCTAAGAAATAGGCGAGATTGTATGGTTGTTGTGTTAGCAACAATACATTGTGTGAGCACAACAAGCGGGAAGGATTTCGATTTCTAAGACTCCAAACATTTTCTCGTAGGATGAGTGCGAGAGATTTGTACTCTTCTCCGATATCCCGTATAGATAATGTTTGGATCCAAGTAATAGGGTCGAGGTTTGCATAACATGCAGTCAAGTCTTGAGGAAAGGTATGTGTGAACAATATGGACTATTTTCTTCACGATGGTTGAAGAGAGAATCAAGATACCAATCTTCAAAGTGAAGGCACATTGTCCATGATTTGAAATTCGGAGGATGTGAGCAAATTGCCCTAGGGTTAGAATAGACTTTTGTTTTTGATCCAAAACCAAAGAGATAGAGAGCGATCCTCGTTACGAATGAGTTCAACTTGACGAAAGAATTCCAATACAAACCTCGAACATATTTTCTCGTTAATTTTGAGAAGACATTCTAGTCGTATGGTTCTAAGGAGGTATTGATACCTTTTTCGACAGTAGAGTGTCGACAATACGCCCTTCATGGAAATGACGGGTTTCGATATTATTGAACCCACGGACATGATTGCCAGTGTGTTGGGTTCAAGAGAGATGTTAGGGTGTAAACGCAAGTGAGTGAAAAGTCGAACTCATACTCATGACGAAACCTATAGAAGTGAAGAGTTAATAAGATGAGACGATTTAAGGCAAAACAATGATTACCTAACGCTTTTACTAGATATTTATTAACAATGATAATTAACTCACTTAATGTTTGACATTCTAGTAGAATATTTCTTTTAAGAAGGAAATAGTTTTTAATTTGCATGAAAAACTATTTTTCAGAAGGACGGTTCTCACGGTTCCCTTCCATGAGGGATCCGGCTAGTAGAACTCCAGGGATCTGTGGATTTGTAGTGACAGACACAAGATTTTGACAAAAAAAAATATTTTTGCATCTTATGTGTTTATACAACGATATGTATTTTAGCCAATGTTTACTTTAGCATGCATTGTTGGTTTCTAATGTATCTTAGCACCAAAAATACGAAAGATAAAAATAAACAAAATGTCAAACATATTACGAGAGATAAACTAAGTAGTCTAGAACATTAGTAATATTTCATTTCAATGCTAAGAACGATACAAAGGATTGGGTATATAACACCAATGTAGATTAACAACACAAAGTATATGTCTCCATAAGAAAACTTAATTATAGGGAACACGAGAGCGATGAGTGTTAAGGCGATGAGTATGAGAGCGATGTACACCATGTTGATGAAGATCCTTCTTGGTTTTGGTTTGAGATGAGATGAGAAGGAAGATGAAGTTTGAATGAGAGGTAATTTTTGAAAGTGGAAGATTTGAAAAATGAGGGCTTGGTGGAGGAAGCGATCGGAAGGATATTTATGGGAAAGGAGGAATTTTGAGATTTATGTTTTGTTGTATTATTAGAAAGATATGAATTTTGGATTAGTGAAATAAAACACAAATTCTATAAACCTAGATTTTAGACGAAAGAGTAACATGTATGCAAGAAAAGTTTCCTAATGAAGTTACATGTAATATATGAGTATATGAAAAGATAATCATATAAATTCCTATGTAAGCATACTTATCATTTAAGCTAATGTTTTTAGAGATAAGTGGAAATCATACCTCTAATGCACTTAGGAGTGTCTTTACTAATGACAAAACAAATGTCGTGAGACAACTCGTTCCTTCGTATAAGATACCTTCTTAGGGAAGGTATTCTTGTTACCAAGAAATTCCTATGGATTGATAGGTATGAGCTTTAACTAAGCAACATGATAAGGAAGATTAGTGCAATTAAAAAATAGAAAAAGTGTTGTCATCTAATCAACATCCAAACAAGGTGTTTTAAAACATGGTGTTTGTTTTTGTAAACGACCTTCTTTGTAGTTTTCAATTAAAAATGGATCGTATCAAGTTTTTAAAGTACAATATACTCTAAGAAACTTGGTAACAAAGCTCTGATGCCAATTGTGGAAAACTAGAAGGGGGTTGAATAGTTTTACCGATTAAAACTTCGTTTTAAAATATTTAGATCGACTTATGTCAATCTATTTAAACATGTGTGTTGGATGTTGATAGACAAGCATATATAAATATGTAATGAAAGAATAAGGAGTAAGAAGCACAAAACCACAACACGAGTATTTATAGTGGTTCGGCTACAAGGACACCTTCCTTGCCCTACTCCACTCCCCGAGTCACCTACTCGAGAGTTTGTAAACACTACACAACACCAACTCCTTATGGAGGAGAAGCCTTCAACGTTGCCTACTCTTTATCCCAGACAAGGCTAGATACCGAGTTCTTCCACGAGGTAGAACCAAACCTATCACGACGTCGCCTACCCTTTATCCAAGATTAGGCTAGATACCGAGTTCCATTACAATGGAGGAACTACTACCCACCACTACAACAATAACTAACCCCAAAGGAGATCCACTCCTTATAACAACATCAAGAAGGATATCAATATCCTTTGATTTAATACTAACCTATCTTGTACATCGAACATACCATATCGAATGTACACCTTAGACACCTTTCACTAATGCCTTTGACTCGATCTCAAGGCACCCTTCACTAATGCCTTGTGACTTAACTTCTAGGTACACTTCACCAATGCCTTTAGTCTTGACTTCTAAGCACCCTTCACTAATTCTTTCAATACGGACGTTCAACACCTTTCACTAATGTCTTCGTCTTGACCTTTTAGACATCTTTCACTAATGTCTTCAACACTACACTTCTTATGAGAAAGAGGTGAACTTATCAACAAGAGATCCTCAGTAGTTTTGATGATAATGAAGCATGGCAACTCATGGACTTGAGTTTGCTCGGCTTCAAAAGGTGGTGATCTCGCCTTTAAGAGGAACCTAGAGAATCACACAAAAACAAAACTATATACATAGATCACTGGATCTAAGGTTGAGAGTTTGTAACTCAAAGAGAAAATATATGAGGAATGGGTGAGAAACAATGAGGAAATGGCTCACTATTTATAGAGGAAAACAATCGTTGCTCCACGGATCCCTCACTGAGGATCCGCCTAGTGTACATCGGGGATCCGTGGACGCTACTCTTTGCCCATGGGTTCGGGTCATGGGTTATGGATCATGGGTATCAAAGTAGATACAATGTATCTACAAGATGCAATGCATCTAGTCCATGGGCTATGGGTTAAAACCATGGGTCATGGATAATATCCATATATGACTTAAGCATGATGTCATGCAATGGGATATGGGTCATGCTCCATGGGTATGGGTCATGGACTTTGGGTTATACCCAACTACATTCAATGTATTTGGTCAATGGTTCAAATACTTAAGTTTCTACCCATTTATAATACCCATTATAATACATACTAGTTATGTATATATTTACCCAATATGTAAACACTAGTTGTTGTACTTATGTATTACTAAATCATAAAATCAATTATACTTGTTTTAGTGTTTTATGTGAAAGCGTAAGTGTGTTAGTAAACTATTGGCTCAAACCATTTATGTATTTTATTTGTTTCGTTAAAATGATTTTACGTTTGTTATCGACAAAACATTAGAAGATCGTAAAATATAAATAAACGTTTTTACGGCTTATTTGTATTAACAAACTATTTCTTATTTTTTTCAAGATCAGAATAAGTTGCTTTTTCTTTAGAAATTTGGTTTTTAAGATCTGAAATTTCCTCGCTTAAAGATTTTATTTTCAAGCTCAAATTAACATCAAGTGTGTCATACTTGATTTGCAATTGTTTTTCACTTAAAACGAAATTTCGATAATCAATTTCTAATTCTGACTCTTTGTTTTTGTGAAATTCAAAAGCTTTTGCATTCTCCTTGTACCTCTCAAGCTCGCCGTCAATTTATTATTCGCGGTCTTAACATCGCGATTGACCTTTTTCACTTTCTCAATTTCAATGCCACAATTATTAATCAATGATTCAAATAAGGCACGTGTTTCCTCATCGGCCTCGTGATTTTGTGCCACCGAGCTCCACTAGGATCCACATTTGGATTTTCGTAGTTAATATTGCTACTACTCGATTGTCCGTGTATGTATCATAAGTAGGTGTTGGCGCCATGAATGTTGTTCGTCATGAGTAAACACATCAAATATGACATTGTTATAGCATGGATCAATGATTGGTACCTCGACATCACGTTGGCGTCATAAACAGGAGGCGTGTCGAATTAGTGTCGCACTTAGCCTCCTCAAGATTTGCCATGAAGATGTAGTTCGCATTGATATCCTCTCGGTCTTCCATTTCATCTATAATATCAATAAATTCATGTTCCTCAGCACTCAACTGCATCCCTGCTTCTGCATTTTGTACCAACAGCAATGCTTTCAGAAGATACCCTGAATCCTTCTTTTTCGGCTTAGTAGGGCAATTCCTTACAATGTGACCCAATCCTTGACAGTTGTAACAACTGGAGCTGCAACATTCCCATTCGGATTACCCACTATTCTGTTCCCAACATTCTGACCCATCTGATGTCCAACATTCTGACTCATCTGACATTATGATACTGAATCGCCTCGACACCATGTGAAATCCAATAGCATGTCCCGTTGATTCCTAATAACTTCAACCATTTGTCCTTGTCGACCCATATTCAACCGTTTGTATAATTTGCACTGCTATGCAGTGTTTGATGAAACTTTGGTTGTTGTTAGTTGGTGTGGAACAAATATTCTTTGAATACTTTAGTCAAATAAGAAAATGAATTTGACAAAGCCTCTATTTATTCAGCTTCAAGGTCGGTGATTCCTGGTTCTTGGTATTTTGGATACTGTTGTTGTTGAATGACTTCTTGTTCTGGTGGATAGAATTGTTATTGAGGGATGACAGCTTGTGGTTGTGGAATGTATTGCTGCAAGTAGTTGTTAGTGGAAGATCATGAAGGTTGTTGTTGTGTGTTCACTGGAGTTTGTGTCTTTGCAATTAGTGCCAAGGGATCATGATTTTTTACCAATCTTTCTTGTCTTACTTCGTTGGCTTCAGCTTGATTTTGTTTCAGAAAATCGTAGAGTTGATCAAAGTTCACCTGATGTAAGTCCTTTGTTTGGTTGACAATAGTGACACAGCGTCCCCATTCTTTTTAAAGATTGTTGATGAATTTGATGTTGCTCACGATAGTTGTGGGTGTCAACTTATTTCTGATTAACTCATTCATCAAGCTGCAAAACCTTCCACAGTAGGATTCGATGGATTCTCCTGGAGTTGATGTAAACTTCTCCCGTTCAGTTAGCAGCTTGTTCTCCATGTCTTGTTTACCAATTTCTATTCCATAACATAGTCGTCTAACTCATTCCCACATATCGTAGCGCTTCACGTATATCCACAAAGAAGAAAGATTTCTCTTGGTAAACCCACTGGACGATGTGTATTGTCATGTCATCCGCTCGATCCGCCCTTATCCTCTTCATCGTATTCGATTCATTTTGATCACGAAAATATGTTGGGACGGAGGTGTTGCATCGTGAATTCCGTGGTCTTGGACTTTTCGTGGCTTGAATGGTCCTTTCGTAATGGATTGAATCATCGCTTTTCCATTAGGTTTGGTTTTGATGTAGCGGAGCATACGATTTGTCCATTCAAGATATCCACCTTTTTCCAGCATAGGAGGACGGTTTTTAGCACCGGCTGCAAGGATGTCTAGTTGAGTTGCCGTTGATGAAGGTATTTATGATAAAGTTGATGTAGGATCGATTCAACGATAAAGGAGTTGTAGTTGATGAAGATTAAGCTCGGTTGTTGTAGTAAAAATTTGCTCTGAAAACTTAAAAACCTCAATAACTTCTGTTCGGATCGTTTTTAGTCACGGTCATTTTGATGGGTAGAACGCTGAAAACGGAGTTACTGTTCAAAAGTTATGGTCGTTTGAAGTTTTGCTGAAAATCTTACTCGTAAACCTGTTCTTAAGCGTAAGATTTGGGTTCTTAGGCGTAAACTTTGTCCTTACGCGTAAGATATGTATCTTATGCGTAAAAAATGTCCTTACACGTAAGAATTAACTCTTATGCGTAAACAATATCCTTACTCGTAAGATTTTACGCTTATGCTAAAAAAAAATGCTTACGGGTAAACTTTAACTCTTATGCGTAAACACAGTCTTACTTGTAAGATTGAAGTCTTATGCGTAAAAAATACCTGCTTACGCGTAAGAAATAAACGTATCTTACTAACTTGTCCAAGCTAGCGAGATTTCACAAGTCGAAGTATTCCACAAACTTATCCAAGTGAGGGAAGTACTGAACTGTTGATGCACGAAGATTACTCATAAATTGCTTATGCGTAAACCTTAGGCGTAAACTTCACGTCTTACGCGTTAACCATAAGCGTAAGAAAAGGGTTTTGACTGAAAAATTTCGTATGTACTTAACGTTTCTAATCGCTTAATCGAATTAAACACAATCTATTTTGTCATGAAATTTTCTCGAACATCACATTTGCATATCAATTGGCATATGCATGATCAACGCAGTTTGAGCGTTCATAAATATACCGTTGTGATCTAAATAAATTTCCCACTATCCCGATAATCCTAAAATACGTAATGAATACGTAAAAAATTATGAATTTAAATATAATAAAAATATATAAAATTCGTATAGGGCCTCGGAAACTCATTGGACTTTTCACCACTCGAACCCGACACGTAAATGGGCCTCACAACCGGATCAAGCCCACCCCATTGTCCCTTTGGGCTTAACCTTAGTTCACGAGCCCACGAGATAAGCCCAACACACTTAAAAACCATTTCGGGCCTACATGAATACACGAATAGACATAAGAGCCCAACACAATCACATTTTCTTGGCCTTGGGCCTCGTTCACAACTCTTAGCCCATGATCATATATTAATAAACTTGTAGTTAATACTTTTGGGGTGTTTCCTTCTGTTGTATACGAACGAGCAAACAAAAAGGGAAACCAAACATGAAACGAAAACAAGACTAGCCAAGACCAACCAAACTAGAACTTGAAACATGTTGGTCTCATGCTTTGCGTATGGAGGTAAAAAGGGGAGACAAATCCTTCACTTAGCCACCCTAAACTAGTATTTAAATATCCTAAATACCTTTGACCACCTTTTGACCTCTTAACCCAAAGGATACAAGGTTTGTCATGACCAACATGACTCGACAAGCTCATATACATGCCCTAAATCCCAAATTAACATGAAGCATGCTTGGCAAGTTTATACTCCATCTTAGACACTAGAAAAGTAGAAG
The DNA here is from genome assembly GCA_022545495.1 of Chrysanthemum lavandulifolium. Taxonomy (NCBI): domain Eukaryota; kingdom Viridiplantae; phylum Streptophyta; class Magnoliopsida; order Asterales; family Asteraceae; genus Chrysanthemum; species Chrysanthemum lavandulifolium. Next base: position 199,074,797 of record CM040243.1, on the reverse strand, counting down.
CTACACTAATAAAATAAACTAAGTATCATACCTCTCTTTACTATAAATCAAACACTTAGGGAAGGACATACCACCCTCAAACACTTACATTGCCAAACTCACTAACACTACACATCTTAAAGTAAAAATCGTCCACTGTGGAAGTATAACAAGGAAAGGAAACATTGCAAGGTGAAGGAAAATAAGGATACGAGTAGCAAGGAGAACACGGGGTCTCGAGTTTAAACCATCTTCTCTTCATTTCATCCCCACTCTTTACGAGTGTAGTAAGTTCAACTAAGCTCATTTCATTTTTAACTCTTTTCGTTTAGTTCACACGAAATTAAACATGTTATATCACATGTAAGCAAGTTAAACGCACCATTTCACCATACTATGCATGGTCATTCACTAGTTACACGTTAGAACTTGTGTCTCATGTTGAGAACAAGTTGCAAAAATCTCTTGGAAACCTTAGGACTACTCGTACACCTTTATTTTTTACGCAAAAACTAAACGGGCCTAAAGCCCAAACATCAAGCCCATTAAGCCCAACCCAAGTCCATTAATGATCTAACCCGGCCCAATATGATCAAAATAAGCTAATAAGCTAAAGAAATAAGCTAGGAATAAGTTTGTACTAGTTACACAAAGTTTTCGTTTATTTCAAAAGCATTTCGGACCAAATTTGCAAAACAAATGAATTTCGGGTTAAAAGCGTAACATTTAAAAAGTTAAAGGTTCAATATATTACGTATATAAACATGCATGAAAAGTTAAGGGACCAATATGCATCTTTTCGAAAGTAAAAGGGGTAATTATATACGTGCATGAACACGCTTAAAACCACGAGGACCGAATGTGTAAATAGCCTAAACTAGTTATAAATAAAGTTTAGGGTGAAATGTGTACAATTGGAAAAGTAAAGGTTTTAAAGCGTATAAAATGAACCTAGAGGGCTGTTTTGTAAAATCGGTTTACCAAGGGATTAAAGATGTCATTTCGAAAGTTTTGATATAAAATACATTTTGGGTAGAAAGTGTAAATTACTCAAATTTGAGGGACTAAACTCGTACTTTTGTAACTCGAGGGTAAAAGTGTAAATTTAGAAAAGTTTAGAAAAACTTATAAACCCATAATAACCGTAAAATGAGTATTTTGATCACATGAGCGTAATATTTTGAATAATGATAAACTTATTTCATGTATAAATGTATATGTAAATATATATTTATTAGAAAGTATATGTAAAATATACTTATTTTGATAAAATACTGGGAATCTAAACACGTTAAAATACTCAACAAATCCATTAAGATCACAACGGGAGCATTTCACTTATGCGTAAGTGAGGATCACTAGTTAAGGCAATGTAGCACATAAATTAACTTAAAACGTTAATCACGATCGCACACTATTGGATTGGACAATCCAATGATCTATTGAATAAGAATATTCAATGCTCTATTATTTTGGTCATGAACCAAAATGCTCATTCTTGAGACTCGCCATCTCATCATTTTAGGTTTCGAGTTGGAACCTCCGCTACATTGTGCTTGATCTTTTTGTGCGTGTGCATTATCATCAAGGTGAGTTCATAGCCTCGCTTTTACTTTATTTTTGCAAACCCCGCGAGGAGATACATGCTCTAAACTAGAACACAAGGTTTTTCATAAATGCTTGATCTTCTTGATTATTGGTCTTGCCTAAGTTGTTAGCCACAAGTCCCCGATCATGAACCATTAGTCACCGCGAGTGAGCGTAGATATCGTGAATAGTACTATGGGGATTAACGAACCCGTTTGGTTATAGAGAAATAACCGGGCGCACCATATCGAATTTCTTTAGGTAATTGGCTATTACCTCCTTTGGGGCATACTTACGTTACCTTGGTAATTCGGTGTATGCAATTGAGTCTTGGTTTCATGAGCTTAGTGCATAATAATCATGATATTTTCTTATGATATTGTTAGTTTACAATGATCATGATCTTATACTTGTGTTCAACTTATTTTAAACCTATGGATTTCACTCAACATTTTGTTGACCTTTTAAGCATGTTATCTCGGTGTCGGTGAAGATTATGACCAAGGTGCGGAGCGGGGCATGGCAAGGCTTATCCGGTGGTGTAAAACATAAAAGTTATCATTTCTTTCAAACTCATGATCTTTCTTTTGGGAAAAACACTTGATCTATTTACAATATTTTGTAACAAACTATGAGTTTTCGATGAATGATAACTATTTTAATAAAACGTCTCTTTCGAGTCGTTTTCTATAATTATTGACTATGATCTCCATTCAAGTAACACCCGAATTAGTCTTCCACTGTCATTAAGATTTTCGGGGTGTTACAGATTGGCATCAGAGCCAAGGTTATAGAGAACCAAAGAGTTTTTTTCAAAATCATTTGGACTATAACCGCACTTTTAAAACGGGACTATTTTACACCACTGCCTTACGCCCTTCCGTGACCGCTCTATGCATTAGGATTGATGCATCACTAGATCATAAGTAAATTGCATTCATTTTAGTTAGGCATGGAGATTTGCTTAGCTAACTAAAATAATTATATTATTTGGCATTTACTTACATTAATTTATGGGTTGTTACAGTACCATGTCTGCATCCCACCCAGTTGTTCTGTCCTCAGACACCGAGATGGATGATACCATGTCCTCTACGACTGTCACTATGCCAGCTCATCCCGATCTGTCATACCACTCTTGTTTGGACGGCCGAACCTTTGAGGAAGGTGAAGTTGCAGAACTCCTCTCGCTCCATATGTTGCTCATCCTCAAGAGTACAATGCTTTTGCTTCCATGACCCTAGATCGATACTATGAGTCGCAAAGAATGGCTACCGCTTGAGATGTTCTTGTGGATGATGAATCATCAAGTCATCGAGAAACACCGACTACCTTCATCGATTCTTACGGATCATCTTCCCGAGCTATCCGTCGTCGTCGACGTGGATTCGTGTTCTTAAGCCTCATGAGCTGAGCCGTTTGGAGTACCTTATAGGCGCATCCTAATGGTAAGACCTTCAAACGCACCGCTAGGAAGCGTGTGCGACCCATCACTATGACTCATGTGATGCCACCACTCGATCACCATCACTCGGTCACCACCCGCTCGGTCATCACCGGTTTCACTGCTTGTTCCACCCATCGCTACTTCACCACCACCGCCACTTCATGTGTTCTACCATCGGACTACTCATGTTCTGTTTCACCACCTCACACCTCCTTTGGACACTTTTAGTGAGCCAATTTTACCGCTTCTGCATCAAGTGCTATCCACCATCACTATCTCGATCGACAAGCCTACTCAAGTGGATAATGAGGCCGGACCAAGGAAGAAATCCGGTGCTAGGAGATGGTCATTCTTGATACCTTTACTTGACGTTGGAGAGAAGAGGAGGAGCACCTAGTTCGTTTGAGCTTGGAGAAAGCTCGACTCTCGCACCGACTCGAGTTCTCACATTCTTGGTGAACCGGTACACCACACTATTCCTCTGTTGGCTACGAGACTTATCGAGCACGAAGACCGGTTGAATGAGCTCATGGCACATTATGATGAGATTCCACTAGTTAGGATAGAGAGCTTGGAGGAAGAGGTCGAAAACCTCGTGGTAGGTCGCTACTCCATTGAGATTGTGTTTGATATGATGAGTACCCAGTTGTGGAGGCGAGAGGCCGTTAACGCTTGACTCGGAGATTGGAGACTACTATCCGAGATGCTAGTACTTTGAGAGAGCGCCTTAGGTCGAGAGAGTCCTGCATCACGAACTTGCATCCGCTCATGCTCACACTGCTATTCGGAGGAGAGGATTGATGACCTCGAGGCGAGAGATCGAGCCCGTGAGCGCAGATCCGAGACTTGATGACCATGGTTGAGGAGATTCGTCGTCGTCGGGATGACGCGCCGGAGATCGTAAATCCTAGTCATCTTTATCTTAGTATGTATCATAAAGCCGCCATATGAGGCATTAAGGCTTGTATCTTTTTGGTTTGTAACCTTGGAACAAGAATTATGATGATGTAACCTATGGTTGTGAACAAAACTATGTAACGATGTATTCCATGGTTGTATTTCTATTATTCTGATGTTATGATATTATTCCTCGGTGATGTATGCCGAACCGATCCTTATGTCCTTATATATATATTATGATTTGTTGAGAAAAATCATATTCATATCATATCATTAATTTAAAGTGGTAATCTGGACTATTATGAAATGTATAATATGAAATCAGTTTTATCATCGATCGATAATTTCTTAATCTTGGTATTTATTCTTGGAAATTTTAGAAAATGGTCAAGAAAAAGCTACCTCATCCACCATCACTCCCGCACTATTCGTAAAATGGTCATTGAAAGTGTTAGCGACTATAGCACAACATGTCGTCTTGCTAGAGCCGGTGAGCGCGCTGAAGTGAGCAATTGCCCAAGAGGCACGTGAAGTCGAAATCGCAAGAGAAGCCGAAATTGCAAGAGAAGTCGAGAACGCCCGAATTGCTCGAGAGGTGAAGTGAGCGTGTCAAGCAAGCGACGCGAGGTGAAGCCGCTCGCATTCTTGAAGAGAATCGTGTCGCAGGTCGCACGTCTTCTTGAAATGGCAAACTCAAATGCAACTAACACTCCAACAAATCAAAGTGAGTCCACTGTAACTCGCAAGTGTAATTACAAAGAGTTCATGAACCGCAGCCGACATTCTTCAAGGGCAATGAAGGTGCTATTGGTTTACTTCATTGGTTTGAGAGAACCGAGGCGTATTTCGCTAAGTGATCAAGCAGATGATTGCAAAGTCAAGTTTGCGATTGGAACTTTGTTAGAAGATGCGTTATCTTGGTGGAAAGGCCATGCTCAACCAATTGGAATGGAAGAAGCTTGTAAGATTTCATGGTCGATCTGAAACAATGTTAATGAAACAGTGTTGCAGGGGCGAGATCAAGAAACTCGAAGATGAGTATTACCACTTGGCTGCTAAAGGTAATGATCTCAAGACATACTTCAAGAGATTCCACGAGCTGAGAGCTCTATGTCCTCATTTGTTTCCCACCAATGAAAAACTTTTGGAAGCTTTGATCGGAGGTTTACCTCGAAGCATCGAAGGAGATGTCATCGCTTCGAAGCCAAAAACTGTTGAAGAAGTTGTCATTGTATCCCACCGCCTTATGGAACCAATACTAAAGCTTGCAAATGCACAAGGCTCAAGTGACAACAAAAGAAAGTTTGATGATCGGAAAACCTCAAATTCCAACCACTATCGATCCAACAACAACAATCGGAACAACAACAACCAATATCACCACAACAAAATCAACATCACAATCGGCAAAACCGAAGGCAAGAAGCCGCAAGGGCTTATCTTGCACCCACCGGAAAAGGGTATGTAGGACCACATCCCGATGTAATAGATGTTTGATGCACCATTCGGACCTTGTCTTGTGAAGTGCGATAAGTGCAACAAGGTAGGTCATCAAGGTAAGCATTGCCGAAACCACGGAAGAGGCAACAACGTGACAAACATGAGCTGCTATGGATGTGGAGAACTGGTCATTTCAAGAGTCAATGCCCAAAGTTAAATGTCGTTCAAACAAACAATGCGCGTGCAAGAGTGTACATGCTAGGAGATGGAGATGCACCGTTGAACCACGACATTGTGACGGTGCGTATTCTCTTAACAAACATTCGCAAAAATCTTGTTTGATTCGGGAGCGGATAAGAGTTTTGTATCTACTGCTTTTGCACCATTACTTGAAATATCCCCAATTGCCTTAGATACAACTTATGAGATAGAACTTGCCGATGGGAAAATAATAGGAACCAACACCGTAATCCGTAATTGTCCTATTCTATTACAAGATCATTCGTTCCTCATAGATCTTTTGCCAATCAAACTTGGAAGTTTCGATGGCGTAATTGGCATGGATTGGTTGTCCAAATACCGTGCTAGGATTGTTTGTGACGAGAAAACCGTTCATATCCCGATCAACGGTGAAACCTTAGTCATCCAAGGAGATCAAAGTAGAAAGTACTTAAGTATCATATCCGGTGCGAAGTCAATAAAGTACATGGAAAAAGGATGTTATGCCTTCTTAGCTCAAGTAACGGAAAAGAAGTCGGAAGAGAAACGACTAGAGGATGTACACGTAATCAAGGAATTCCACGAGGTATTTCGGAAGATTTTCTGGACTCCCACCGCCGACAAGTCGAATTTCAAATCGATCTTATTCACGGAGCTACTCCCGTAGCACGAGCACCATACCGTTTAGCACCCTCGAAATGCAAGAATTATCCAAACAACTAGAAGAGCTATCCGAGAAAGGATTCATTAGACCAAGTTCCTCACCACAGGGAGCACCGGTATTATTCGTTAAGAAGAAAGATGGATCATTCGGATGTGTATCGATTATAGAGAATTGAACAAGCTCACAATCAAAACCGCTATCCCTTACCAAGAATCGATGATCTGTTTGATCGGTTACAAGGCTCGAGTGTATACTCGAAGATTGATTTAAGATCCGGATATCATCGATTCGGGTAAGAGAAGAAGATATACCCAAGACCGCATTTAGAACTCGATATGGCCATTATGAATTCCAAGTAATGCCATTCGGTTTAACTAATACTTTCTTTGTATTATGGACCTCATGAATAGAGTCTCAAACCATATCTGGATAAATTCATCATTGTGTTCATCGACGATATTCTTATATACTCGTAATAAAGAAGAACATGCGGAACATTTGAAGACCGTCTGAAGTTACTCAAGGATGAAAATTGTACGCAAAGTTTTCCAAGTGTGAATTTTGGATTGAGACAGGTCCAATTTCTTGGTCATGTGATCGACGGTGAAGGAATCCATGTGGATCCCGCAAAGATTGAATCATTAAGAATTGGCGGTACCCACAAACCCCATCGAAATTTGTCAATTCTTAGGACTTCTTGGTTATTATCGAAGATTCATCGAAGGTTTCTCGAAAATAGCTAAACCATTGACCGAGTTAACCCGAAAACGAAGAAATTCGAATGGGAGACGATCAAGAATCGACTTTTCAACTCCTAAAGAACAAGCTTTTCGAAGCACCTATCTTGGCACTACCGGAAGGAGCCAAGATTTTGTAGTATATTGTGATGCTTCACACATGGGTTTAGGCGCTGTTCTCATGCAAAGGAACAAAGTGATTGCTTATGCGTCATGACAACTCAAAACTCATGAGAAGAATTATACTACTCACGATCTAGAACTTGGCGCGTGGTATTTGCACTCAAATTATGGAGACATTATCTATGCGGAACCAAATGTATAGTGTACATCGATCACAAAAGTCTTCAACACATCTTAGATCAAAAGGAATTGAATATCGTCAACGTCGTGGCTCGAATTGCTTAGTGATTATGATTGCGAGATCCGTTATCATCACGGAAAGGCAAACGTTGTTGCCGATGCCTTGAGCGAAAAAGATCGCCCTAAGCCACTTAGAGTGAGATCATTGGGAATGGTAATCAATTCACCCCTACCATCGAAAATTCTTGAAGCTCAGATCGAAGCCCTTAAAGAAGAAAATAGGCCGAATGAGAAGATTTATGGCATGCCGGAGAATGAAAATGGATTTGTGAAGAGATCGGACGGAACGCTATGTTTCAAGAATCGAAGTTGGATTCCACTCTTTGGAGGTATCCGAGAACTCATCATGCATGAATCACATAAATCGAAGTATTCCATACATCCTGGTCCCAACAAGATGTATCAAGATCTAAAGCTTTTGTCTTGGTGGCCTAATATGAAGGTCGATATCATTATATCGCGCGATAAATGTTTGACATGCTTGAAAGTTAAAGTCGAACATCAAAAGCCATCTGGATTGTTAACTCAACGAACTTCCTATGTGGAAATGGGAAAGAATCACAATGGACTTCATCACTAAGTTGCCAAAAACTTCTAATGGTTTGGACACCATTTGGGTTATTGTAGACCGTCTTACAAAGTCCGCTCATTTCTTGCCAATCAAGGAGAACGACGAGATGATTACACTCGCTAGACTGTACATCAAAGAGATTGTTTCTCATCACGGTGTACCAATCTCTATCATATCCGACCGTGATAGCCGATTCACCTCAAGATTTTGGCAAACGCTTCAAAAAGCCATGGGTACCAACTTAGATATGAGTACCGTGTACCATCCTTAAACAGATGGACAAAGTGAAAGAACGATCCAAACTCTGGAAGACATGCTAAGAGCATGTGTGATTGATTTCGGAAAAGGATGGGATAAGCACTTACCTCTGGTGAATTCTCTTACAATAACAATTATCACGCCAACATTAAAGTTGCTCCTTTTGAAGCACTCTATGGAAGAAAATGCCGATCGCCAGGTTCTTTGGCGGAAGTTGGAGAAGTACAACTTACAGGCCCCAAAATTGTCCAGAGACAACAGAAAAGATAATGCAAATTCGGCAAAGATTGCAAACAACTCGAGATAGACAAAAGAGCTACGCAGATGTTCGAAGAAAACCAATGGAATTCCAAGTCGGAGACCGTGTAATGCTCAAAGTATCACCACAGAAAGGGATGGTCGATTTGGAAAAGAGGAAAGCTCAAACCTCGATCGTCGGACCATTCAAAATTCTTCAAAGAATTGGTCCATGGCATATAAACTTGATCTTCCGAAGAACTTAGCCGAGTACATGACACGTTCCATGTCTCAAATCTTAAGAAGTGTCTTCGGATGAAACTCTAGTCGTACCACTCAAGGACATCCACTCAACGACAAACTTAGCTTTGTCGAAGAACCCGTCGAGATCATGGACGAGAGAAATCAAGAGGCTTAAGCAAAGCCGCATTCCTATCGTTAAAGTTCGATGGAATCATAAGAAGCGAGGTGCGAGTTCACACGAGCGCGAGGATGTAATCGTTCAAGTATCCCCACTGTTCATCTAGATCACCCATGATAGCCTCTGCGAGTTTAACCGCGGACGCGGTTCTCTTAAGGGTAGGTCTTGTAAGCTCCGGAAAATTTCTATGTACTTAACGTTTAATCGAGAATTAAACACGATCTATTTTGTCATGAAATTTTCGAACATCACATTTGCATATCAATTGGCATATGCATGATCAACGCAGATTTAGCGTTCATAAATATACCGTTGTGATCTAAATAAATTTCCCACTATCCTTATAATCCTAAAATACGTAATGAATACGTAAAATTTGTAAAAATTACAATTTAAATATAATAAAATATATAAAATTAGTATAGGGCCTCGGAAACTCATTGGACTTTTCACCACTCGAACCCGACACGTAAATGGGCCTCACAACCGGATCAAGCCCACCCATTGTCCCTTTGGGCTTAACCTTAGTTCACGAGCCCACGAGATAAGCCCAACACACTTAAAACCATTTCGGCCTACATGAATACACGAATAGACATAAGAGCCCAACACAATCACATTTTCTTGGCCTTGGGCCTCGTTCACAACTCTTAGCCCATGATCATATATTAATAAACTTGTAGTTAATACTTTTGGGGTGTTTCCTTACATTGTATCTGAACGAGCAAACAAAAAGGGAAACCAAACATGAAACGAAAACAAGACTAGCCAAGACCAACCAAACTAGAACTTGAAACATGTTGGTCTCATGCTTTGCGTGTGGAGGTAAAAAGGGGAGACAAATCCTTCACTTAGCCACCCTAAACTAGTATTTAAATATCCTAAATACCTTTGACCACCTTTTGACCTCTTAACCCAAAGGATACAAGGTTTGTCATGACCAACATGACTCGACAAGCTCATATACATGCCCTAAATCCCAGCCGAACATGAAGCATGCTTGGCCAAGTTTATACTCCATCTTAGACACTAGAAAAGTAGAAGCTACACTAATAAAATAAACTAAGTATCATACCTCTCTTTACTATAAATCAAACACTTAGGGAAGGACATACCACCCTCAAACACTTACATTGCCAAACTCACTAACACTACACATCTTAAAGTAAAAATCGTCCACTGTGGAAGTATAACAAGGAAAGGAAACATTGCAAGGTGAAGGAAAATAAGGATACGAGTAGCAAGGAGAACACGGGGTCTCGAGTTTAAACCATCTTCTCTTCATTTCATCCCCACTCTTTACGAGTGTAGTAAGTTCAACTAAGCTCATTTCATTTTTAACTCTTTTCGTTTAGTTCACACGAAATTAAACATGTTATATCACATGTAAGCAAGTTAAGCACCATTTCACCATACTATGCATGGTCATTCACTAGTTACACGTTAGAACTTGTGTCTCATGTCGAGAACAAGTTGCAAAAATCTCTTGGAAACCTTAGGACTACTCGTACACCATTATTTCTTACGCAAAAACTAAACGGGCCTAAAGCCCAAACATCAAGCCCATTAAGCCCAACCCAAGTCCATTAATGATCTAACCCGGCCCAATATGATCAAAATAAGCTAATAAGCTAAAGAAATAAGCTAGGAATAAGTTTGTACTAGTTACACAAAGTTTTCGTTTATTTCAAAAGCATTTCGGACCAAATTTGCAAAACAAATGAATTTCGGGTTAAAAGCGTAACATTTAAAAAGTTAAAGGTTCAATATATTACGTATATAAACATGCATGAAAAGTTAAGGGACCAATATGCATCTTTTCGAAAGTAAAAGGGGTAATTATATACGTGCATGAACACGCTTAAAAACCACGAGGACCGAATGTGTAAATAGCCTAAACTAGTTATAAATAAAGTTTAGGGTGAAATGTGTACAATTGGAAAAGTAAAGGTTTTAAAGCGTATAAAATGAACCTAGAGGGCTGTTTTTGTAAAATCGGTTTACCAAAGGATTAAAGATGTCATTTAAAAGTTTTGATATAAAATACATTTTGGGTAGAAAGTGTAAATTACTCAAATTTGAGGACTAAACTCGTACTTTTGTAACTCGAGGGTAAAAGTGTAAATTGAATAATGATAAACTTATTTCATGTATAAATGTATATGTAAATATATATTTATAAGAAAGTATATGTAAAATATACTTATTTTGATAAAATACTGGGAATCTAAACACGTTAAAATACTCAACAAATCCATTAAGATCACAACGGGAACATTTCACTTATGCGTAAGTGAGGATCACTAGTTAAGGCAATGTAGCACATAAATTAACTTAAAACGTTAATCACGATCGCACACGATTGGATTGGACAATCCAATGATCTATTGAATAAGAATATTCAATGCTCTATTATTTTGGTCGCGAACCAAAATGCTCATTCTTGAGACTCGCCATCTCATCATTTTAGGTTTCGAGTTGGAACCTCAGGTGAGTTCATAGCTACATTTTTATAAACCTCATGTGCTTGATCTTTTTTATACAAAATAAACCGTGCGTGTGCATTATCGATGAAAACATATCAAATTTGCAAAATTGCGCTGAGTTCATAGCCTCGCTTTTACTTTATTTTGTCATTTTAAACCCACTTAGTCCCCGAGGTCAAAACTAGTCCTTGGAAATTTTCATCCTTTGACTACTCTTCATAATTTACTGATTGGGTCCTCATCTTCAAGTTTTTACATATTTGGTCCTTAGTGTTACTTATTCTACAAACCAACCTGATCCAATAAATAAACCCAAGCCCAATATTTAAACCCTTGGCCCAATCCTTTACCCGTCCATGACCCAACCCGACAACCCACGCTTTTAAATAATAATACCCCCCCTAAGCCCTGCCTCTCCCGACCATTTTGCTCCACTCCCCTCCTCAAGCTTCACCACCACCCTACTTCACCCATTGTCTCCCCACCTCACCTAACAACTCAAACCATTAATACACTTCTTCCCTCGCCCGTGATATGGAAACCAAGTTTTCCGCCAAAACCAATCCAAAGGCCAAGAATGGTTCTCGCCATCCAATGGATGTAAAAGATGGTGGGATTAATCGTAAGAGAGAGGAAGTCATGGGGAGTATAAAGAGAGAAGAATGAAGCGCTAGGAGTAGTCATGAGTTAGTTTTAGTTAGTTTTAGTTTAGTTTCTTAACACTTTTTATTGTATCTTTAATTTATCGCTTGTTAATTTCAGCTTATTCGATTCTCATTTTCACTTTCTCAGAATTCCCAATTTGAACTCAATCTCACATTTTAATCAAATTCAAAGGTTGGTTCTATTCTCACAAATTTTTAGAAATCTTGTTACTATTCTTTTGTTTATGTTCATTATCATTGTGTTAGAGTAATCAAATTAAATCCAGCTTGTAATCTCTTTTTTTGATTTGTGAAATTCCTTTATTGATAAACCGCATTTTAATTCCAAGACTTAGTTAATTAGTTTTCAAAACCACCATCAAGTAACCGCTCTTAGGGTTTACTTTTAAGCTCACATAAGCTAAGTAAGGCTTATGTGAGTTTGTCATTGATTTTACTGGCCTAATCTCATATTTCAAGAAAGAGTCGAGAAAGTCAATTTGCAAATTCATTGTTAAAGTAGTTCGAATGTTGATTTATACATGGATACGGGTTAAAATGGAAGTCGATATGGGTTGATTTTGAGTTTGATATGGTTTGTACTGGGTTGTTAATGGTACTGGTCGATCTACAAGCCAAAGTAGCAGTGATAACTTGTAAGTTCATTTCGCTCTAATGTCTAAGACTAGTCACCATTGATGCTTGCTTGTGCTTAAGATTGTGTAGTTATTAATTCTAATGCCTCGCTTAGTTGGTTGTCCTCTTGTCTATCATTATTAGATTGAATGCTAGGTAATGCCATTATCTCGAACAATTAGGAGTTGGTTTAGTTGAGTGTTAGTTTTGGTTTCATTGCTCATTTGGTTTGTTTATAGTCATTCGTACTTGTTCCAGTTTGATTCATAGTGTAGATCTAATTTTGCGTGTTAGACTTGCAAATCGACCAAATAAAGGGTGTTTGGTATAAGGTAGAGTTTGAAGTTGTGGTGTTTATTTGTGGTTGGACTCAACTGTTGTAGTAGCCATAGGTAATAACTTAGTCAACAATGCCATTTATTTGCACAATAGAACAAAGGAAGTCAACATAGGTATGAATCATCCTTGTTGTCTTGTCAAGTAGCCGTGTGTTAGCGAGGGAAAGGAATAGGTTTAGATCTTGTATTGTCGACTTATTCAAGTTTCAAAGATAGCTTAACTTCACATCTAGATTACATTGGAAGTGTTAGAAATTTAGTTAAGTCAAACATCACATCCGTTTCGAAAGTCAAAATTGTGTCAAGATCGTTGTTTCTTCAAAACTTGCGCACACCGCATAGTTTTCATTTCTAGTAGATAGGGTCTAAGCTTTGGTCTAGCAAGAATCTAGTTGGTGGTCTTGAGGTCCACAATGTTTGTTCCCACATAAGCCCTTAGACGAGCTTGCATAAGATTCAAAGTAGGCACATTTGCCTCGAGCGCCGATGCCCATTTGTGAACAGATCTTGCAGACTGCCCACAAGCTCATAAGAGCTTGTGAATAGCTCAATTTTGGTTTACAAGCACCTACCCAGTCCTCTTGAGGTTCCCATTTTGTTTTCCATTTTCTAACTTGTTAGTGCCTTAATTTTAAGTTGCAAGCTATGTCCCTAAAACTGCTTTGATTTAAATCAAATAAGCTAATTCTTTGCAAACTGTGATTTTGAGGTTAAAAGGAGTTGTGGTAAGTTGCATTTGGATAATCTTAGCATAGTATAGCCTTTGTTTCAGCTTTGGTAGCTTTTGGTACCCATTAGCTTATTTCAAGTGCTTATTTCTAATCAACTTGCACATCGGTTCATAATCGTATACATAAGGACCTGTTTTTCTATTTTTCCTAGTTTCATAATAATATTTTAGAGTTTCCTAATTTTTCATATTTTCTAGCACTGCTTTCTATTTTTCCTTATTTAATTCGCTTTTAGGAATTTTAAATAGTTTTAATACAAATAAATCATAAAAGCCTTTAAAAATAAATTTCCATTTTTCCTAGATTAAGAATAATATAAAAAGCCAAAAAATATTTTTCCAGATTTTCCTAGTTTAATTTGTATTTTAGAATTTTAATTAGTTTTAACAGTTTAAAATTCCTAGAAAATAGAAAATAATTTAAAAATACAAAATAGTTTTGAAAAGTCTATTTTGATATTTTAGACTTTTCCTAGTCTTAATCTTACTTTTTCTAGCCTAATTTCCTAATTTCTTGTATTTTAGGTAATTATTAAATAGTTAAAAATAGTTTTTAATTAATAATAATTAGATAATTAGTCTTAAAAATAATTCTCTTTTTCTATAAATTTTCTTTTATCATTAGGTTTGTAAAATTGTATTTTTCATATTTTTAGGATTTATCTTGTGTTATTTTCATCGCTTTTATTTGACGCTTACGTTATTTTTATTTAAACGTAAGTTTTTAGTTTTAAGTTTTAAACGCTCATCATTTTAAAAATAGTGATAGCGCTTATTTAATACTTTTAATCTTTTAATTTCCTTTAATTTTCATTTTAGCCCTTGTAGTTTATGTCCTTTTCCGTAGTTATAATAATTCCAAATCTCCTTTTCCGCTCAAATCTCGCGATCACTATATCGCTTGATAATCCATTGCATAGCTCGTCAGACATAACGACCGGGGAAACACTATACTCCCCGATCTTCATTGATTTCGTGCTTGAGTTGTTTTAAGTTTTCTTACGCTATGTGAAAGAACTTGACGGTTTTGGCGCGATCAAATTTTTGGCGCCGCTTTTTAAGTAGTACTGTGGTGGTTCACATTCCGCCTCGATTGTCAATCGGAAACACGCTTGTCTATGAGCGTGTTCCCGATAACAATCATGACTACAACACATACCACTCACAACCACATCGCTTTTATCATGTGAGTATTGTGGAGGTCTTCACTCTAGCTCGGATTGTCAATCGTGAATCCATTTCCTTGTAACAATCACGACTCTTCGATCATGACCAACCTCTACAAGACCAACTGATTCACTTCCTCAAAATCTTCTCCTTGATCTTTTGGATTTAGTGAAAGATTTGAGGAATGTAAACACTCCCATGATAATCCAAATGAAAATCCATGGAAATTTTGTTAGTCAAGAGCGGTCGCTAAATTAGATTCCCAGTATCGCTTTGAAAAATGTTAGGAATCAATTGCAATAGAAAAAGCGGCCAAATCTAGCTCTCGATTCCGCTTTCATTCTCGATGACGATGATGATGAAGATATCCTTGATATCTTACAATTTTATAACGGTTCATCAAGTTCATCATTGAAACTCCTTCCATGAAGAATCGTGGAGAAAAGACTATGATGGAATTACTAGCGTAAGAACAAATGGAAAGTATAAAACATATGTATGCTAGTCCATCTAATCTCCTCGGTCTGTTGTTATCACACCGATATTCCCACTCACTCTCTAAACATGGGGGATGAGCTTTAGCACTATTCCGTAAATGGAATCGCCTAGTGTTGAGGACCTTATCCCAATCCCGAGAGAGTCACAGGAATTTCTCGATCATCCTGTGATATCCTTCCTCTCGAGTGTTCTCAAGATCATTTTGAAACTTTCTCGATCTTAGCGACGATTGTGCTTCCTATGGAGACATCGAGTACGCTGAGGCATCACTTCCACAACTGATGTCGATCCCTCTTGAGGAGTTCTCCGTGAACTCACTCACATCAACCCACTCTTTGATTTCAAGCCGATCCGGGAGACCGAAAGTCTCATTGATAATGATCGTTCACTCACTTCTTATCCCAACAATCCAAATGAGAATGTTGATCACTTTGTTCCCGAAACATTCAAAGCTACTTTCACCAATCCTCTATTTGAATTCGATTCTGAATTCACTTCAATTTCTGATAATCCACTTTTTGATACTCAGACCGAGGATAGTGATGAGCCCACAATGGAACAAGAGTTCACAACTTCACTTCATGTGAATGATTCTCTTCATAAAGAGTTCTCCGGTGAACTCTCTCATGACATATCTCCTCCGGAACATGATCATTTCTATTTTGATCTTGAGGATGATATTAGCTCGGAGGAAGGTGTACTCTATCATACGAGTTTGCTTATTGATGATACTACCTTCACCCTTCCTCCCGACATGCTCAAGATTTGAGGATGAAGAATGGATCTTGATTGTTATCAAGACCTTCTTCCTTTCCTCAAATATCCGGTGATTTCTCTTCATCTTCACTCCTTCGGAATGAAGACACTATCTTTGATCCCGCATTTTCATTTATCATTCTTGAGCGGTTCTATGTATATCTCATCGGTGTGGAACTTTCACGTGCTTCAAATGTTTGTCCAAACATTTTGAATGAAAGTCCGATGGAGATTGTCTCTTCCACTTACTTCCCCATGAACAAATTAATCTGGGGTCGAGTCAAGCTAGCGACTCGGTAATCAAAAAAAGAGCTTAACATGGGTTTTCACCGTGTGTACCACCTTAGTGGGGAGTTGCCCACATGTTATATATATATATATATCTAAAAAAAAAAAAAAAAAAAAAAAAAATCTTCTTTCTAAATAATGGCGTAGTATTTCCCTTTTACGTTTTTGTTTCGCATAACCGCTGTACTTTGAATATTGAGTGCAATATTCATTTCTATGTGGGGGAATTCTCACTAATTTCATATATTATCTACCCAATTCCCCGCTTTTGGCCAAATTTTTTTTGGAGTAAGTGTTCTACACTTTCTCATTTGGTTATCATCCACTGTCTCAGAAGACTAAAGGATTGACTAATCCAGAGCAAACGGCTCTTGGTAAAGATACCTCAAACCGCTTATATGGCTTGCAATTTGCCCAAATTGTATGGTATTCAACTCACCATATCCTTAAAAGTGAAGAGTTGGCTAGCCCGCAAGATTATGGCTTGTGGTAAAGGCAATGGAAAACCATAATTGGTAATCACTCACCAAAGATAATATTGATAATTTATCTAAGAGTTGGCTAGTCCGTATGGGTACGGCTTCGGTAAAGACAAAATCAAATCCGCTTATTTATGATTTGCTCAAAATCATTTGGTTATCAAGTACCAAGGTTCTTACTTGAACCGAAACATGTGGCTACTCCGTATGATGGCTTTTGGTAAAGAGATTAAAATCCATTATGTTTTCTCAAATCATTGCTAGGACTAGCAATATCTCAATGTGGGGATTGATGAGTGTGTAAATACTCATCATTTTATACAAAATAAACGCAAAATCATCTCGAAACACTCGTAAACACATCAAAATGATCAAAATATCACAAATCGTTGTTTTATGTGTTTTAAATGCAAAATATCAAAATCGATGAAAACATATCAAATTTGCAAAATTGCGCTTTAGTCCCCCAAGTTTCAAAAATTGTCAAAATAGTCCTCGAGCCAAAATTTCAAAGAAAAGTCACCAAAGGTCTTTTAAAATCATAAATTGTCATTTTTAGTCCTTTGGTGGGAAATCTAAAAGTTTTGAGAAAGTTACAATTTAGTCCTCGAAAATCCAAATTGGTCAAAACTAGTCCTTGAAATTTTCAAAATATCAAAATCAACCCTTGGATTAGTAAACTTGGCAAGACCAATCCTTTGACTACTCTTCATAATTTACATGATTGGGTCCTCATCTTTCAAGTTTTACATATTCGGTCCTTAGTGTTACTTATTCTACAAACCAACCTGATCCAATAAATAAACCCAAGCCCAATATTTAAACCCTTGGCCCAATCCCTTTACTCCGGTCCATGACCCAACCCGACAACCCACGCTTTTAAATAATAATACCCGCCCCTAAGCCCCTGCCTTCCCGACCATTTTGTCTGCACC
The DNA here is from genome assembly GCA_022545495.1 of Chrysanthemum lavandulifolium. NCBI lineage: Eukaryota > Viridiplantae > Streptophyta > Magnoliopsida > Asterales > Asteraceae > Chrysanthemum > Chrysanthemum lavandulifolium. The sequence continues at coordinate 199,057,017 of CM040243.1, read as the reverse complement.
TCCCCCCTCCTCAAGCTTCACCAGCCACCCTACTTCACCCATTGTCTCCCCCCCACCTCACCTAACAACTCAAACCACATTAAATACACCTTCTTCCCTGTCCAGGATATGGAAACCAAGTTTTCCCGCCAAAACCAATCCAAAGGCCAAGAATGGTTCTGCTCATCCAATGGACAGAAAAGATGGTGGGATTAATTCAGAAGAGAGAGAGGAAGCTGTGGGAGTATAAAAGAGAGAAGAATGAAGCAGTTAGGAGTAGTCATGAGTTAGTTTTAGTTAGTTTTTAGTTTAGTTTCTTAACACTTTTTTATTGTATCTTTAATTTATCGCTTGTTAATTTCGGTTATTCGATTTCATTTTCACTTTCAGAATTCCCAATTTGAACTCAATCTCACATTTTAATCAAATTCAAGTGTTGGTTCTATTCTCACAAATTTTTAGAAATCTTGTTACTATTCTTTTGTTTATGTTCATTATCGTTGTGTTAGAGTAATCAAATTAAACCAGCTTTGTAATCTCTTTTTTTGATTTGTGAAATTCCTTTATTGATAAACCGCATTTTTAATTCCAAGACTTAGTTAATTAGTTTTCAAACCACTCATCAAGTAAACTCGCCTTAGGGTTTATTTTAAGCTCACATAAGCTAAGTAAGGCTTATGTGAGTTTGTCATTGATTTTATCAGCCTAATCTCATATTTCAAGAAAGAGTCAAGAAAAGTCAATTTGCAAATTCATTGTTAAAGTAGTTCGAATGTCGATTTATACATGGATACGGGTTAAAATGGAAGTCGATATGGGTTGATTTTGAGTTTGATATGGTTTGTACTGGGTTGTTAATGGTACTTGGTCGATCTACAAGCCAAAGTAGCAGGATAACTTGTAAGTTCATTTCGCTCTAATGTCTAAGACTAGTCACCATTGATGCTTGCTTGTGCTTAAGATTGTGTAGTTATTAATTCTAATGCTCCTTAGTTGGTTGTCCTCTTGTCTATCATTATTAGATTGAATGCTAGGTACCGCCATTATCTCGAACAATTAGGAGTTGGTTTAGTTGAGTGTTAGTTTTGGTTTCATTGCTCATTTGGTTTGTTTATAGTCATTCGTACTTGTTCCATTTGATTCATAGTGTAGATCTAATTTTTGCGTTGTTAGACTTGCAAATCACCAAATAAAGGGTGTTTGGTATAAGGTAGAGTTTGAAGTTGTGGTGTTTATTTGTGGTTGGACTCAACTGCTGTAGTAGCCATAGGTAATAACTTAGTCAACAATGCCATTTATTTGCACAATAGAACAATGGAAGTCAACATAGGTATGAATCATGCCCTTGTTGTCTTGTCAAGTAGCTGTGTGTTAGCGAGGGAAAGGAATAGGTTTAGATCTTGTATTGTCACTATTCAAGTTTCAAAGATAGCTTAACTTCACATCTAGATTACATTGGAAGTGTTAGAAATTTAGTTGTCAAACATCACATCCGTTTGAAAGTCAAAATTGTGTCAAGATCGATGTTTCTTCAAAACTTGCGCACAATCGCATAGTTTTCATTTCTAGTAGATAGGGTCTAAGCTTTGGTCTAGCAAGAATCTAGTTGGTGGTCTTGAGGTCCATGTTGTTTGTTCCCACATAAGCTCCTTAGACGAGCTTGCATAAGATTCAAAGTAGCACATTCGCCTCGAAAGCCAGATGCCCATTTGTGATCAGATCTTGCAGACCGCCCACAAGCTCATAAGAGCTTGTGAATAGCTCAATTTTGGTTTACAAGCACCTACCCGTGTCCTCTTGAGGTTCCCATTTTGTTTTTCCATTTTCTAACTTGTTAGGTGCCTTAATTTTAAGCTTGCAAGCTATGTCCCTAAAACTGCTTTCAAGATTTAAATCAAATAAGCTAATTCTTTGCAAACTGTGATTTTGAGGTTAAAAGGAGTTGTGGTAAGTTGCATTTGGATAATCTTAGCATAGTATAGCCTTTGTTTCAGTTTGGTAGCTTTTGGTACCCATTAGCTTATTTCAAGTGCTTATTTCTAATCAACTTGCACATCAGTTTCATAATCGTACACATAAGGACCTGTTTTTCTATTTTTCCTAGTTTCATAATAATATTTTAGAGTTTCCCTGAATTTTTCATATTTTTCTAGCACTGTTTTCTATTTTTCCTTATTTAATTCTGCTTTTAGGAATTTTTAAATAGTTTTTAATACAAATAAATCATAAAAGCCTCAGAAAAATAAATTTCCATTTTTCCTAGATTAAGAATAATATAAAAAGCCAAAAAATATTTTCCAGATTTTTCCTAGTTTAATTTGTATTTTTAGAATTTTAATTAGTTTTTAATAGCTTAAAATTCCTAGAAAATAGAAAAATAATCTAAAAATACAAAATAGTTTTGAAAAGTCTATTTTGATATTTTAGACTTTTCCTAGTCTTAATCTTACTTTTTCTAGCCTAATTTCCTAATTTCTTGTATTTTAGGTAATTATTAAATAGTTAAAATAGTTTTTAATTAATAATAATTAGATAATTAGTCTTAAAAATAATTCTCTTTTTCTATAAATTTTCTTTTATCATTAGGTTTGTAAAATTGTATTTTCATATTTTAGGATTTATCTTGTGTTATTTTCACGCTTTTATTTGACGCTTACGTTATTTTTATTTAAACGTAAGTTTTAGTTTTAAGTTTTAAACGCTCATCATTTTAAAAATAGTGATAGCGCTATTTAATACTTTTAATCTTTTAATTTCCTTTAATTTTCATTTTAGCCCTTGTAGTTTATGTCCTTTTCCGTAGTTATAATAATTCCAAATCTCCTTTTCGCTCAAATCTCGCGATCACTATACGCTTGATAATCCATTGCATAGCTCATTGGACATAACGACCGGGAAACACTATACCCCCGATCTTCATTGATTTCGCTTGAGCTGCTTTTAAGTTTTCTTACGCTATGTGAAAGAACTTGACGGTTTCATGCAAGATCAAATTTTGGCGCCGCTTTTCACAGGTGAAATGTGGTGGTTCACATTCCGCTCGATTGTCAATCGAAACACGCTTGTCTATGAGCGGTGTTCACGATAACAATCATGACTACAACACATACCACTCACAACCACATCGCTTTTATCATTGTGAGTATTGTGAGGTCTTCACTCTAGCTCGGATTGTCAATCGTGAATCCATTTCCTTGTAACAATCACGACTCTTCGTATCATGACCAACCTCACAAGCCACAAATGATTCACTTCCTCAAAATCTTCTCCTTGATCTTTGGATTTAGTGAAAGATTTGAGGAATGTAAACACCCCATGATAATCCAAATGAAAATCCATGGAAATTTTGTTAGTCAAGAGCGGGTCGCTAAATTAGATTCCCGATTGCGTTTGAAAAATCTGTTAGGGAATCAATTGCAATAGAAAAAGCGGCCAAATCTAGCTCTCGATTCCGCTTTCATTCTCGATGACGATGATGATGAAGATATCCTTGATATCTTACAATTTTATAACGGTTCATCAAGTTCATCGCTTGAAACTCCTTCCATGAAGAATCGGGAGAAAAGACTATGATGGAATTACTAGCGTAAGAACAAATGGAAAGTATAAAACATATGTATGCTAGTCCATCTAATCTCCTCGATCTGTTGTTATCACACCGATATTCCCACTCACCTCTAAACATGGGGATGAGCTTTAGCACTATTCCGTAAATGGAATCGCCTAGTGTTGAGGACCTTATCCCAATCCCGAGAGAGTCACAGGAATTTCGATCATCTGTGATATCCCTTTCCTCGAGTGTTCTCAAGATCATTTTGAAACTTTCTCTCGATCTTAGCGACGATTGTGCTTCCTATGGAGACATCGAGCACGCTGAGGCATCACTTCCACAACTGATGTCGATCCCTTCTTGAGGAGTTCTCCGTGAACTCACTCACATCAACCCACTCTTTGATTTCGAAGCCGATCCGGGAGAGACCGAAAGTCTCATTGATAATGATCGCTCACTCACTTCTTATCCCAACAATCCAAATGAGAATGTTGATCACTTTGTTCCCGAAACATTCAAAGCTACTTTCACCATCCTCTATTTGAATTCGATTCTCGATTCACTTCAATTTCGATAATCCACTTTTGATACTCGCATCGAGGATAGTGATGAGCCCACAATGGAACAAGAGTTCACAACTTCACTTCATGTGAATGATTCTCTTCATAAAGAGTTCTCCGTGAACTCTCTCATGACATATCTCCTCCGAACATGATCATTTCTATTTTGATCTTGAGGATGATATTAGCTCGAGGAAGGTGTACTCTATCATACGAGTTTGCTTATTGATGATACTACCTTCACCCTTCCTCCCGATATGCTCAAGATTGAGGATGAAGAATGGATCTTGATTGTTATCAAGACCTTTCTTCCTTTCCTCAAATATCTCGGTGATTTCTCTTCATCTTCACTCCTTCGAATGAAGACACTATCTTTGATCCGGCATTTTCATTTATCATTCTTGAGCCGGTTCTATGTATATCTCATCGGTGTGGAACTTTCACGTGCTTCAAATGTTTGTCCAAACATTTTGAATGAAAGTCCGATGGAGATTGTCTCTTCCACTTACTTCCCATGAACAAATTAATTGGGTCGAGTCAAGCTAGCGACTCGGTAATCAAAAACAAGAGCTTAACATGGGTTTTCACCCGTGTACCACCTTAGTGTGGGAGTTGCCCACATGTTATATATATATATATTATCTAAAAAAAAAAAAAAAAAAAAAAATCTTCTTTCTAAATAATGGCCGAGTATTTCCCTTTTACGTTTTTTGTTTCGATAACTCACGGTATTTTGAATATTGAGTGCAATATTCATTTCTAGTGTGGGGGAATTCTCACTAATTTCATATATTATCTACCCAATTCCGCTTTTGGCCAAAATTTTTTTGGAGTAAGTGTTCTACACTTTCTCATTTGTTATCGATCCACTCGTCAGTAAGACTAAAGGATTGACTAATCCGAGAGCAAACGGCTCTTGGTAAAGATACCTCAAACCGCTTATATGGCTTGCAATTTGCCCAAAATTGTATGGTATTCAACTCACCATATCCTTAAAAGTGAAGAGTTGGCTAGCCCGCAAGATTATGGCTTGTGGTAAAGGCAATGGAAAAACCATAATTGGTAATCACTCACCAAAGATAATATTGATAATTTATCTAAGAGTTGGCTAGTCCGTATGGGTACGGCTTCGGTAAAGACAAAATCAAACCGCTTTACGACTTATGATTTGCTCAAAATCATTTGGTTATCGAAGTACCAAGGTTCTTACTTGAACCAAACATGTGGCTACTCCGTAAGTGATGGCTTTTGGTAAAGAGATTAAAATCCATTATGTTTTCTCAAATCATTGCTAGGACTAGCAATATCTCAATGTGGGGGATTGATGAGTGTGTAAATACTCATCATTTTTATACAAAATAAACGCAAAATCATCTCGAAAACACTCGTAAACACATCAAATGATCAAAATATCACAAATCAAGTGTTTTATGTGTTTTAAATGCAAAATATCAAAATCGATGAAAAACATATCAAATTTGCAAAATTGCGCTTTAGTCCCCAAGTTTCAAAATTGTCAAAAATAGTCCCCGAGCCAAAATTTCAAAAGAAAAGTCACCAAAGGTCTTTTAAAATCATAAATTGTCATTTTAGTCCTTTGGTGGGAAATCTAAAAGTTTTGAGAAAGTTACAATTTAGTCCCCGAAAATCCAAATTGGTCAAAACTAGTCCTTGGAAATTTTCAAAATATCAAAATCAACCCTTGATTAGTAAACTTGGCAAGACCAATCTTTGACTACTCTTCATAATTTACGATTGGGTCCTCATCTTTCAAGTTTTTACATATTTGGTCCTTAGTGTTACTTATTCTACAAACCAACCGGATCCAATAAATAAACCCAAGCCCAATATTTAAACCCTTGGCCCAATCCCTTTACCGGTCCATGACCCAACCCGACAACCCACGCTTTTAAATAATAATACCCGCCCCTAAGCCCCTGCCTTCCCGACCATTTTGTCTCGCACCTCCCTCCTCAAGCTTCACCACCACCCTTCTTTCACCCATTGTCTCCCCCCCTCACCTAACAACTCAAACCACATTAATACACTTCTTCCCCGTCCGTGATATGGAAACCAAGTTTTCCGCCAAAACCAATCCAAAGGCCAAGAATGGTTCTCGCTTCGTCCAATGGATGTAAAAGATGGTGGGATTAATTCGTAAGAGAGAGGAAGCGGGAGTATAAAGAGAGAGAATGAAGCGAGTTAGGAGTAGTCATGAGTTAGTTTTAGTTAGTTTTTAGTTTAGTTTCTTAACACTTTTTTATTGTATCTTTAATTTATCAGTTGTTAATTTCAGTTATTCGTATTCTCATTTTCACTTTCTGTAATTCCCAATTTGAACTCAATCTCACATTTTAATCAAATTCAGTGTTGGTTCTATTCTCACAGCTTTTAGAAATCTTGTTACTATTCTTTTGTTTATGTTCATTACTGTTGTGTTAGAGTAATCAAATTAAATCCAGTTTGTAATCTCTTTTTTTTTGATTTGTGAAATTCCTTTATTGATAAAACTGCATTTTTAATTCCAAGACTTAGTTAATTAGTTTTCAAAACCACTACTGTTAAATCTGCTCTTAGGGTTTACCTTTAAGCTCACATAAGCTAAGTAAGGCTTATGTGAGTTTGTCATTGATTTTATCAGTTTCAATCTCATATTTCAAGAAAGAGTCAGCAAAAGTCAATTTGCAAATTCATTGTTAAAGTAGTTCTGGAATGCTGATTTATACATGGATATGGGTTAAAATGGAAGCTGACATGGGTTGATTTTGAGTTTGATATGGTTTGTACTTGGGTTGTTAATGGTACTGTGCTGATCTACAAGCCAAAGTAGCAGGATAACGTGTAAGTTCATTTCTGTTCTAATGTCTAAGACTAGTCACCATTGATGCTTGCTTGTGCTTAAGATTGTGTAGTTATTAATTCTAATGCCTGCTTAGTTGGTTGTCCTCTTGTCTATCATTATTAGATTGAATGCTAGGTAACGTCATTATCCGAACAATTAGGAGTTGGTTTAGTTGAGTGTTAGTTTTGGTTTCATTGCTCATTTGGTTTGTTTATAGTCATTCGTACTTGTTCCAGTTTGATTCATAGTGTAGATCTAATTTTGGCAAAGTTAGACTTGCAAATCACCAAATAAAGGGTGTTTGGTATAAGGTAGAGTTTGAAGTTGTGGTGTTTATTTGTGGTTGGACTCAACTGTTGTAGTAGCCATAGGTAATAACTTAGTCAACAATGCCATTTATTTGCACAATAGAACAAAGGAAGTCAACATAGGTATGAATCATCCTTGTTGTCTTGTCAAGTAGGCTGTGGTGTTAGCGTAGGAAAGGAATAGGTTTAGATCTTGTATTGTCAGCTTATTCAAGTTTCAGCATAGCTTAACTTCACATCTAGATTACATTGGAAGTGTTAGAAATTTAGTTAAGTCAAACATCACATCTGTTCTTGAAAGTCAAAATTGTGTCAAGATCAGTGTTTCTTCAAAACTTGCAGACACTGCATAGTTTTCATTTCTAGTAGATAGGGTCTAAGCTTTGGTCTAGCAGTAATCTAGTTGGTGGTCTTGAGGTCCACAGTGTTTGTTCCCACATAAGCTCCTTAGACGAGCTTGTGCATAAGATTCAAAGTAGGCACATTTGCCCTGAGCGCTGCATGCCCATTTGTGAACAGATCTTGCAGACCTGTCCACAAGCTCATAAGAGCTTGTGAATAGCTCAATTTTGGTTTACAAGCACCTACCCAGGTCCTCTTGAGGTTCCCATTTTGTTTTTCCATTTTCTAACTTGTTAGGTGCCTTAATTTTAAGTTCTGAGCTATGTCCCTAAAACTGCTTTCAAGATTTAAATCAAATAAGCTAATTCTTTGCAAACCGTGATTTTGAGGTTAAAAGGAGTTGTGGTAAGTTGCATTTGGATAATCTTAGCATAGTATAGCCTTTGTTTCAGCTTTGGTAGCTTTTGGTACCCATTAGCTTATTTCAAGTGCTTATTTCTAATCAACTTGCACATCGGTTTCATAATCGTACACATAAGGACCTGTTTTTCTATTTTCCTAGTTTCATAATAATATTTTAGAGTTTCCTAATTTTTCATATTTTTCTAGCACTTGCTTTCTATTTTTCCTTATTTAATTTCGCTTTTAGGAATTTTAAATAGTTTTAATACAAATAAATCATAAAAGCCTCGGAAAATAAATTTCCATTTTCCTAGATTAAGAATAATATAAAAAGCCAAAAATATTTTTCCAGATTTTTCCTAGTTTAATTTGTATTTTTAGAATTTTAATTAGTTTTTATAGTTTAAAATTCCTAGAAAATAGAAAAATAATCGAGAAAAATACAAAATAGTTTTGAAAAGTCTATTTTGATATTTTAGACTTTTCCTAGTCTTAATCTTACTTTTTCTAGCCTAATTTCCTAATTTCTTGTATTTTAGGTAATTATTAAATAGTTAAAATAGTTTTAATTAATAATAATTAGATAATTAGTCTTAAAAATAATTCTCTTTTCTATAAATTTTCTTTTATCATTAGGTTTGTAAAATTGTATTTTTCATATTTTTAGGATTTATCTTGTGTTATTTTCACGTTTTTATTTATACGTTTCGTTATTTTATTTAAACGTAAGTTTTAGTTTTAAGTTTTAAACGCTCATCATTTTAAAATAGTGATAGCGTTTATTTAATACTTTTAATCTTTTTAATTTCCTTTAATTTTCATTTTAGCCCTTGTAGTTTATGTCCTTTTTCCGTAGTTATAATAATTCCAAATCTCCTTTTCCGCTCAAATCTCGCGATCACTTATCGTTTGATAATCCATTGCATAGCTCATTTGGACATAACGACCGGGAAACACTATACTCCCGATCTTCATTGATTTCGTGCTTGAGCTGTTTTAAGTTTTCTTACGCATGCTGAAAGAACTTGACGGTTTCTTGGCGATCGAGATACATGCTCTAAACTAGAACACAAGGTTTTTCATAAATGCTTGATCTTCTTGATTATTGGTACTGCCTAAGTTGTTAGCCACAAGTCCCGATCATGAACCATTAGTCACCGCGGTGAACGTAGATATCATGAATAGTACTATGGGATTAACGAACCCGTTCGGTTATAGAGAAATAACCGGGCGCACCATATCAATTTCTTTAGGTAATTGGCTATTACCTCCTTTGGGGCATACTTACGTACCTGGTAATTCGGTTTATGCGGTTGAGTCTTTGTTTCATGAGCTTAGTGCATAATAATCATGATATTTTCTTATGATATTGTTAGTTTACAATGATCATGATCTTATACTTGTGTTCAACTTATTTTAAACCTATGGATTTCACTCAACATTTTGTTGACCTTTTAAGCATGTTATCTCGTGTAATCGAAGATTATGACCAAGGTGGAACGGGGCATGGCAAGGCTTATCGGTGGTGTAAAACATAAAAGTTATCATTTCTTTCAAACTCATGATCTTTCTTTTGGGAAAACACTTGATCTATTTACAATATTTTGTAACAAACTATGAGTTTTCGATGAATGATAACTATTTTAATAAAACGCCTCTTTTCGAGTCGTTTTCTATAATTATCGACTATGATCTCCATTCAAGTAACACCGAATTAGTCTTCATCATTAAGATTTTCGGGTGTTACAAGATGTATATTTCGTGTATGTAGAAAGAAAGAAAGATGAAAAGAGAGCTTTTATTTCATAAAGAAAACACACACTTACACGGTCAAGCACACCCCACAACCGACACATTTGAGGGTATTTATACTCAATACAAAACGCCTAATGGGCTTGGCATGGGTTTCGTATGGGCTTGGCATGGATTACAACTTAATAAAACTAGCTTAACATAACTACTAACCATTTAGCTTAGCCCAATCCACGGGCCGTTAACTATTCTAATACAATGTCTAACACACGTTACAAAGTTCCTTAACGTGAATGACCATCACTTATAAATTACTATTAAGGCTAACAAACCTTAAGATCTTAAGTCCAAAACCAAAGTAGTCTATTTTGTTTTGTCTCAACCATAGAACCTAAAAACACTCAAGAAGCCATAAAAGATGAAAGTTGGGTAATGGCTAAACATATATATTGTTCTTCCTAATTCCCCTTCCTATGGATATACCATCTTTTAATATTCGACTGTCTTTTTCACTAAAAAGTACCTTATACTTCTTATCACATAATTGACTAATACTAAGTAGGCGAATCCTATAATTATCAACATGAGCAACATTTTCAATAGAGAGTGAGTCATGAGTAATCGTACCTTTGCCTATAATTTTTATTTTCAAGTCACATCTTGAAATTAACATTACCTCCACCAAAAGCTTGGTAGGTTTAGAAGAGATTCTGTGCCTTGAAAAATCGCTATCTTTTATCCATTCATCCGGTTCCAATCCAGCTTTCAGGTGCACCTAAGTAACTAGATAACTCAAACATTTGGTCCTAATATCTTATGGGTCCATTAGCGTTATGTATGGACTGAGTTCCAAGGAATATAGTTAGGTGTTTGGAAATGACTAGGAGAGTTATAATTCTAGCCCATGTTGTGATAGTCTGGTTGGTTGTTGTAGTTACTACTGGAAAATGGGTGTTTGGGAATAGGTTTTACAAGTCTTGGTTGATATGTTTTGGATTTAAGCTCGTTTTTTACAAGACATGCACCTTGTTTTAGAGATGGTTTATGTTTAACTTGATTTATAAAAGCTTTTAATTTTCTGGAAATGAACACAAAATCTGTAAAGGAAGAATTACTATCTTGCTGTCCCAAAACTATCTCAGTACCAGCGGTACCCTTTGGTACAACGGGCGGAACCCTTTTAAGGGTTTCATGAGATCCTTCTGCCCATGATGCAGACACTTCAAGAACGGTTGTATGTACTTTTTCGGTTCTATTTGTTTGACTACTTGAGGCTTCTAAGTTTATAAATCCTAGATCGGTTTTATCATTTGGAGATTTTTAGATATTTGATTGACTACGGTGAGCATTTTTGTTAAACTTTGTGAACTCGAAATTTATTTTTTTTAAGCATTTCTTGCGTAAGTTTGAGCTTTTCAATTTTAGGCCCGAGTTCTTGATAAGATATGCAACCTTCGTCAAACACCTTGCTTGTCTCGAAACACTTCATTTTCTCGCTTAATTCATAAACTTCATTATCTAAAACTCCTTTTTTCAACCCTAAAATCTAACGCTTTGAAATGCCCATTATACCCTCTAATTTAACGTTTATAAAAATAAAAATAATATAAAAATAATAATAATAATAAAACCGCCAAGCTCAATAAATGTAATTCTAACTCATAAATAATTACCGAACATAATCTGTGAAGATAAATAAAATCGACACACCTTATGTCTAGCACATACCCCACGTTTTTTTAGTGCTTGGGCGAATATTGTGTATAAAATCCTTGACATCACACTTCAAATTTTAAAGCCCATCTACATTATTTGGAAAGTCCAAAAATCTGTTTGACTCCCTTGATTTCATCCGTATATCCCTCCCCATTAATCCCACATTCACGTTTTAATTAACTTCCCATTTTATATATTCTAAACACACCAAAACCCTAGCACATAAACACAAGTGACGGCAAACTATTGGTGCTTTACACCATTCGAATCAAGGTAGAAAAGGGGGCCTGTTAGATTGTGAGTCCAAGGTTCAAAGGGTGGCGGTTGGTGTTCGCTGGGCGATGGGTTTGTTCTTTGTTGTCGTGGGCTTCCCGCCGCTAATCGTGGGTTCGTGGTTCAAGAGGTTGGTTTCGGTCGTGGTACCTTGGTCGTACGCTTTGTCTAAGTCGGATGGTGTGAATGATTTGGCATCGTTTTCTTTGTCCCTTGTTCATGCCACTCGACCTCACACAAGGGTAATGTGTCTCGACCTCATCCCATTTTCTTTCTTATTATTTTCTTTTGATCTCATGTCGTGCGCCCTAATCTTTGCATGCATGAACGTGACCTAAACTCATCACATAAAATGATAATATTAGTCTCATGAAATCATGAACTTGACCACATAAAATAATCAAATGAAGGAGGCTTAAAATCAACTATATACTTGATGTTTCAGATTAGGTTCGACATGCATTCACTTAACCTAATCATTTCATCTATATGTATCATGTTAAAATAGAGTAATAAAATACGCCTGTATACCTTGGCTCATATTAAGTGTCGACACATTTATATAGATCAAGGATTGTTTGTTGTGTCGTATGGATGGATTGGATTTGATATATCTCGACTAGGTTAATACATAAAGAGGTCGATATAATCTTTGTTTGGAAATGGGTCACGACTTGCTTAAAAATGTCAATTGGAAATCGACCTAAACTCTAATTTTAAAAGAGTCTTGGTTTTAATGAAAGAAAAGGACTAATTTGAATAATGATAAAATATAAAGGTTGAGTCGCTAAATTGGTAAAAGAATGGACTAAAGTCGTAAATTAAGTAAACTGGTGATAATTACACTTTTGACCCTATATTTGTGATAATGACACTTTAAACCCTTGTCAAAATTGCCCCTTAAATTATGATATACCTCATTTTCATCATTTTGACCTAAATTGACATTAATTAAATTATAAATGGAAACATGCTATTTTTGAAAAGTTACTACTTATAGAAACACCTAATTATGGAAACACGCTAACTTTGTCTAAAATAGAATGTTCCTAAAATGGAAAGTTACTAAATGTGGAAACACCTTTAAAAATGGAAAGCCATATAAAATGGATAATCTAATTTTAATAAGCGTTATCTCGATTCATAGAGGTTTGGGCGTGAGATTGATTCATCTTGTGACCTTACTTTCCTATTTTGCTTGCTTGAATGAGGTACATATATTCGACCTTTCTCATAAGGTTCTCATGATCTCTTTGCATCTTTGATCTCTTGCCATTTTGTTATTGAACCTTTGCTTTGCTATTGACCCTTTGCTATTGAACCTTGGCTATTGACCCTTTGCTATTGAACCTTTTGATATTGAACCTTTGATATTGGACCTTTGATATTGAACCTTGATATTGAACTATTGCTATGAAACTACGAATTGGGAACTATTGATATTGAACCTTTGATTATGATGACTTATATCTTGCTACACTTTGGACTTTTGCTTTGACTGCTGCTTGATACCCGAGCCATTAACTAGGCATGAAGGTTCCATGTCCGTTTCATTGATGCACCAATGGCATGACTCTAGTGTGATTGAGTGATGTTCCACACCGTCCCTATTTTGTATTGATTATGCGCGCTTCAAATATATTGTATGGCCACTATTTTGTTTTGCAGGGGCGTATGGATGCATCCTAGATTTGTTTTTGTAATTATATTGTGTTGGATCGATGTACTCTAACCAAACTAACTTATATAGCTTGTTAAGGGTTTAATGACCTCGGATAAATCCTAAGTTATTAACAATGAAACACTGAGCAAACTCTATTAAGTATGCGGAATTTACTTAACAAAGCTAAGAAGAATATAACTTTTACTTTCAATGATTTTATTAAAACTTTAAATTTGCTTGTTATAAAGATTCTTAAACAACTCTAAAACACTAATATCGAACTCTCTAAAACTCTAATAATGCACGTACATTTAATGCCAATCTAGGGGTCCTTTTATAGGCTTAAGGATAACCCTAGTCGGTTTACAAATTGTAACCTTGTACGACAAGTAATCTAAACAAAGAATATTCTAGAATAACAAAGCTTTCCATAAACGAATATAGCAGTTCTTTAACTTTGAAGTACTTTGAATTCGACAGCGGTACTTTGACTTTTTCATTAGCAATACTTTGACTTCTTCCAGTACTTTGTCATTCTTCAGCACTTTCATATCCCAACAATCCTCCCCTAACTTGAATTCTACTTGCTTGACTTCAAGTTCCTTTGTAAATTTATCTTTAACTTCTCCATCTTCAAGGAAATATTGTGTCTTTGTCTTTAGATTGTATCTTTGTATTCTCTGTGCTTATATCAAAGTATTCTTTAGCAATTATTCTTTCTGACATCATTCAAAGAATCTCCATCTTTTCGACAACACAACAACATATGACAATTTGTACATTAATTCGGTTTAAGTTGCAATCTATTCTCATCACTTCCATGTGTGTAAACTCCCGTGAGAGGTGAATCATTGAAAATTTAATGGATTTTGATATCTCTTTACCAAAGCCATTAACTCGGAGTAGCCAAATATTTTGGTGTGTTAGACCATGGTACATTGATAACCATATGATTTTTAGCAAATCATCGACTATCAATGATTTGATTTGTCTTTACCAAAAGCTATACCCTTTTGGACTAGTTAGTTCTTTCATCCATGGTGAACTAATTACCATATAATGGTTTTTCCACGACCTTTATCACAAGCCATTTTCTTGTGGGCTAGCCAACTCTTCACATTCTTGATATGGTGAGTTGATTACCATACAACTTATTAGCAAGTTGTCAACTATAAAAGCAGTTTGAGATATCTTTACTAAAGCCGTTTGCTCATGGATTAGCCAATCCTTTTTTAGCCATGGTGGATTGATAACCTATTGTTGTTACCATCTCAAAAACCATTTATTTCTTTTTAACCTTTGTTTCAAAATATTTATCACTTAACAAAGTTTTCTTTTCAAAATCATTAAGCGGTTTAAAGTCGCAAGCAAGATACTTTGATGAAAGTCTTGTTTGATCGGCATACTTTGAATAAAGTATTGATATTTCAAAATAATTTATTCAATAAAGATTCATACAGCTTATTCATCATCATCGACCATAGTTGTTCATCCGATAAACAATTTGATGACCATAAGAGCGGTTCATTATCTTTTCAACTTCCATACCATGCTCTAGCATTCTCCTCATAAGATCGATGTAAGCGGATATCTTACGTACGCTAACATGTGAATCATAGTTCCATCTTCTAACTCTAGAACATGTACTCCATTCTTCAAAGAATCTCCGGTGACAATCTCCTAATCTTCTTGGTTTCCAAATCTCATCATTACTTGATTCTTCGGTTTCCCAAATAGTTGTGAGATCTCCAAGCAAGCTTAAACCAACTCCTTCGATGGAATGTGTTCAAAATATTCTTGCACCAAATGATATAAATGAAATAAATCCTCTCATCTATTATGTGCAATAAATCCCATAGCATATTAAACACTCAAGCTTTCATCTTCTCTGTGAAACATCAGATAATTTCCATCCTTTGATTCTTCAACTTCAAAAGTAGTTATTGGAGACTTTTTCTTCTTCTTTTCTGTCTTCTTTTCTGCATCATCTTTAGAATACTCAAATTCTACTACTCTTAAGTAATTTCTTAGTTCATCATCTGTATCAGATCTTAACTTAATCTTCTTTGATGGTTGTTCATCTTCAACTTTAGTTGTTCTTTTTCTTTTTAAGCTTCCTTTTCTATCATCTTCTTTCTGAGCATCATCATCTTTAAAATCTTTGATACTATCAACATTCTTCTGATAAGCTTCCCTAACAGCTTCATATAACTGTTTCATCTTAACATAATTCAACTTCTGCAATCCAATATACCCTTGACCTTTTAAATAAGCGATCATTGCATTTCTTTCCTTAGCACGATTTGGTCTTCATGGTAGAACAGAAACAGGAATAGGTGTCTTTAATGGTGCAATGACTTGACTTTCAACTCTTCTTGCAATTTCTTAGTCGCTTCTTTATCTTTAGCTTCTTCAATAGCAATTTCGATTCAATTCAGCTTGTACCTTTCTAGTCGCTTCCTCATTCCTAGCAACTTCAATTGCTCTTATATACGCCAAGGTAAGCTTCTTTTTCTTCTTTGTTTCAATCGGTTTACCTTTTCCTTTATCTTTTGGATCTATAGAAGGTTGAGAAGCTTGTGGTTGTTCTTCAAGAACTCTGGAATGCTAACACCCCTTGGTTTTGACAAATCATGCAATATCTCAGCAATAGTTTCATCATCACTTGCAGTGTGTATTGGTTTGGGTGTATCAGCTTCCTTTTCTGGTATGACTGCTTCCTCTTCATATATAACAGTTGAAGGACCAGCTTCTTCTTCAAAATCTAACAACCTTGGTGTAATTAACTCTTGCCTATAAGTTCCTTGAAGAGCAATACTTTGATCAGCAGTACCTTGAACTCTAGTGCTTTCTTCCTCAGTACTTTCAATATTGACTTGCTCTTCAGTACCTTGAGGTTGAACATCAGCTTCTTCATTCAAATTCTTAGCTTCGAATTTCCTCCCCAATTGGAATGAAGATTGTTGTTGAACCTTTTTGCCTTTGGTGGTCTTCTTAAATTTCCTAACTGGCCTGCCTTGCTTTCTTTGAGACTTGACCCATAAACGATGAGATGTAGAAAAACCATTAGCTTTGGTTCTTGTAAGCACTCCATGAGTAGAAGGTCCAATGATTTGACCAGTAGGATGATCTTTATGAATTTTAAGATAGGAGTCCGTGGAACTTCATAATTATCACCCAAATTAGTGAAATCGAGCATCTTCATTGGAATCGATAAAATACCTTCATCTTCAAACTCATCATCGGTATCTTCTAAGCCGGGCATGGTAGGATCATCCAAATCATCCAAAGTGATGTCAGCAGTGCGGAAGTACTTTGATCGAAAGTATTGTCACCCAATCATCAGTAATCTAAAGTCTTGTGAGAGAACTCTGCGATCTTGTTCTTTTCTTTGCTTCTTCATAAGCTCTTCTTTGATCATCATTATAAGAATGCTACTACATCTTGAAAAAGCATCCGATTAAGTTCCTCTTAAATAGCTTGATCCTCGGTGACGGTGAGGATTTGGTTCATCGATACTTTTCTTTGGTTCAACGGTATGGGTTCTTCATCGTGAACATCATCGTGTCTAATATGGACTCCATGAACAACATCTTCGTAAATCTTCTCCATTGTGTACAAAGTTGATTTTCTTCTCTAACGGTACATAGTTCATAGAAGGAGTTAAAACCTCAAGATCAAACATCCAATCGGGACCTTTACCCTTGATTTTCTTGATCTTCTAAAAATTCAACATGAAGACAATCTTGAACCTTCTTGGTGACTTTATTGTACACTCTAAATCCTTTGTTGTTGGTACAATATCCCAATAAATATCCTTCTTCTGACTTGCCATCAAACTTTCCCAGATTATCAATTGTATTTAGAATTGTTAGAGGGCATCCAAAAGGCTTCATAAAGCGAATGTTGGGTTTGTTGCCCATAAGCAACTCATAAGGTGTCTTCATCCGAGGTTTGGTGGTGATACTCTGTTAAGCACATAGCAGCGATGCTTATAGCTTTAGCCCGTAATTGAATAGGTAATTGTGAATGCAAGCATTGTTCGGCCGCTTCAATCAAAGTTCTATTCTTTCTCTCTCAACACCATTACTGTTTGTGGTGTTCTTGCAATCTTGAACTCCCTCTTGATCCCTTTGTTGGCACAAAATTCATCCATAACCTTGTTCTTGAATTCAAATTTCATTATCACATCTAATACCTCTAACCTTGAGTCTCAATTGGTTTTCAAGTGCTATTATAAGATTATGAATAGCATCAAAGTATCATCTTTAAATCCCAAGAAAAATACCCAACTGAATCTACTGCAATCATCTGTCACAACCAAGCAATACTTTTTCTTGTTTAGACTTGCAACAGAGACAGGTCCAAACAAATCCATGTGTAATAGTTCCAAAGGTTCTCTAATAGTTCTTTCCTCAAGCTTCTTGCATAAAGCTTTGTGTTGTTTACCCTTCTTGCACGCCAAACATGAGTGATCATTCTTGTAAGTCTTTGAAGGTAAACCTCTAACTAAATTTCCTTTGACCAATTTGTTGATATTCTTGAAATTTACATGGCCCAATCTTCTATGCCACTGATGTGCTTCTTCAGATGTTTCTTTTGCCACTAAACATGTGGCTCTTCCTGAAGAGTGAAGACTCTTCATATCCAGACTGTACACATCATTGGTTCTTGGTACTCTAAGGACTACCAAGTTATCATCAACAAGCTTGAATTCGGGAAAGGATGAGACATTCGTGTCGTTGAATAACATTGTGGTGCTTTTTATCACGATTTGAGAGGTCGACAAAGGTTGAACTTGAGCTCCTTCACATATCTAACATTCTCAAAATCTATATGCCCCGCTTTGATGGTTCCCTTTCTAGTGATTCTTCCTCCATTAGGATCATTCCCAAATGCAACTCTTCCTCCACAATAAGATCTAAAATCTGACAGAATTTCCTTGTCTCCTATCATGCTTTCAGAGCAACCACTATCCACAATTAGATGATCTTTAAGCTCCTCTTTTGGGCTGCCCTTCACAAAGAAAAAAGAGTTAGTGTCTTTTAGGAACCCAAGCCATTACTGACTTGTGTTCCCCTTGTGGAGTAACATACTCAAATTCCTTGAGTATGTAACCTTCACAATTTTGTAGACAGAATCAAGCATTATCTTTTGTTTTAAAACTTGTTGTGGATTTTCAAGAAAACTTTCTTTTCAACAAAATCTCCTTTTCTTTTCCACAAATTCATCTTTATCAAAATCTGTTTCACGAAGACTTGTTGAAAGTACTTTTGTTCCTCATCGATTTTCTTTCTTAACCCATTTAGTTTTAACCCGGTGTAGAGTCCTTTGACTTAGCTACTCTTTTGGAGTTGTAGCATATACGGATTGATAATAATTTGATCGCCTAGGCTTTCCATTCCAAAATGTGTTTACATGCCTTGATTGTTTGAAAATCTAGCGATTTTGAGAAGGTACCGCTGAGTTCTTTGAAAAGTATTTGAAGGTCTTGGAGGTTTTGAAAAAGGTCTTCTCGGTGAGGGTACCTATAGTCTTGTGAAAAGTTGCTATGGTTAACCCTATGTGAATGATTCCAGACTGGTTTATTCTCTCTAGGTTTTTGGTTGGCAGTTTTATTCTTTAGGAATTTGCTTAGGTAGTCTGAGTGAAAGTCACAGTGCTTAATCAGATGATCAGGACTATAACAAACAAAACACAATTTTTGACCCATACTCCCAAAATTTCTTCCTTGAACTCTATGACCAAATCTAACCTGACTTTTAGGTGAATGATTAAAACTGTTTTGACCAAAATTATCCCAAAAAGGTTTAGCAGTATTTTGAAAAGATTTTCCTAAAGGTACTGCTGAACATGTAGCAGTACTTTGAGTTGAAGGTACTGCTTGAATTTTAACATCATTATCCTTAGGGTTTTCAATAGTTTCTTTTGGGGTTTCAGACCTAGATTGACCAATAAGCTTTTTCCTAAACTCTAGATTGTCTACTCCAAAGCGAGAAACATCAGGCCTAAGGGGTTGAAAACTTCCAGTGGGATGAGGGACTGCATGATAACCATTGTCTTTCTTAAACTCAGGAGGTGTTTCACTGACGGATTCCTCATTACTAGATGTGTCTACATAATTAATGAGTTCATCAACACTAGTGGTTATATCCTCAAAAGCAAGGTCATCCTTATCACTAGATGGGTTTTCTTCTATGTTATTAAAGTCCATACCAAAACCTAGGCCAGTTCTAATGTAAGCTCTTCTCTGTTTTTGAACATAAGTAACATGAGAAAGGCCGATTCTTTCCAGCATCAAACTTTGCTAACAGTTCATCTCTTTCCTTAGTAAGCTTCTCAATTTTAGAGATTTTACAATTTAATTTCCATTCACTTAATTTTAACCGATAATCCTGTTGTTCATACTTTTACGCCCAAGCCATTTCATTATTTTCATGTGTTATTATTTTGGCTTCATAGACTCTAAAGTAATTTGATAACACGCTACCTCGGACCTAGCCCTTATACGCTTATCTCTTTACGTCACATAACTATTAAGTACTTTTTGATAAAAGTCATGACACTTAGAGCATACCTCAGAGATAGGGTTGAACTTGGTGAAGTATCCATCATAACAAGTAGAACAGGTTCATCTTCATTCTCCATGCTCCAATCAAAACTTCCTAGACCATCTGTAGATTCCAAAGCAGCATGTCCAGGTTCCTCATCAAAAGCTGTGCTCCAATCAAACTCTTCCACTGATTCCTCCACGGCTACCATACAATAGGTTACTGGTTCATCATCAAACTCAGCACTCCAGTCAACCTTTGATAGATTCTCTTGAGCAACCAAAGCTTTTGTTTTAGTAATAGGAATTTCTTTGAGTTCTAGCGTTGGTTTCTCAGTCATCCTGTTTGCTTGATATTTAGCAAACCTGCATTCCCTTGCAAAATGTCTAGTCTTTTGACAATTGAAGCATTCAATCTTGGATTTGTCAAAAGTGATTCCCTGTTTTGGTTTGAAGTCAATGCCTCTTCCTGTCTTCTTCATAAACTTCTTGATCCTTGCGAAGATCATAGCAACTTGCCACCGATATCAATTTCTTCAAGAGCATCCTCTTCAATCGTGATAGATCTTCTTCATAAGTAATAGGTAGGGTAGCTTGTTGTGCAAAGAAAGAGCATACGACTTCATCCGAGTGGATGATATTTGTTGGTGTGGCTTCGAGCAAAGGTAGGAGTAGTGTGAGGCAGCAAGATTTTGAGTGAGAAGCAAGACTTTTAGTGGAAATCTTGCCTCTCTTCGAGATGACAAAAGGCTATCTTGTGAGACTTTGAGCTAGTTTGGCCATTCATCTAATGCTCATACACCTTCAAATGATTGTAAAGATCATCAAAGTCCATGACATCCAAACCGGGTTGTCCTCGATCATTGTAGCAATCACATGCCATGAAGATGGCAAACTCCTTAAGAACTTCGATTTGCATCTTCAACGAAACCTCTCGCTTTGTATAACTCAAAGATCTTGAGAAGATTTTGGAATCATCATAAGCAAGATCAAGGCCTTCTTTCTCCAACAAAGAATGTTTCAAATTGTCGCTTCAGATTTGTGGATCTTCTTGGAAGCATCATTACCTCCAAACCTTGTCTTGAGAGCACCTCAAAGTTGCTTTGCATCCTTAGCATCATGAAACTTGAGTAGATGACCATCCGGAATGGCGACAAGAGTATGTTGAGAGCCTTCTTGATTCCTTATTGTAGCCGCCGGTAAGACGACCTTAGGTGCTTGGGTTGTCCAGGAACATCAATAGGTTCGAACGACTTCATTACCATTGACAATTACATTCCACGAGCATGGTCTCGTAATTGCAATATATTGCCTCATCTTCATGCTCCATAGGTCGTACTCTCCTTCTTAATGATTGGTATTCTTAGTGAGGTGATGGATGGGGTGGAGCAGTCAATCGACATCTTTAGGTTTTGTTAACTAGGTTTTAAGATTTCTTCTTAGTCAGAGTTTCCACACAAGCTCTGATACCACTTGTTGGATCGATGTACTCTAACCAAACTAACTTATATAGCTTGTTAAGGGTTTAATGACCTCGGATAAATCCTAAGTTATTAACAATGAAACACCGAGCAAACTCTATTAAGTATGCGAATTTACTTAACAAAGCTAAGAAGAATATAACTTTAACTTTCAACGATTTTATTAAAATTTTAAATCATGCTTGTATCTGATTCTTAAACAACTCTAAAACACTAATATCGAACTCTCTAAAACTCTAATAATGCACGACGCTTAATGCCAATCTAGGGTCCTTTATAGGCTTAAGGATAACCCTAGTCGGTTTACAATTTGTAACCTTGTACGACAAGTAATCTAAATAAAGAATATTCTAGAATAACAAAGCTTTCCATAAACGAATATAACAGCTTCTAACTTTGCAGACTTTGACTTGACAACGGCACTTTGACTTTTCATTAGCAAGATTTTGACTTCTTCCAAGATTTTGTCATTCTTCAAAGACTTCATATCCCAACATATTACTACATTGGTTGGTGATGTGATTGTGTGTGCTATACACGTCCTTCACATTTTAGGAGCTAGATACTCCATTGGTTACTTGAGGTCTCCCCTCCTAATATTTTGGTATTCCGAGGTCACCCCTCCGAGTACAATGGTTACTATTGGTTACTTGGCTGCTATTGCCACTATTGATATTGGTTTGTTTTGTTGGCTCGTGGTAGATTTCTGACAACCTTTACACTTTTGATATACCTATATTGTACCTTCTGTATTCCCTAATGCACCATATTCTGTATTAATTGTCCATTACTCAGTACCCTTATGTGACTCACTCTACTACCATGCTATATTCCATTTCATTGATCTGTCATACTCTTATTCCGTTTTGGTTGACTATCAAGCTCATACTTCAGACTATCATTCCATTCACGTACCGAGTCATTATATGATTATTGGATTCTTGGGTTGATTATGCTATTTCATGATTTATGTGACTATCGTTTACCATGCTACTATATGATTAATATGTGATTGTCTGATTCACCTGTTGTCATGCTAATACCTGACCATATGTTTATCACGCTGTTATGTGACCTCTTGATTTGTCTGGTGATCATGCTTGTGAGTAATCAGTTGATTTATCTTTTTATCATGTACACCTTTGTTCAGTTATGTTCATGGGCTATGATTATCCGTTAGTATTCTTAATTGCTAATTGTTGACATGCCATGTTTATACCTCTATTTATGATACTTTTTGATGATGTAAATGGTTCAACTTATGTTACCTGTCTGGTTGACTTGTTTAACTTGTCGTGCTATGTCCTTTTTTAGTTAATTTATTCAATTATAATGTTCGTTCTGTATTCCTACCTGATACATGTGACTACCCTGTTTTGACTGCTATTAGTACTTCTGCTGTTATGGTACTTGTTATGTTATTATCTGTGGGTTATCTGATTTGTGTGATTGCTATGCTTACTTTCTAATTAATTTCTTCCGCTTGCTTTTAGATTTCCGTTTGGCTTATATGTATTCTGAATTGCCTGATTTAATTGTATGCCATATTTACGTTGAGTGGATACGACGTCTGCTATGCTTGATTTTGTTCCGGTACTTGTATGTCTGGTTGTTTATATGTGATTATATATGTCATCGATGCATTGCTTTGCTCTGTTCTCCTTTGATTTCTGTCTCTTCTGGAGATCTGTCATTGTTGTGTTCTGCAGGTTCCTCATTGACTCATTGTTCTCATTTCGTTGCGACCTTGTAATCACCTTCCTTGTTTCATTTCGCATTTCTGATTTTGCTCAGCTTTCGTTTTGTTATATCTGTTCACTGGGCTTTTTAAGCTTAGCCGCATTTCTTTTCCTGCGGCAGGTGTTTAGGTTGGAAGCTGGGATTTGATGGGCTGAGAGTTGGATTATTGAGTTGACCGACCCTAGTTACCTTATTATTTTGGACTTAATTCGAAGAGCTATTGTTTTGAGATTTCATTTCATTTTGGACATATTGGATTTTGTATTTTTTTTTTTGTAAGTCATTCGTTTATATGACTTGGTATTTTATAATATAAGGCTTCCGCTTGTAAAAATTTTATTATTATGTTTTGATATGACTTCATGATGTGATACTTCTACCCTCGTCGGGTTGGGGTGTTACAATTATGGTATCAGAGCTAAGGTTTCGTCTTGTTGACCTTAAGATTGACCTGTGAGGACTTGGGTAGACATTAGGCTTCCGTCTGTTTCGATCTTTTCTGATTCTTTTGATTTATGTTCAGATTTGACTCTGATATTCTTTTGTCTTTGCTGATTTGACCTTCTCCTTTTCGCATTTGATTTTGTTTGTTTATCTTCGCGCATTCGTTTGTCAATCGTTTAGATGGAGATTTCTCGTATAGCCGAAGATGATGGTGCCGACCCTGCATTGCTGCAACAATTTCTAGAGCGGTTCGTGAAACAGAAGCCGCACCCGATCTTGATGCTGCTGGAGACATCAAGATGCTGTTGGAGGGAGCTGGACGGATCAACCAAACGCGCAAGGACGGAGACAAGATTTAACTGGTGGACGCTTGGAAGACGTATGATCAGAGGAACTATGACTGGCGTACTCTAGACGTACGGAGAAACTACTACCAAGATTCGGGTATATTGTGGTCAATAGTCCAACCGCTAAGATGCTGAGAAGATTCATCTACTTCATATGATTGGGCAAGACTTGTGTTACTCTGATTTGTTTGCCACGCGTTTTGAGGCGGTTTGATATTTTGTTATGCGACTTTGATCAGTATTACTTTCTTTGATTTGTCAGAACTCATTTTGAATCGTGAAGTTTTATGATTTAGCATTTTGGTAATATCTCAGCCTTATATTTGGATCGTCAGTAATGAGTCACGAGGAACCGTTTCAAGCATGTTGGTGGCCTTCTTTCTTTGGTGGTACGGTAAGTTGGTTTGAGGTATTATATGCTGCATGTATGTGAATCTGGTCTGTTTTGGTATGTTACTTACTACCAGTATGTTATATGTTTTGTTGTGATATTGGTTATGTGGTTTGTCATGACCTCAGACAGAATATGATGACAATAAGGACTTGTTATGTGATGCAAGTATTATGACGCCTGATCAACGTGATAATACCGAGATCATATAATTTGAACTTATTAGGATCATACGACGTCTTGGGAAATGCCTGTGATTGGTACGTTGAATGGACTAGGGCTTATAATAGTTATTTGTCAATCCTCATGTTCATTTGGAATTCTATACCTCTTTGAGAGATTCTCACCGACATCTGTTACGTATAAGTTTTGTATGCTTTGGAACCGAAATCGTTATGATCTGTGTGAAACTATGGATTGCTACGTCTGCCTTAAACTTGTACGTATCCGTGTACCTCTGTGACATCCATTTTTGAGGATGAAAAATTTCTTTTAAGGGGGAACAGTTGTAAAACCCTAAAAATCTAACGCTTGTGAAATGACCATTATACCCTCTAATTTAATGTTTATAAAAAAAACTCCAAGCTCAATAAATGTATTTCTAACTCGTAAATAATTACCGAACATAATACGCAAGATAAATAAAATTGACACACCTTATGTCTAGCACATACCCCACGTTTGTTTTAGTGCTTGGGCCGAATATTGTGTATAAAATCCTTGACATCTCACTTAAAATTTTAAAGCCCATCTACATTATTTGGAAAGTCCAAAAATCTGTTTGACTCCCTTTATTTCATCCGTATATCCCTCCCTATTAATCCCACAATCACGTTTTAATTAACTTCCCATTTTACATATTCTAAACACACCAAAACCCTAGCACATAAACACAAGTGACGGCAAACTGTTGGTGCTTTACTCCATCCGAATCAAGGCAGAAAAGGGGGGCTGTTGGATCGTGAGTCCAAGGTTCAAAGGGTGGCGGTTGGTGTTGGCTTGGACGTGGGTTTTTAGCTGCTGTCGTGGGCTTCCTGCTTCTAATCGTGGTTTCCTAGTTCAAGAGGTTGGTTTCTGGTCGTGGTACCTTGGTCGTACGTTTTGTCTAAGTCGGATGGTGTGAATGATTTGGCATCGTTTTCTTTGTCCCTTGTTCCTGCCACTCGACCTCACACAAGGGTAATGTGTCTCGACCTCGTCCCATTTTCCTTCTTATTATTTCCTTTTGATCTCATGTCGTGTGCCCTAATCCTTGCATGCATGAACGTGACCTAAACTCATCACATAAAATGATAATATTAGTCTCATGAAATCATGAACTTGACCACATAAAATAATCAAATGAAGGAGGCTTAAAATCAACTATATACTTGATGTTTCAGATTTGGTTCGGCATGCATTCACTCGACCTAATCGTTTCATCTATATGTATCATGTTAAAATAGAGTAATAAAATACGCGTGTATACCTTGGCTCATATTAAGTGTCGACACATTTATATAGATCAAGGATTGTTTGTTGTGTCGTATGGATGGATTGGAATTGATATATCTCGACTAGGTTAATACATAAAGAGGTCGATATAATCTTGTTTGGAAATGGGTCACGACTTGCTTAAAAAGGTCAATTGGAAATCGACCTAAACTAAAGTTTTAAAAGAGTCTTGGTTTTAATGAAAGAAAAAGGACTAATTTGATTAATGATAAAATATAAAGGTTGAATTGCTAAATTGGTAAAAGAATGGACTAAAGTCGTAAATTAAGTAAGCTGGCGATAATTACACTTTTGACCCTATATATGTGATAATGACACTTTAAACCCTAAACTTGTAAAACTTGTCAAAATTGCCCCTTAAATTATGATATACCTCATTTTCATCATTTTGACCTAAATTGACATTAATTAAATTATAAATGGAAACATGCTATTTTTGAAAAGTTACTACTTATAGAAACCTGCTAATTATGGAAACCTGCTAACCTGTCTAAAATAGAATGTTACCTAAAATGGAAAGTTACTAAATGTGGAAACCTGCTAAAAATGGAAAGCCATCTAAAATGGATAATCTAATTTTAATAAGCGTTATCTAATTCATATAGATTTCGGGCAGCGAGATTGATTCATCTTGTGACCTTGCTTATCTATTTTGCTTGCTTCGAATGAGGTACAAATATTCTGACCTTTCTCATAAGGTATCTCATGATCTCTTTGCATCTTTGATCTCTTGCCATTTTGTTATTGAACCTTTACTATGCTATTGACCTTTTGCTATTGAACCTTGGCTATTGACCCTTTGCTATTGAACCTTTGTTATTGAACCTTTGATATTGGACCTTTGATATTGAACCTTGATATTGAACTATTGCTATGAACCTCTGAATTGGGAACTATTGATATTGAACCTTTGATTATGATGACTTACATATTGCTACACTTTGGACTTTTGCTTTGACCTGTCAGTTTGATACCCGAGCCATTAACTATGCATAGGGGTTCCATGTCCGTGTCATTGATGCACCAATGGCATGACTCTAGTGTGGTTAAGTGATGTTCCACACCGTCCCTATTTTGTATTGATTATGCGCGCTTCAGATATATTATATGGCCACTATTTTGTTTTGCAGGGGCGTGTGTATGCATCATGGATTTGTTTTTGTATTGATATTGCTACATTGGTTTGGTGATGTGATTGTGTGTGCTATACACGTCCTTCACATTTTAGGAGCTAGCTACTCCATTGGTTACTTGAGGTCATTCCGAGGTCACCCCTCCGAGTACAATGGTTACTATTGGTTACTTGGCTGCTATTGCCACTACTGATATTGGTTTGTTTTGTTGGCTCGTGGTAGATTTCTGACAACCTTTACACTTTTGATATACCTATATTGTACCTTCTGTATTCCCCAACGCACCATATTATGTATTAATTGTCCATTACTCAGTACCCTTATGTGACTCACTCTACTACCATGCTATATTCCATTTCATTGATCTGTCATACTCTTATTCCGTTTTGGTTGACTATCAAGCTCATACTTCAGACTATCATTCCATTCACGTACCGAGTCATTATATGATTATTGGATTCTTGGGTTGATTATGCTATTTCATGATTTATGTGACTATCGTTTACCATGCTACTATATGATTAATATGTGATTGTCTGATTCGTGTGATTGCTATGCTCACTTTCTAATTAATTGCTTCCGCTTACTTTTAGATTTCCGTTTGGCTTATATGTATTATGAATTGCCTGATTTAATTGTATGCCATATTTATGTTGAGTGGATACCACGTCTGCTATGCTTGATTTTGTTCCGGTACTTGTATGTCTGGTTGTTTATATGTGATTATATATGTCATCGCTGCATTGCTATGCTCTGTTCTCCTTTGATTTATGTCCCTTCTGGAGATCTGTCATTGTTGTGTTCTGCAAGTTCCTCATTGACTCATTGTCCTTATTTTGTTGCGACCTTGTTATCAGCTTCCTTGTTTCATTTTGCATTTCTGATTTTGTTCAGCTTTCATTTTGTTATATCTGTTCACTGGCTTTTTAAGCTCAGGCGCATTTCTTTTCCTGCGGCAGGTTTTTAGGTTGGAATCTGGGCTTTGATGGGCTGAGAGTTGGATTATTGAGTGGACCGACCCTAGTTACTTTATTATTTTGGACTTAATTTGAAGAGCTATTGTTTTGAGATTTCATTTTATTTTGGAAATATTGGATTTTTTTTTTTATTTTTTTTTTTGTAAGTCATTCGTTTATATGACTTGGTATTTTATAATATAAGGCTTCCGCTTGTAAAAAATTTATTATTATGTTCTGATATGACACCATGATGTGATACTTCTACCCTCGTCGGGTTGGGTGTTACACCTTTTTAATTTTCAAAAATTTGTTTTTGTTTATGATTTAAGACTAAGTTCACAAAACTTGTTGTATTCAATTTGTAATGTGTCATCCTTGATGGAAGAATTATAATAAGATGAATCGGAGTGTACCTCTTTTGAGTCTTGAGCCATGAGACAAATCTCGTCTTTCTTTGACTCTTCGTTGTCATCTTCACTTTCACTCCAAGCACCACTAACAAACGCCATTTAGTTCTTGTGTTTGGGTAGCTTGGGACATTCTCCAATTAAGTGATTTGTATTCCCACATCTATAAAATTTCTATCATTCTTTCCTTTCTTTTCATCATGATCTTTTCAGAACGATTCTTGTCATGTCGTTGTTGTCTAACGAACTTTCCACATCTTTAGAAGTACTTTTTAAAGTCTCTCACAACCATGGCATATTCTTCATCCTTACTACACGAGGTAGACTATTCATCATCACTTGACTCCGTTTTAGCTTTTATAGCAATAGACTTGATCTTGTCTCTTTTCTCTTTGATGATCTCCGGGTCTTTCTCCATGATCATTTCGTGAAGTTTGAGGTTCCCGATAGTTCTTGATAGGTCCGTTGATTCTTCAATGACCGTCACTTTTTCTCTCCACTTTAGATGAAGTGCTCTAAGAAATTTCCTAACAAATTTCTTGCTAAAAAAGATTCATCAAGTGCTTTAAGAGAAGTAATAATAGTATTAAAACAAGAAAATCCACTATCAATAGTCTCATCTTCAAGGATAACAAAATTTTCATATTGTTGACCAAGTCAATTTTGTTATCCTTGACTTGTGAGTTTTCTTGATGAGTGACGACTAATGATTGCCAAATTTCTTTAGTTGTTTTGCACATAAAGACTGTTTCAAATTCGTTTTTAGTTAAGGCATTGTAAAGCATCATTTTAACCTCATTATTTTTGGCAATCCTTTTCTTTTAATCGTCATTTTGAAGATTATATGGAACAACCTCATCCCGATCACTAGTAGCATCCTTTATTGCTGGTTTAAGATCACCATCTTTAAGTATATGCCAAATATCTATATTTTTCGATTTCACATAAGTTTTAAAATGATTTTTGTAATAGATTAATTTATTAGATTCAAAAAGTCGTGGTCTTTGCTTAGATTGCCCTTCTTTGTAGTTTTTAAAATCCGTGATCGATCTAAGTTTTAAAATACGATATATTTTAAAATTTTTAAGTAACTGATAACATCAAATGTATGCTATATTTATCCCATAATTATTGCTCATTTATTATGTGTTTATGACTGAATTAATATTTAGTGTATATGGAGCAATATTGGAAAAGAAGCGGAAAAATATATGATTTAGAGCTATTTTGATGATTCTGTATGCAATCTGTGAAGAGCATACGTCATATGTAACTCTGGCCATACGCCGTATTGATATCTGGAAGAATTCACTAAGTATTGGTGAATATGAAGGCATATGGCATATTTAACTCTGGCAAATAGACTGTATTAGGAAGCTAGCAGTCAAAGCCCAAGTCAACTATCGAAGGTATATGGCGTATGAAACTCTGGCCATATGTCGTATTAAAGATCTTATCAAGTCCCAAGAGCTAGGAAATCAAGAAGATAAGGTCTCGTATCATCACATTAGGTTTAATTATTCGATTTGCACATCGATTTCACTATGATTTCTATTTGTCTTTCGTTTGAATTTTCTTCTTGTGCTTTTACATACATTATGGGCTAACACCTTTTGGTGTTAGCCATGTTATGACTATTACATTAATGTTATTCCGTTTATTATGATTTGATGTTTAGTTTTGTTTAATTTATGTGCTTATCGTTCAATAAGTACTTGTTTTTGTGTTTAAGCAATTTAAGTCTAGGAATTTCCAGGACCAATGGGATATGTAGATGTACAATGCGAGAACCACTTAATTTAGTATAGAGCTCTTCAATATAGTGCCTGTGTGATAAGAGTAGATATCGCATGGACCAAGTGGGTATCATAGATAAATCACATAGATTGTTTGACACAACTTAATGCATGCTTGTAATTGAGTAGATACATGGACTAAATGCATGGACCAAGTGGTCTAGTCTACATTAGATAGGAGTATGGAGGTATTTCCAGGACCAAAAGAATATTCTCTATACATTCTGACGTCACCAGAACTTTATATTAAAATCATTGCACTAGTAAACGGATAACTAAAATGTGTAATAGGAGTAACATGGCTAGCACTTTCTTTTCTTATTGATCACAATTCACGTAGTTTAACTATTTTAATTTACTTTTATCGTCTTAGTAGCTTAATAAAATCAAAATCAACTGTAAAATTCACTAGGTTAGTCTAAACAACACTATTCCTGAGACTGGCCTCGTACTTACCCCACTGGCTACATCTGATCGGGTACACTGCCCGTAAAAGTGTGTCTTTAGGTATATTCCAGAAAAATATAAATACACGCTATACGACACACATCAATAACGTAGGTATTGATGCCAATTGTGGAAACTAGAACGGGGTTGAATAGTTTTATCGGTTTAATATTGTTTTTCTTTGAAAACTTTGATATGAAATCGACAAGTGTAGTTAAAGACAAACAAGTAATGATGTAATAGCAAGATATAAAATAAAGTAAATAGAATGTTCAAACTACAACACGAGGATTTATAATGGTTCGGCCTACAAAGACTTCCTTTCCTTGCCCTACTCCACTCTCTGAGTATCCAACCTGAGAGTATCCTTTCACTGGTCAACAAGCTCCCTTATCCTTCTAATAAAACCTTACACGTTGCTTATACACTATTTCCGGCACTAAGCTAAATGTTTAGTTCTTTCTCGGGTACAACCACTCCCGTCTTACTACGTATTTTGAGGACTAAAAGACGAACAAATCACTCTACAAGGTTTATGGTTGTTTGATACAATGATGGTGTATGATGAACAATATACAATACAATGTACAAAGTAAAGACTAGTAACAAAACTTAGAAGCTTTATAGTCTTGAATGATGATGATGATATCTTTGCTAATAAGAAGGTTAGTGTAGAATCACTAAAATGAATATTTAAGTATCTGGTAATAACTATGAACTGAGTATGAAATGAATGAGAGAATATAAAGATTTGTTTATGCAAAAGATAATTTTAAGTGAGATCAAATGACCATTATTTATAGAGTTAGTCTGTCAGGCCGACGGATCCCGCGATACCCTTCGAAGGGTACCGCCGTCGTACAAAAGGGAACGCAAGGTACGGACAGAAAATCTCTGTTGGATCTTGTAAAAATCTTTCAAAAATCTAAATAAAATCAATATAGAATCTTTCCATATTTGGAAATATCTTTTGATATGACTATGCAAGAAAGTCAACTCTAGCTTGATATCATGCATGAGATAAATAACCATTTCGATTCACTTAAAAAGGAAAGTAAACTTGTATATTAAAAATATAAGTATGCTTTGTAAAAGTTGTAAAAACCAGCCCATGCGGCCGATTAATCTCCGCACCGCTCAGTAAACGCCTTGATTTATCATAATCTGCCTATTTAATAGGTTTGGTCAAAGATCGCTTAAAAATTGGTCAACAAACCGATTAATCGTACAAAATCGGTCTAATCGGACAAAATCACTTAAAATCAGTCAACAAAATTGCTTAAAAATCAAACAAAAATGCTTAAAAATCGGTCAACAAACCGATTAATCGAACAAAATCAGTCAAAGCTCGCTTAAAATGGCCAACAAACCTTATAATATCTATGTTTGACTTTGAACTTTGAATAATTATGTATTATGTTTATATTTAAACACTTGAAATATTTGAACTTTGATGCACTATGCTTATTTCATACATATAATATAATACAATATCTGAAATTACAATTTTGTGCATAAAAATTCTAATCCGATTAATCCCCGATTAACCCCCGCCTAACCGATTAATCGATAGGCCCTACCCGACCACCTCACTAGCGCCTAGCGATTTTTATAACCTTGATAAAATGTCTAGTTAATTATTTTCAAGTTTAAGTAAACTATAGTGTTTGTATGAGAAACGTGATTAGTTTACTTGTACAAATAGAATTATATATTTATTAGTAGATTGTATAAAATACTTTTAAATGCAAGTTGTGTTTATTTGATCATTATTACAATGTTAGATATTCATTATTCATAGCTTAGTGATGTAAATGAAAAGTTGAAACTATAGTTTAAAACTTATCTATTTCAAACTTTGTGTAAACTAAGTTTATAATTGTTATTAACAAAACTTAGTGAGATTGTAAAATATAAATAACGTTTTAACACGATATTTATATTAACACATATGATGATGATGATGAGTAAAATGCACATGGTATATCCGAAGATCAACAAGCTTTTTGTGACGTTTGGGACATCAAGATTCATGGTCGCAAAAAGTAGTGATTTGGTGAGGTCAAATGTAATAGAGTTTGTAGTAGTTATTTCGTCTATAGAAGCAGGTTGTTTGTTATGTTAATTTTACCGTTTATGTAACGAGATGAAATATGAAATTTCACCAATATCTGTTTTTCTTAAACGTTTTTTTAAAATACATTTACTGGAAAACCTTTTAACTAAAAAGGAAAAAATCGTTGCATCTTATTTTTTTGTTATTTTTTTTTTTTTTTTTTTATTTTTTATCATACACATTTTGTGTTCAAAATGTTTGTGTTATGTATTGTGCTGAAATGTACTAATCAAATGTTTCCAACAAAAGTTTTTAGTAGATCTATTTACCTTAGGGTCAAATAAAATACCTTTCCCAATATATTGACCACCTATCAAATTCGATCCACATACTATAAACTACAACGTTCTAATTTACTTAACGTATGCTCAAAATATTGGATTGACCATCCTCAACCCCTTACTAAAAAAGTTTAACGTGGATAGGAGTAAAAATGGTTGTAGATTACAGTACAATGCTTCTGATCAAAACAATTCAATTAATAAACATTTTAGTTTTCATGAATTACTTCATAAAAGAAGATATAATTTAATATGTACCGAAGTGGAAGATACTCATTTGAGGAAAGCAAGAAATTGTATGAAGTGTAGAACAGCATCATGATAAAAGAGAACCCCGTAAAGCCCTTGCATGGGAAAGAGTGCTCTTGTATTTAGATTTAAAATGACCCTCCAACACTTCTTTATTTCTTTTTCTTTCTTATGTGATCTGTCTTGTCTGCCCTTTATATGCACTACAATACACCTTTAGTTAAAATATTCAAATAATAAAAATATATTCTCATCTATTATAGCTAGAGCTTGTGTTTGACCCGTATCTTCAACTCTTATATACAATGTTTTGGAAACCGGGTTTATAATCGATTCGGTCGAGTCACCGGTCACCGGGTCAACCGGTTCAACCGCCGGGTCAACCCGGTTTTCCATTAAAAAAATACAAAATAAAAATAACCGATTTGACCGCCGGGTCAACCGGTTCAACCGCCGGGTCAATCCGGGTCAACCCGGTTTTATTAAAAATTTTGAAAAAATCAAACCCGCCGGTTTCGAGAACCGGGTTGACTGGGTCACTCAAACCCATGTCTAACGGTTAACCCGGTTTAGAAACCCGGGTTTTTACCGCTTTTTGCCGGAACGGTCCAACGGTTAACCCGGCGGGTCAACCCGAGTTTCAAAACATTGCTTATATATGGCTTAAGATAACTAGCCCAGCAGTAAGTGAAGGAAATTAATACACTACACATATAAATGAACTTTTATGTCAATGAAAGAAGATATTGTCACACTAGCTTTGAGACCCGTTGACACCGGGTTAGTTTTTAAAGAAATAGATAAATGAGATAAAAAGAAAACAACGAACGTAAACATGTTCCATTAATATATGAACGAAACAATGAGATAATACATGAATTATTCGACAATCAATTGAGTTTGTAACAATTAAAATAACAAACATCGATGCCGTTGTCGTCTCCAAATTTGACGGTCTTGAATAGTAAATGACGGTCTTGAATAACAAATACTCAGCTTGACAGGAAGAATAGTGTGATAATGTTTAGTTATACTAAAAAACGCAATTTAGATGATAGTATTCATTTTTTAAGTGTTGTAATGACGATATACATGTATACTTACATTGTTGTAGTATGGAACTTTTGAAAAAAAAAGAAAGATGTACATTGTCCATTTTCTCTTCCCAATCCTTGGGTAGCCCATTTATATGTTGCACCTGGATCAAAAGTATACATTTTAAGCATTTAGCACAATATTCTTAACGTTATTGATTAATTATATAACATTGATGTTTAAAGTTATGTAACATGAGTTGTATTCTTCAACTACATAGACTCATGTTTGGAAACCATGTTTTCATGATTCTGTAACTTTCTGTTCATGCTGCTATTGTAGGCACAAAACTATTTAAGAGCAGATATAAGAAAATCAGTAAATGAGATGTGAGTTTAGATAGAAGAATATCATCACAATATACATGCATACTTACATTGTTGCATTTATTTTCAAGTTGTGCAAGATTACATGATATTTGTTCGACCACTACCCGTAGACCCTACAATTTTCATTCTTGGATGTTAATTAAAACACAAAAAGAAAAAAAAAATGAAAAAGAAGAAAGGAGATCCAAATTACATAAACTACCTGAGTTCAATACATTTACTATAATCTGTTATGATGAAGGGCACCCTGAGAAAAACCAAAAACATTCATACTTAAAAATCATGAGTTCCACTCTAAGATATTAAGTTTACAGTTACTAAAAGATTAAACTACTCACTGTACCAATGGTTGTTGATATCACGCATCCAAGTTCCATCTAAGGCAAGTTTATACAAAAACCAAAAAATGAAATCAAATTTTCCACTTGGAGATATCTCCACTCTCCTTGCAAGCACCGACTTTCTTTAAGGTTAACCGCCAGTTTGCAATGTCACTCCGATTCCTTTATTAAGCTCGACCCACTCGGGTGCATCTTTGTGATGATCCGGTATAGTGTGTCCTCATTTGGATCGGCATGAGGATTCTTGTTTAAATTGTGGGTTTCCACTTCCTCGATAGATTCTCAAATGGCCCTCCTCCATGGATTGCCAAATTCTTCTCTCACAACATTGACAATATCGGTTTCCGTCACGATTAAAATGAAAATAAAATCATACTGTGAAGAGTACCGAGTGTTTGGGTTCACATTTTGGAACTATTAATATTATGTCAACAGAGTATGTACAAACATACCTAACATACCACAAAAGCCATCCATATTGTGGGCTTGACTAATAATCAAAGTATATGATCATTATTCAGGAAATAAAGATGATCATATTGAAAATGCACATGTAAAGCCTAAAGTCTAATCACCTCCCCTGAGGCCAAGATGTTTGCACACTTCGTATTAGTTGAGACTGTCATGAATTGATCATATAAACGATTAAATTACCAGTTCAACTACACTTGGGTAAAGTGCAATAACAAATGTTTGCAATCCTGTATTAACAGTCATCTTCACTCTTTGCGTTTTATACTACTTGGCTAAAAGAAAACTTTTACTAATTAGTGAGTTGGATTAATTATTTCTATGTGTACCACATACCCGTTGGTACGATTGATTTATATAAATAGTTTCATCATTCTGTAAGGCAGACACAGGTTTGGGTATCGATTCTTGTTTAGGAGGAGTAAACGGCAGAAGACGGGCTGTCTTTCCAAGTTCCAGTTGTCACACTTTTTAGCGCTGAAGCTCCTATAATCGTCAAGAGGATAGCATATTTAAAGCACGAACTTTAATAATCTATAAAGACTGAATTTTTAAATAAGCAGAAATTCAAATAGGCAAACGGGCCATTTTTACCTTTGGTACAGATATAGCAGTTCATCAATTTTGATTCAGAAACAATATTAACATAAATCATATCTATTAGGTATTAATTTTATGGATAAAAAAAATTCCAGTTACGGCCACTATTACCTACTGTACATGTTCTCGTCGGCTCAGCTCTTCTTGCAGCTTACAAAAATGAGGATACATTACCCCTAAGCCAGAACTTGCATGTTTTCCATGATATAAAGACCACTTATATTCCTTCAACTTTATGAGTAACAAAGCTGACTAACATTGTCATACCTTTTTCATGATTCATTTCATTAGACTAATCCCAAACACCTTGTTTCTTGAGACCCGCTACACCTAAAATCACCCTCCACCTCATCACAACCACCCTTTCATTCCTCTCAGCTTTGCCCATTTTCCATGATCTACATCCCACGCTGCAAACCCTTGTCTGTTTTCTCTTAATATGTCAGGTCTGTTACAAAAACATTTATGGTGTTAAAATTGTAAGGGGCAATTGCATATATATACCCACCAAAACTTGCATATTTGCATATATACCCAATACTTGCAATTGCATATATATACCCACCAAAACTTGCATATTTGCATATATATGCCCAAGGGCAAAGTTTATTTTGATTATACATACATTTGTTATTGTATGTATAATCAAAATAAACTTTGCCCAGTTCAACTACACTTGGCTGATTCGTATTAGTTGCACCACTTATTAGTCATTTTGATCATATAATCAAAATAAACTTGCATATTTGCATATTTACAATTACCATTAGTCCTCTACTGCAAGTTTAATATATAGACTCATTTAGATCAATCACAAAAATCTTATGATTTCAAATTTAATCACCAATAGACGTATATGTATGTATGCCCTAATTGTTCATTTTACCAAATCTTATGAAATTATACGTTATAAGCTAATCCAAACACTCAAAAAAACCTTATGAGCTCAAGTTCATACGGTATAAGCTGCTTAATCAAAATAAACTTAACCCTTAAAACCAAGCTAATCCAAACACCAACTTAATCTCATATCATATCTCAGAGGAAAATAGATGCATTAGGACACTCTCACAAATCTAAACAGATAAAAATGGGCTTATTTTTGTTCTCTAAAGTGAATAAAGCCAAAAAAAAAGCTAATACAAACACCCCTTATTAGTCATTTTATAATAGTTTTTGAGGTTATACGTTATAAGCTAATCAAAACACTCACAAAAAATCTTATGAGCTCAAATTCATACATTATAATTAAGCCATAAAACCAAGCTAATCGAAACACCAACTTAATCTCATGTGTAAATATCTCAAAGAAAAATAGGTGCATCTCTCACAAATCTGAAAAAGTATAAAATGGGCTTATTTTGTTCTCTAAAGTGGTCAAAGACACACAAAAAAGCTAATCTAAACACCCTTATTGGTCATTTATCATAGCTTATGTGCTTATACGTTATAAGCTAAGTGAAACACTAAAAACCTTATGAGCTCGTAGTATGTACAAACATACCTAACATACCACAAAAGCCATCCATGTTGTGGGCTTGACTAATAATCAAAGTATATGATCATTATTCAGAAATAAAGATGATCATATTGAAAATGCACATGTAAAGCCTAAAGTCTAATCACCTCCCCGAGGCCAAGATGTTTGCACGTCGTATTAGTTGAGGCTGTCATGAATTGATCATATAAGCGATTAAATTACCGTTCAACTACACTTGGGCAAAGTGCAATAACAAATGTTTGCATATATACCCAAAACTTGCATATTTGCATATTTACAATTACCATTAGTCCTCTCGCAAGTTTAATATATAGACTCATTTAGATCAGCGATTTCAGCCGAATCACCCAATAGACGTATATGTATGTGTGGAAAACTAGAAGGGGGGGTTGAATAGTTTTGCCGATTTAAAGTTGATTTCAAAAACTTTAGATTCGATATTATGTGAAATCGTATGGATGTTGAGAACGTGTAGATCTAATGATAATGCAAGCAAATAAATAAAGTTAAGGGATAGAAATGACACAACCGATTTATAGTGGTTCGGCACAAGGTCACCTTCCTTGCCCTACTCCACTCCCGAGTCACCTACTCGAGAGTTCAAGCACTATGTCAACAAACTCCTTCACTTGGCGGAGAAGCCTTCACAACGTTGCTTACACTTTTCCGGTACAAAGCTGAATACCGAGTCCGTAGTACGGTGGACCAAACCAACACAACTATTACACAACAAATATGTGAAATATCAAATACAAGATCTTCGCTCACAAAATCTTGGGAGTGACAAATCAATCAAGGACCCCTTACTTGGATGACTTGTAGAATGCTCGTGATCTCGCCTTAGAGAGGACCTATATGAGGATCACAAATAGAAAGAAAGAAGAACAACTCTCTAGATCAAGTGATCTATATGTTAGAAGAGAATGAGTGTATGAGAGATTTAGTAAGAAGAGGGTGAGTTAGAATGAAGAAATGGCTCTCTATTTATAGGCAAATTCCTTCACTTGTCCCACGGATCCCTTCCACAAGGGATCCGTCTAGTGTAATCCTAGGGATCCGTGGAACGCTCCTCTTTGCCCATGGGTTTTTTGGTTATGGGTCATGGGTTATGGGTTGTTCCATGGGTTATATCTAGATTCAATGTATCTAAGTATACATTGTATCAAGTCTCTTTGGGTATGGGTTAAGATCCATAGGTTATGATCCATGGGTTATGATATTTACCCATCCTAATAAACTATTACAACAAATGCTTAATTACTACATTTTTGTATTTAAATGGCTATATGTAAATGTTTTACAAAACTAACATGTATCCTTTATAATTATACTTAAGATAACATTACATTTATTATCAACAAAACACAAAGAGATCGCAAAATATTAATAAACGTTTTTACGGTTTATTTGTATTAACAGTATGTATGCCCTAATTGGTCATTTTACCATATCTTATGAAATTATACGTTATAAGCTAATCCAAACACTCAAAAAAACCTTATGAGCTCAAGTTCATACGGTATAAGCTGCTTAATCAAAATAAACTTAACCCTTAAAACCAAGCTAATCCAAACACCAACTTAATCTCATATCATATCTCAGAGGAAAATAGATGCATTAGGACACTCTCACAAATCTAAACAGATAAAAATGGGCTTATTTTTGTTCTCTAAAGTGAATAAAGCCAAAAAAAAGCTAATACAAACACCCCTTATTAGTCATTTTACAATAGTTTTTGAGGTTATACGTTATAAGCTAATCAAAACACTCACAAAAAATCTTATGAGCTCAAATTCATACATTATAATTAAGCCATAAAACCAAGCTAATTGAAACACCAACTTAATCTCATGTGTAAATATCTCAGAGAAAAATAGTTGCATCTCTCACAAATCTGAAACAGATAAAAATGGGCTTATTTTGTTCTCTAAAGTGGTCAAAGACACACAAAAAAGCTAATCTAAACACCCCTTATTGGTCATTTTATCATAGCTTATGTGCTTATACGTTATAAGCTAAGTGAAACACTAAAAAAACCTTATGAGCTCAGAGTATGTACAAACATACCTAACATACCACAAAAGCCATCCATGTTGTGGGCTTGACTAATAATCAAAGTATATGATCATTATTCAGGAAATAAAGATGATCATATTGAAAATGCACATGTAAAGCCTAAAGTCTAATCACCTCCCCTGAGGCCAAGATGTTTGCACACGTCGTATTAGTTGAGACTGTCATGAATTGATCATATAAACGATTAAATTACCAGTTCAACTACACTTGGGCAAAGTGCAATAACAAATGTTTGCATATATACCCAAAACTTGCATATTTGCATATTTACAATTACCATTAGTCCTCTACTGCAAGTGTAATAAATAGACTCATTTAGATCAGCGATTTAAGCCGAATCAGCCAATAGAAGTATATGTATGTATGCCCTAATTGGTCATTTTACCATATCTTATGAACTTATACGAATTTTTAATGCTTGTACAAGTATTCTGTAGAGAGAGGGATTGTACAAAACTGGTGCAGCAGAATACTTGTACTATGGCTCTAAATATGGTATAGCATTAAACAATTTTTAATAACGATTTTGTTGATACCTTGCGAATCAAAATGTGAAAAACCCTTGGCTTGGGATTTTCATCTCCATCTTTATGCAGCCGGTTAGAAGCCACAAAGTTGGGCGTTCACGATTTGGAGCTCGGTTCTCGTACCAATTGAAATTCTTGCTTGAGACACTGCGCACTAAGAGACAAGAAACACCGTTAGGCTTACAGTGGGATTGTCTCCCGATTATCCTCCGGCGTGAGTGAGTAATCGGTTTAGGGTTTAAGGAGTTTTAGGGTTATGAGATCGTACCTTAAGCGAGGATATGATTCCCTTATATCGCACGGAATCCTTGTTGGTTCCGTGTTCCCCAACCTTCGGCGTATCCGCCAAAGTCGGTTGGGAATGATTATCTTCTTATTTTAGAAGATATCATATATCGAATCCATAAATAGATTTGGGCTTGGGCTTTCGTGAGCCCAAACCGTTATTAATGTGGCCCAAGTCGTGCAGGGCTTGTTAGTATTGGGTTGTGGTGGGTTCATGACCCGACTCGGACTATCGTCATCATGTCCCCAGGTCTAGTATCGCGATGCGTAGCTGCGGATGCTAGACTAATGACCGTAGTTCAAAAACAAGTAACGTCTGAAGCGTATCCAAGAAGCCATACACCCGCTGCGGGTGCAATGTATCTAGACATCCAGTGAAGAGTCAACGCCTCGTTAATCGGGGAAAGTTCTTGCCCGTTGTCACATCAAGGCATCTCGACCACACAATGAGACTAGTGGAAACCACGTGGCGCTAATCGTGTGGAAGAGGAGAAGTATATAACTTGGGATTCATTTTCACGGTTCCTCGCGGTAAAACACCTTCCACCATTTCTAAAGCAAATTAAGAGTCATTAACCCCAAAAGCAAC
Source organism: Chrysanthemum lavandulifolium (assembly GCA_022545495.1). Taxonomy (NCBI): domain Eukaryota; kingdom Viridiplantae; phylum Streptophyta; class Magnoliopsida; order Asterales; family Asteraceae; genus Chrysanthemum; species Chrysanthemum lavandulifolium. The sequence goes on along the minus strand of CM040243.1, from coordinate 199,015,981 downwards.
CAACCACAAAGGTAACCGCGCGTGCGTGATAGCGAAAAGTATATCACCATGGTTAAGCGGTTGTCGACTTCACCTCAGACCTTAATTTGATCGATCGATGGAATTTACCTCGGTTACTTTATACCGGGCGTGCATCCGGTGGTTCGGATCGCGAGCCGCGATTGCGGATTTCCCGAAGGAAGGTGGGTGTATACACGGTTATTGAATTCGCGAATCAGCGTGTGCCCTATCACGCTTTCTATGCGATGTGTTAAATTATTATACGTTACACATATCGCGGTTACATTGTATTGGCGGCTAAAATTACCAATTTCGAGTAAATTGCCGTCTCTTGAGGATTAATCCCACCATCCACTTATTCGCGCTTTTACCACACTACATGGGCGCATGGGTGGGTAACTTTTCAAAGCGCGGGTGATTCTGCGATGCTACGGATAAATTAGATCGCTTAGGAATTGGAGGAGTATTTCTTACGGGTAGATGATACATGTTTTCCTTGGAATTATGATTTTTATACCAAGGAACACTACTGAGAGGATGAGTGCCCATTGCAGGTCTTATAACGTCGAGGATGCGGGCGATAAATGCAAACCGCATCCCCATTAGTGCATATCACGAGGGATTTTTGGTGCACATGGGAATCGGTAGTAATTATTTTGGGCCGAAGATGAGATCCTATCTTTTAGGCGCCAATGGCGGGGTGGGTACTTATTCCTCCGTTCCTCTGCGTATAATGTAAGAATAATCTTCCACCTTTGTCGCGCATTATATAACTTTGTTTGTATATGTGTTTTGTCTTGCGAGATGGATCTATTCATTGTCGTGCGATTAGCGAAGCCGTGGCGGTAAAGGCGAGTAAGACCGCGAGGGTGATGAGGATCCTATCTGGCCGCGCGGAAGGCGTGTCTTAGAAGCGAATCTTTGGGGATACGAGGACCCGGCTCCTCCGTTGCGGTGGAGCAGCGCCTCTGCGAGCCGTCCCAATCTGAGGTAACCGTTGGTGGCGCGGTCGGCGCCCGTGGCTGGAGCTCATCACGAAGAGGAGAAGAAGAAGCGGTTGCGCTTAGTCGCAAAAGGATCCGAAGGGATGATGGCGCGGGCCCATCAAGGAAAAAGCGCCCGTTGTTCGAGCCGTGGGTTGTCCTCCAGCGATGAGCGTCGTCGCACCCGTCTGCCGATGATGCGGAGCCAAAGTAAGTAAAACTATACATGTATAACCTTACATTAGTTAGTGAATGTGCTGAATGTGATTCTAACATTGCGGTGATCATTCGCGGGATGGGCGGTTATAGAGTCACCTCCTAAGGCTAGTCCGACACACTCGGCGCATTACGAGCCGCAGAGTCGGGATAAAGAAAACCAAGGCGATGCGGATGTGCCTCTGGATCAATTAGTTGAAGAGTTGGTTCAAGTCTCCGCTCATCGAGGCTTCGTTAATTGTGGTGAAAGATCAAGTGTCGGTGGGGAGGACCAAAGCTCGAAGAAAGATCAAACAATAGCTCTGTTGGGCGCGCGTGGCAAGCACCAAGCGCAAGCTGGATAGCGCTCGTGCGAGTCTAGTGAGCTCGGCATATGTGCAAAAAGCAGCCGATGACAAGATGGCGCTAATGTGTCAAATAAGTCGGGGCGTCTTGATCTTTGCGGTACAAGTCTGCGTCTTCTTGGGCCTTGAAACACCTAGAACAGGGAAAAGAAAATTTGTTTGCTGTGATTGGGGAGCTTAGAATCTTGTGAGTGGTCCTTGGAGGTGCGGGAGGCAAAGCAAAGCTGCGTGGTGAGCATCGAGTCGATGAAGAATTGTATCCGCATCTTATGTCGGTGATTGCGGGCGTGGGTGGCTCATAGGCCACGGTCTTCGCATGGTGCGCTTAGTACCCTAGAGTCGTCGGAGGTAGTGAATGCATTCGGGAGGTTGTTCGGTCGCTCTAGGCGTGGTAAATCGAGGCGGTGGAACAACTCCATGACGCGAGCTGTTGAAAACACTGTTGATAAGGTGCAGGGGTACAATCTTGAATCATATGATCACTTGGTGTTGCCATGCAAAAATGAAGACTTAGAGCTCCCAATGATTTGGAGCTTGGCGCGACCAAGATTATCCGATAAGTGTTATTATGGCGGGGTTGACATTGGCGCGTCATCGTCTTGAGGATCGGACACAGTAGGACTATTTTTGAAACCCCATGAGTCGCGACTCAAGTACCCGTCTTTGCGCGTCCTAGGGATAGTCGAATCCTTTGCATTGGAGAAAGAGGTACCTCTAAAGGAGGTCTTGGGCGCATGCCACCCGTCTTGCCAAGAAAAAGGTATTGCGGTAAGGCCGTTTTGTGTGGACTTGGTGCGGCTCACTTGCCGAGTGCGATGGAGTGCCGTCGGTGTGGCTCTGAGTGTCACCTCGGGATTCGGATGTCTTGAAGAGTATCGTGAAGTTAAAGCGACAAGTCATGTTGGCGCCGTCCTTAAGCGTTGTAGTAGCTTGTAGCGGATATGTTTGCTATCTTTTGTAATAACTCATAGTTATAAATAAAAGTTTCTTTTTGCTTGTTGCTTGTGGACATTAGTAATGTATACATATCTGTCTAAGTATCGTAAAAGATGTATTTGTTGCGATGTCGCGCGATGTAAATATAAGAAATCCATAATCATGTATGAAAATCAGAGTATACTTTGGAAAATAATTCTAAGTATTTAATCATAATCGTGTATGTTGTGAGTCACAGCGTACTGTAAATATCGTATTAAGGAAGCAAGTGTCTTGGCTCCAAAGTTGTTAAACATGCACGTGTGCATTGCTGCGCAACCATCGTGGGATGCGCATATAGCTTATTCCAACGTCTTGAGAATAAGGTGTTTAACAAGGATCGTGATCCGGTATTGATGGGTTTGCAACCCTCTTTTCAATAAGTTAGTTAGTAGGTCAACTTATCCTTTTACCATCGTGGGTTTATTAAGTAGTGCATGCACGCCATCGTGAGCAAAAATAAAAAATTGTTAAAGCATACGGTATATGGAGATAACAACTTAAAATGTGTCGCGAGTTAGCTAGAAACATGACGTTTTATTAATACTTGCAAGTTTATCGAGAAATAACAAAGCGATAAATATGAAAAATAAAAGCGAGTACATGAATGTTTATTGAGCCTTTGAAAGTGCGGGCGTCTGCGCTATGCTGTCTAGTAGTTGTTCTTATAGGTAGCACCTCTTGAGGTTCTTGATATTCCATGTCTTGTGAGGTCACGACCATCCAAACCTCGTGGCCGTGCAGCGCTTTGTGCCGTTGCTTGATAACCTCATAAGGTCCTTCCCACTTTGGTCCGAGCTTACACATATCTTCAGCGGCTTGCCTCATTGTCGCGGTAGACAAAGTCACACAGTGCGAATGAAACACTGCGTACCTTGGCATCATAGTATCCTTTCATTTTGACTTGACCTTGCCTCCCGTATAGCGCGCGTTCGCGTCTTTCTTCCGATGGGTCCAAGTCGACCGTCTTTCGTCGTCGTTTGTAGTCGCATTAATCTCCGCGGTGCGGATAGTTGCATGCCGATCTCGGTTGGTATAACGACACATCCGTATACAAGAGAGAGGGGTGTCCCTGTCTTTGGTTTTAAGCGAGTGCGGTGTGCCCATAATACATGTGAAAGTTCTTGACCCACCTTCCTTTGTGCTTGTCAGCGTGCTTTGATTCCTTCACCCGAGCTTGGTTTGCGCTCGACTAAACCATTGGTTTGTGGGTGCGTAACCGGCGCAAAGTGTTGGGTGATGTTTAACTTTCGCACCAATCTTTAAAGGGTTGTCGCGAATTGTTTCCGTTGTCGAGATGATTTCACGGGTAATCCGAGCGGCATACAATGTTGTCCCGACAAAGCGTTTTACACGATTGCGATGGTTGTCGCTCTTGCTTTTGCCTCGATCCACTTGGTGAAGTAGTCTATAGCGACTATGAAAACTTGAGACCGCTTCTTTGCTATTGGAAAAGGACCGGCGATATCAATGCCCCATTTGTAGAATGGCCATGGCGCGTGATTGGTGTTAACTCATCTTTGTGGTTTGCGCGATGCAGGGTGCGTGGACTTGGCAATCATTGCACTTCCTTATCAAATCCGCGCATCTTTATGCATGGTTGGCGATGGTATCCGATCGCGTGGCGCGTGCTACAACGGACCGTGGTCTGCGTGCATGCTACATGAACCCTCATGTATTTCTCGCGACACATAATTTGCTTGTACGGGGCCTACGCGCCGAAGCCATGGTTGGAGGAAAGAGCGTCGATCGATATGTTGTCGCGCAATTCGATTCTGCGGCGCGCGCCGTATTCTGCGACTTACATGCATTCTTGGGGTAATGTCCCTTTGCTTAAGAAATCGCAATTGGGGTCATCCATGTAGGACCATCCTCCTCTATGATTGCGGAAACTTCCATCTCCGCTATTGACTTGCTTTTCGGTGTTTCCACCAACACTTGCTTTGATAAGTGTGCGAAGCTTGTCGAGGCTATCTTGCTCGGTGCATACGCTGCGATTTTCTCCTCTAGGGACTTGCTTGATAGTAAATCATCAAAGCCTTTGATCGATGCTTTAGTCTTCTCAAGATCTTGAATCATGTTTTCTTCTTTGGCGTATTCACCCAACACATGGTTGGCCACTAGTCGAGAGTCCACATTTGCTTCAAATTCGTACACCCATTCGAGTGCAATCGTAGTCCGTGATCGGGGCTTCATATTACGCCTCGTTGTTTGTCGAGGTAAATTCAAAGCGCGTCGTAAGTGAATTCCATTCCTACGGGTTTGTGAGAATAAGGCCGACTCTGAGCCATCCAGCGCATGAGGACCCATCGTAAACAAAATCCATGGATCTTGTAGCTCTTTTTCGCTTGGTGTAGGTACCTCGTCGATGTCGGCTTCTCGATGATGAAGTCGCGCGAACTTGTCCTTTTATTGCGATGCGTGGTGCATAAGAGATGTTATGTTCACTAGCAACACACTCCATACGGGTCGTCTGACGCTTGTCGGGTTTGGAGATGATTTGCTTGATGGCTTGATGCGTAATTACTGCTATCGGTGCGCTTGGAAATCTGCGGCGCGATCGCTTGGCGGCAAACACTAATGCCAAGACCAATTTTTCCATGGCACTATAGTTCATCTCCGTCTTCTTGAGAGCTTTCTTGACAAAATAGATAGGGGTTTGCAAGAGTCCCTATCTGTTAGTAACTTCTTGTTGGCCCCATGAGTTCTTGATAGATACATGATCGACTCTTCCCACAGTCGGGGTGCCACGAGTGTTGGGAGCGTTGCTAGATCTTTGTTTGAGTGTGGTGAAAGCTTCTTCCGCCTCCGTTGTCCACGAAAGTCACCCTTTTTATACACTTCTTGAGTGTTTTGAAAAGAGCGATGACTTTTCTGGCGATTTAGATAGGAACTGTTGAGGCGGCTAGTTTTCCGTTGAGGATTGGACTTCCTTGACGTGCGTGGTGAGGAAGCTCGATTACCGCCTTTGTCTTTCTGGACACGGTTTTATGCCATCGGGTTCTATCAAGTACCCTAGAACATGCCTTGATGGCGCGAAGGTGCGTTTCTTAAGTTTAACTTCATGTTAATCTCGCGTAGAGTTTTGAATGTTTCTTCTATGTCGCGCACGGTTCCTTTTCGGTATGGCTTTTAATGACCGGTCATCCACATAGACTTCGAGTTGCGGCCTACTGTTTTCGAAGGCATTGTCTACCAACCGTGATAGGTGGCACCGCGTTCTTCAAGCCAAGCGGCATTTTGTGTATAACGATGCGCGCCTTGGCTTGTGTGGGCTGTTGTCTTTTCCTCGTCTTCTTGGGCCATTTGTATCGGTGATATCCGCATGCGCGTCGAGAAAACACTTCAGCGGGTACCACACAAGGACTCTATTTTCCAATCTATCTACGGTAGCGGATAGCGATCCTGTGGGCATGCTTTATTAAGGTCGGTGAAGTCTACACACATTCGCCGACTCACCGTCGCTTTTTGACCATTCTTTGGATTAGAAAGCGATCGTGGTAATAGACTTCACGCATAATTCCCGCTTTAACTAATTTACGTACCTCTGCTAGAATTGCTGCGCCTCTGCGGAGCTTGGCGCTTCTTCGGCGTGTCGGTAAGTATCCTTGTCGGATTCTAAGTTTATGCTCTGTGATCGGCGTGGTACGCCGATCGTGTGTTTGGGCTCCCATGCGAAAATATCTCGTTCTTTTGTAGGAGCGCGCACGGTAGCTTTCTTGGTTGTCCGACAATGACCCTCGATGGTTATCTCACAGTGCGGATATTACGGGTGAATGCGACCTTAAAGTTGGGGATTTTGGCGCGCCTTTGCCGGGATTGGTTCCATTTCGCATATAGCGTGTTACATTCTCTGTTTAGTACCGTGGCATTGTAAAGTGACAATGCCCCTTCATTGAAATTTAAGCATCCGTGTTGTTGTTGATGACACCGCGCGCATGGTGATATCCGGGTCTCCCAATAATGCCATTATATGATGAAGGGATTTGATCACCATGAAATCCATCGAGTTGTTGTAGAGTGCTCTGCGTTGCCAGCGGCGACTAGCGATCATGATTGGCCCATAGGCCGTATCTTCTCACTGTGAAACCGGTGAGTGCGGTGTTGACAGTTTAGCGACTACGTATTTGGTCGTAGTCTTTTAAAGCAATGCTCATACATAATATTTGCCGATGCCCGCCATCGATGTACATGCGGTGTATGTCGTGACCACCGCGCTAATTTCAATGGTGAGGGCTCGATCTTTGCGTTGTCCGCGATCAAAGTAGGAAAGAGATTTCACTTCTTGGAAAACTCTTGGTGACCTTACATCACGGTGGTTATTGCCACGTCGTATCATATAGATTGTGTCGGCCTTATCCTTGGGTGTCTCCTTCTTGCTTTCATTCTTTTGCTTATCTCTTCCTCTTTAATGTTTTTAACTAAGTGGTCCACCCCCCCTTTGACCATCTTGTCGATGAGTTGGCGCGGTGGACACACTCGTTAGTGGTGTGACCCTTTTGTGCATGGTAGTCACGGTATCCATTCCCGTCGCTTATCTTACGGTGTGCGCATCTGCGGCGGTCTTGGGAAATTCGCTCCTTCTGCTGCGAGTATTTCCTTTGGGGTTTTGATCGGGGAGTATACTGTCATTATCCTGTCTCTGCCGCTCCTACATTGCGATAGCTCTATTACAGTTATTACCTCGGTCATTGGATTGTCTCGAGTTGTTCTGTGACCGTGCTGGAATAGTTCTTTTGCTATCCGCGGCGGCTTCTCCTGGACAAAAGACCGAGGCGCTTCATGAGCTCATCGAAGGTCTCGGGGATCTTGTCGTTCAATCTCTTGATGAGTTACGGGTTATTAATCCCATTCATGAAACCGAGATCTTTAAGACTTACGGGCATGCTTTAACTGCATGCACTCGTCTTTGAAGCGTTCCATGAGCAGCTCGTGGATTCTCCACAGTTACATTTTACCTGGCGAGTTCGGCGGGGTTTTTGCTACACTTTTGCGTTGAGTAAAATTTAGGCGGGCGCCTTTCTCAACTCTTCAAAACCATTCACGCTCCTTCGTGGGAGTTTGTTGAACCGATTCAGCGCTTCCCACCGTGGAATTAAACATATGGCACCAAGCGGTTGTGGCGATTTTCGATGGTCATGGTGATTCAAAAATTTTTAGGTGATCGTCGGGATCACTGTCCCATCATATGTTTTAACATTTGCGGGCATCGCCTTTTCTTGTTTTCGGAGAAATCACTAATGCGTCGGTGAGCGCATCCACTTTCGACGGCGCCATGGGAGACATGTCTTCCTCTTGGCTATCGCGTGCATACGGATTTCAATGCCTGTATCACTATCCTCGTTGTCAGGGTTGTCGAAGATGAATTTACCTTCTTACGGCGCTTGCGCGCCTTCCTCGAATCGACTCATAGTGCGGATGCGAAGGGCTCTCACTGGGAATACTTCCGCCCGGTCTATCACATGCTCTCGGCTACCCGTCTGGCGTGAACACTGATCGCCGTTCCTCTCTCATCACTATCACTCAAGTGTTGCGGTGAGATGTCTCATCACCCTCGATTCTCCTCCGATTACATTGAATCTTGGGGTTTATGACCGCTTCCTCTGCGCTTTTCCTTGGTGGCGCGGTGGAAAATATCGTATTCGAATCGAAATTGAGTCGGGCTTCGGGTTCATACGATCTATTCTTCTCTTCCTCCTGCATGAGGCGCGCCAATGCTTCGTAGTTTTGGGATCGAAAGCTTACGGTGCTAGTGCAGCGCGACTCCTCGAGTGGCGCGTTTGTTTCTCTTGCATTCTTATCCCGACACGGTGCCTCGGTATCTTTGTCAAGTCGGTTTCTAGCACCGATTGGAAAGGAGTAGTAAAGGCGGGTTGTTCCGAGTCTTGTGATGGGTCTACTCCACTCGTGGTGGTTGTAGTGACTTGGGTTATTCCGAGTGCGGTTCTACCGGAGGAAGATCAAGTCTTGACGACCCACTTACTTTTAGCGGCCGGTTGTCCCAGTGCAGCTTGGGGTTAGTCCACTCTGTGACTTCTTCCCATAAGATCATTGCGATCGGCGATTGCGTGTTTGTCATTCTAGTGTCGATTCTTAGTGTAGGGTCCGGATGGCGCCACTTGTTGATACAAAGTTGGGCGTTCACGATTTGGAGCTCGGTTCTCGTACCAATTGAGAATTCTTGCTTGAGACACTGCGCACTAAGAGACAAAAACACCGTTAGGCTTCTGTGGGATTGTCTCCCACGATTATCCTCCGGCGTGAGTGAGTGTCGGTTTAGGGTTTAAGGAGTTTAGGGTTATGAGATCGTACCTTAAGCGAGGATATGATTCCCTTTATATCTCACGGAATCCTTGTTGGTTCCGTGTTCCCCAACCTTCGGCGTATCCCGCCAAAGTCGGTTGGGAATGATTATCTTCTTATTTTAGAAGATATCATATATCGAATCCATAAATAGATTTGGGCTTTGGGGCTTTGGTCGTGAGCCCAAACATTCGTTATTCCCAAATAAGATGGCCACCACAAAACCCCATCGTTAAAACAAATCAAAAGGCTTGTTAGTATTGGGTTGTGGTCGGGTTCCATGACCCGACTCATACTATCGTCATCATTCGTAGGCTGTAACGATACATATAAAGGTGGTTTTAAAAGTTTAGCATACACAATAAAGAAAAAAAAAAGTTGAGCACCCACAAATGAGTTTATTGTCAAGTTACATACATTTTAAAACCACTATCCCCTTATTTAATTCATATGAGTTAATTGGCTCAAACAGAGGAATTATGCCAATTGATAAAAGAAACTGGAATCACAACAATGAATACCCAACTACATATTAAAATACAATTTCATTTTCCTAGTTTCTTCTCTCATTTCTTCAATTGAATCTTTATGTTCCTTTACCTCAATAGTCTAGAGAATATGTTTATAGCACGAGAGGTTGAGAGCAACCATAACAACGGCGGCCTGAATTTTGCTATTTCCATGAAGTTCGCATGATGAACGTCTTCTAATTGAACAAATAACCATAAGTTCCTTGATAATGCTTTTGATTTTGATTTCACTTTCTAGGGTTTTAAGAATATGAATGTATTACCAAATAATCATGAATGTATTATGATGTATCTCTATGTACTGTGAATTCAACTGTGAGTGGATATGCAAATAGGTAGAGCAAATGTGAGATTACAATTGTACCTTCACATGAATGGCACGTGAGGGTCATTAGAAGAAATTTCAACAAGAATTAAGATAACGTCGGTTTTCGTCCAAATAACGCCGTTATCGACGTTACACCCTTGGAGGCCGAGATCTTTAACGCCGTTAGTCCCTCAGCGTTAACCATATAACGCCCGTTTTTTTTTTTTTTTTTATGCTCCTAAATGAAGGGTTGTTTTTGTGAATTGTTGGGAATGTTATTGATGTTATTGGGATGTTATTGTTGTGGGTGTTTTTTGGGGATGTTAATGTTAAATGTTAAAGCTGATGTGGCGCTGACGTGGACGGTGTTACTGGTGTTATGGTGTTATGATTGAACATGCTCTTAGGTTTTGGAATAGGCACTCGTGGTGTAAACAGTTTCAAAAATAAGTATGAGTAGTGTGATAAAATTAGAATGAGGAATACTAGTGAAATTTCGATGAAACCACAGTGACCAACTAAGTAAAAAACTCAAAAATCAAAAAGTCGCACACACAACCTGTGCATTGCACACATAACGTGTGCCTACTATAACTTGCCTAAAACACGTTGGGAGGTGCATTTTAACCGTGTTATAGCTAATAATTTTGCCATATAACGTGTGTATAATAATGCACCATGCACTCTTATGATAATACGGAGTAATACATATATAGCATACATAAATTAAGTACGTACGCACATATATGCATGCATCCGCTACTTGTATGTATACCCACATTGGGATTTGGTGATAGAGATGAAAAGGCTATTACAATGGAAAATGGCAGTGAATAGTGATTATCTGAAATTATAGAAAACAAAATAAAAAGCACAAAGAAATTGACTAGTGAGCTCATGAGAGTCCCCATATATAATCCAGTGGCTTTTCTGTTTGTATTGTAATCTGTAGTTGTTTTGTAATCACAAATACTATATATGATCAAGCTCAGACAATCATTGTCGTGTTAGGGCAATCGACCTTTTTTACTGGTCCCAAAAGTCGTATTTCATTCTAGATTTGAATTATATCGTAGGAAAAGAACAAATCCGTTTGGATTTGGATCCTCACCTTCATTTGTTTGCTTTTGATGTCAATTTACCTTGGTTTGGGTATGGGTCAAATATGTTATAAATACTACTATAGTTACAACAGCTAACAACATAGTGAAAGTGTTACTACTACTATAAAGTTAAAATCAACAATATTGAATATCCAATAATGTTATATTCTTGAAATCCATAAAGCATATGTTGTCAATGGAAGAAGTCAAAAGGGACAATTTAATCACCACGTTAGTGGACATGGAATTATACCAATAGCAGTATGGGTCAAAGCATATTTATCAACTTTATATCTCAAAATGTATATTCACAAATCACAACAATCATTATTTGACAACTTAACTGTCAAAATATATTCATTCAATTATACAGTATACGAAAATCTACAATCTGGAATTGAAATCTTGAATTATTATAGTATGTTTGGTAAAATTAATCAGCTCGTAAATCGTAAGTCATAAGTTGTAAGTTGATTGCTAATGAATGATAATTGTAGTTTTCTAATATAAAAAAAAAAATTGTTTGGTTAAATAGTTTAACTGTTATTATAAGATGTAAAATGACATTAAAAGACATATTAATAATTATAAACAAATAAGAAAAACATTTTATATTGGAAGTTTTAGAGCCGTTTGGAATTGAGTATTACTTTTAATATAATCGTACCATCTTGTTAATTTTTGAGCCTGAACTTGATACGCAAATATATTGCTCGAACTTACACAAATAGATGTGAAAAACTTGATTACATGCGGTACCATTTGAGTAACTATTGAGTTAGCCTTTAGGTGAAATACTTAAAAATGGACGTTGGTATTGTAATGTGTTTTTCCTCATTCCATATGATGATCAACGAGTATAATGACATATGCACGTTGCTACGGGGATCAATTATCATATCCATCTCTTCCCTCGGCTTCCGCTTTTAAGTAGACATATGCGTTTATGTTTCGCCTTTTTTCTCTAATTTCTATCAAAGTTTTATCATTTGGAATTTTACATGTAAACAAAATGCGAACTTAAAAATGCGTTTAGTTGGAGAAAAAAAATTGTTTTCTACCTCTAGTTTTGTAGAAATTTGAAAAGGAAATTTATTTCCAAAAAACAGTTGAAAATATAAAAAACACGTTTAGTTGATGTTTGTATTTTTTGTTTTAAGGAATAGAAGGGAGTTGAGGGTCTTGTGTTACAAAGGAAAACAAGAAAGCAACAAAAATTTATTTTGTAATTTCCATTGTCAAATTAGAAAATAAGGGATTTGCGTTTTGTGGGAAATTGTTTAAAATAAAAAGAACGAAAAGTTGCAAAAATAGACGAAAACGTGTATAAACGAACGAAAACGTAAGAAAACGAAATTTTAAATAATTTACTAACGACCGTTAGTATAAAGGACTAACTATGCAAGTGTATGTGAAGAAAATTTTCGATATTGTTCAAAATTTGAAAGTTTTAATGACTATATCGGTAATAAAACAAATTGATTTACTAAATGTGTATATTGAAAAAAGTACGTTTCTAATAAATAGACTTAACGCTTAAATTAATCTAATGGCTAATATTTGTTTAACATACCAAAACTATATTCACGTCTGTTTCTTTCTGCCTATTACTTTATTTATTAATTACTATATAACCAATCAAGTAAACCTCTATTTACTTTTTTAGGAAAAAAGTGTAACAAAATTTAATGCAGTAAACAAAGAAATATATACCAGAGATTAAAATGAGAACAAAATCCTTACGTTTGGTATAAGAATAAATATACACGTTGAGGCATGATGAAGCATTTATTAGAATAAAGTTACAGAATCTTTACTAACAAACTCTTATCTTGAGTCTTGACGTTTTGGTCCTCCAGTGAAGAGGCCAATGTTTTGAAAGGCTCAAGCGCCTAAGCGCGAAGGGGACCAAAGAGCCTCGGCGGTAGCATCAAGATACCGCGGGATTCGTGAATACGGCGTCTTAAATACATTAAGTTTTTCTATAATATATGTGACCATTTATGTAGCTTAAATAACACAAAATAACATTAAATCTTGTACATGACACATATAGCCATTATAAAGATTAAAGTGGATCGGTTATTACCTCAAATGGATCAACTCTTTGCTCGATGAACCTGGATAGATTAAAATCCATATCGACTAAATATCGTGTCCTCTGACACTGCAGACTTACATCTAACAAAGTTTATAATTTAACCCAAATATCAAGCAAGCAACATATTAATATTCAAGGCATAATGCAAATCATACAAATCTCACCCTATGATGTGATCTTGAAGATAAAATAAACTTATGACGTTATTTACAAATCAATAAAATAAACAATCAATAAAAATCGATTCAAGATATAAACTTACGACGTGAGAGATTACATATTTGTAAAATGATCGAATCTATAATTCTTCACTTGATTGTGTGTTTTGGTTCTTTTCAAATTAGGGTTATTAGATATAACTTAAAGGCCATGATATAACTTATAAAGTTCTATGATCTTATCTTAATATTTAAAAATTTACCCAAACCCGTTACATCTCCGAGGCAAAAAGCCACAAGGCGTAAAGGCGCAAAGCTACCTGCGCTTTTATGGGATTCATGCGTGTCGTGAGCCTCGATCCGAAAAAAATCCCAGAGCTTGAGCGAAATTGGCGGTTTTGTGCGCTTGCCTCAAGCTTTTTAAAACTATGGAAGAGGCACAAAACAATTTAAGTAGCAATATATCTCTGTGATGACCTGTTTCTACCTACAAAATATGAACATGACATAATTTTACATCTTAAGTGGGACATTATCAAGATGTATAGAAATATATATGTCTCCACTTTGACATTGTATTATAGGATTGACCTTGATATTGTGGGTTCGGATGGTGGAAATCCATGTCATGTCCAATTGGGTTTGTCTTTTGAACATATAATTGTCACTCATTGCTTGAAATTCAGCCCACAAATTCAATGACGCAAATAGAATCTATTTCTAAATATGTAGGTATAGGTTCTATGCAACTATATCCAAATTCATGTTTACTAACATTATTTATTTGGGCAAAGTGAGAGCATCTGCTTCAAGTACTCCATTGTATTTTGCAAATCTAAGGAACACACCATGTGTGTTCCATCTTTCACATTTGTTGTTTTTCAGTTTGATTTGATTGGCTAAATCGACCTATGAAAAAAGAAGTGTTGCTATTTATTGAATTTGAACTGATTATCATTGAAGTTACAATTACAACTAAATTTTGTTGTACCGGGTAACAAACAAACGTATTGATAAGGAACTTGTTTCAATGCATATTTTGTTCGTGCTAAACTTAAATTGTCAATGTGTTTGACGTTTACAAAAAAATGAAGAAAAAAATGATTGAGATTCTCTCTAGTTTGGATGAACATGACCGATCATGTTCTCTCACAACTAAAACAGCAGGACCTAAGGTGACCCAAATTTTCTTTTATTCGTTAGAAAACATGACCGATCATGTTCATTCAAACTTGAAATGATCTCATTCTAGAAAAATGATTTCACTTATGCGACACTTTACTAAATAACTAGTTGTGAACATTAACATATGAAATAAGAATTGATATAATCCCATACTCCATCATTAACTACACGATTATGACTTTATGAGATGTGTCGTATGTTAATTCTCATTGTTCATGTATTCTAACGATTTTGCCACATGTTATTTTTATTTTAGCACAATAAATTTTAGGGACTCTATGTAGTTTACCAAAATTTCATCGTAATTACTCAACTTTAAAAATTGCATTGATAGTCATTCACTTAAAAACCATGCAAATGGATAATCCAATATTAATTCATAGACAGAGACCATTTCTGCGCATCGTTTTGAAGTTAGGGATTTAATCGTGTGCATGGATTGCATAGTTTTAAAGTTGAAAGGTTATCCTTGTGCCTTTCAAAAAAAAAAGGTTATCCTTTGTAATTAGGCTAAAGTTTCTGAAACATTTGTTAGCTATATTCTTTAAGTTTGAGATTGATCAGACCCATCCATTACCTTTCAATGTTTAAGAAAATTTTGTTGCCGATAAGGTTGACCCTAGAACTTAGAAGTACTTTTAGGAGGATCTGTGGATATGGGCTAACATGTATCCTTCAAACTTTTATTAGGCCTGTTTATGATAAGAGTATAAGACTACGCTTACATACTGGTCCAGCCCATTAGGAATTCAAAAGGGGGAAATTAGCACCCCTTTTAGAGATTGGAGTGGGGTGGAAATGGTAAGCCGGATTTTCGTGAAAAGTTTCTGGATCGATCGATAAAAAGCTCGAGCGAGCCGAGCCTAAACGAGCTGGCCCGAGCTCGAGCCTGTTGTCTGCACTCGTTTATTAATCGAGCTCGAGCAGAGCTTTACATACAGCTCGTTTGAGCTCATGAGCCTAAACGACATTATAATATTTTAAATATTAAACATATATACGAGCCGAGCTCGAGCTTATTAGCGAGCTCAATAAAGATATATTACGAGCCAAGCTCGAGCTCATGCCAAGCTTTAACTTTTCTTCGCCAAATCGTATAAACGAGCCGAGCCGGAGCCTATATAACATACCATGAGCCGAGCTCGAGCTTAACATTTAAGGCTCGAAACGAGCTCGAGCTTTTTAAAACTTAAACGAGCCGAGCTCGAGCTCTGGCAAGCTCGGGCTCGGCTCGGTTGGTTTCCACCCAAGATAGGGGATGGCTTTTTTGTGGTAGTCATTGCGAATTTGACCGAGTTGAAGCAGCAGATCCGAGAAATTTTGGGTTCCGTTGACCAAGTGCGGTTGCACATTATCTATTTTTGCTTTGCTGCAATAATGCTATTTTGGTTGTGTTGCACTAGAGTTTAGTTTTAAAAAAATTAAATGAACTTATAGTCACTCATTTTCTATAAAGAAAAAAAAAAGAAACTCATTTACGTTTTCATTTTTAAAAATTAAACATCTCATAAACCATTGATCGTTAAGTAAAACTAATAACACTATCACGTCATTATAGTGGCACTTCTGTATACTTTTGATAAACTTTTTTCTCCATTTTTTGTGTAAGTGTTAAAATTTACGCTCACCAAAATTACATGTCATTTGTGAATCACATGTGATTTGTAATTCAAAATCCACATGTGATTTTGTGAAGTCAGATGTGATTTCGCATTTCGCGAAATAACATGAGGTTTGAACTTTAAAACTAATATCACAAGTCACATGTGATTTCATATCGTGTAATATTCAGTACCCATATAATATGAAAAACATGTCAAAAGTATATTGAAGTGTTTGTCTATTGAAAAATAAATATAAAAATCACGTCGTGATTGGTGTATTGTTTGTCGTTTAACGATTTAGCGTTTGCAAGATATTTTGTTTTAAATATTTTTATTTATTTATTTTCAATTTGGTTTGAAAAATGAGCGGATATAATGTTTCATTTGATTGATTTTTGTGATCTTTGTTGAACTTACCTCTACTGCAGAAGTATATTGAATTGTCCCTCTATTGAAAAATATAAAATAAAACTCGTCGTGAGGGTGTATTATTTGTCGTTTAATAATTTAGCGTTTGCATAATATTTTGTTTTAAAGATTTATTATTATTATTATTATTATATTATTTTATTTCTTTTATAATTTGGTTTAAAAAATGAGTGCCTATAATTGATTCATTTGATTGATTTTTGTGATCTTTGTTGAACTCACCCTTACTGCACTAATGGATACTATATTTAGGTTTTGTTGTTATACTCGTGAATATTATATTCGATTTTATTTTTATATTAATCACAAACCCGTGTAACTTGTTCATAGATTTTATTACCAAGTACAAGTACTGTTTCAAAAATCATCTGTCCAGACCTACCCAGAAAATTAATTGCACATACATACATAAAGTTTGCCTTTCATTAACCCATTTAGAAACTTCAGAAAAATCTACAAAAATTCCGGGAAGTCAGAAATTGTGGGTGATTTGAACTTTGGTGTGAGTTACTAATACATGTTAATATGATAACTAAAATGTGCCTTGTGATTTTAGAGGCTCGTGGGTGTTTATATAATTAAAACATGTGATAAGATGGCCTAAAACGGATTCTTGAATGGGACAATTTGAAAGTTGAATATGTGTGCACTACAGCTGGAGTTTCATAAGTGGTTAATTCTGGATTTTTTCCTGTAAACCTAATTTAAGGTCTTAGTTAAGTTTTCCAATTGGTTTGAAGTGAACTGGAGTTGTATTGGTCATACGTACATACTTGTTGTGCAATTTATACATATCATCAAAGAGACATATATACTTCTAACTATTTTTCCTCAACTATTTAAAGATACAGAATATTATTAGAGTTTGTACAATGAGAAACTCTAATCACTAATAAATAAATCGTATAAACACAAGTTTAGATTTTTCTAAGTGTTTATGTACGAGGTAGAGAGCCCGCGCGTTGCCGCGGTTTGTTTTCTTAAAAACGGGTGCAAAGATAATAGGTCTAAAGTAAATGCATAGTCTGTGTTTCGCTATTGTATATTAACTTAACATTGATGGTAACTTGTTTGTATTTGTAACCCATGATCATGATATAAAAGTTTCAGAAAATCACATTTTAGCAGCATCAGGACATCAACAAAAGACTTGTGTGTAACAGAAACATTCATTGGAAGTGGCACTAAAGAAAACTGCAGTAGTAATGCCATGATAAAAACAAAAGTCACACTGATGGAAGAGTTAATCTGGACAAAGGTTCATGCTAGCACAATGGAAGTGGCATCTGAAAAACAAAACAGACTCACAACAGCTTTATTCAACGGCATTTAAGCCATGCAGAAATGACCAACATACATCATTCATGACTAACTGTTAGTTCTTTTGTCCTTCCCTTTTGACCCATTTTTGGAAAACGGTTTCATACCTATCTCTTCACAAAAATGAGCATTGGGAAGGCCAAGAACCTTGACCATGGCCTTAAAAGCCTCTTTGGAAATCTGTTTTGGAGTTTTATCCATGATACCATCGCCGGGGGCAAGTCGTTTAGAGCTTTAATTCTCCTAGCATCTTCTTTTGTAGAGCAGGGCCGATAATCAACTAGAAGGTAGCCTTCCCATGTCACAGGAAGTTCAGCACTTCCTGAGCTTGATTCAGTGATTGAAATATAGATGATCTCTGCACAAAAAAAAGAAAAAAACTAAGTGAGTGTATGTGGTCATGGTGTGACCTTCTGATATAAAGATGGAAATGAAAAAGAGAAACCTTTTTTCTTGTTGCAATTCATGTTGTGGTCTGTTTCAGATTATTGTTTGGTGAATCAATGTTTGGTGGAGAGCCTTTTTATAGGTGCAATCTCATATCAGTGGTTGGTTTATGAATGGAATATGTGCAGAGAATGCACAGGGTTGAAGAAAAAACAGTGAATTAAAGTGGTCAATGTATACAGTCCTGATGTGATTAAAGCAGACATTACACATGGTTCAATTAAGTGTCTTTGCATGATCAAATTTCAATAATGGAATATGATTTCAAACATTTCAAAAAGGATACTTTCAAACAATTGGCATCAAAAGGAGCATGTTCTATATTTTTGAATCAAAAAGAACATTCAGATGTGCAGTGCATGATTGAAGAAAAAAATAGTGAATGAAAGATTCTGATTTCATCAAAAGAATCAGTTAATGTGCTATGCAGTTAAAAAATAGTGAACCTAACTTGTGCAAGCGAGGCTTGAGAGTAGTCAATATGGCATGACAAATTATGAATTGCATATTGCATGCACACATTCTCAATCACACACCATGACATGTGAATGGTGGTGACACAAAACATTTTGGAGCAGCAAAGAATGGAGTAAATTTTACCTGCTAACACTTTGTTAAAAACAATAGAGGCGGTAGGCTGCTGCATCTACCGTCTCAGTCTTACATTGGGTGCATGTCTAAAAGTGACTTTCGGACTCAAGTGCGAGTGATATTCTTGAACCTGTGAAGAATAAATTGAGTCATTAGATTGAAGCACTATTAGATTGACCATACAGTTTTCTCCTTACAGGTATCATTATTACCTAAAACGTAACCTCATCGATGGTGGGCTCTTTTAGATCATCAGCGATTCGAGTACACACCTTAGAAGGCACATTCTGTTGACCCAAAAGCAAACCAAAATCTGAACACAAATTTATAACTACAAATTAGATTTTCCAATCATAATGCCATTATTTATAAGCCTAAAGTATAATCACAGGATCAATATTAAAATGGGTCGACAATGCTGTAATTACCAGTTGTATTTGTTGCAGGCGCAAACTGCATTATCAGCTCGTTTTCTATCTTTTTATGCATCCTCCTTTGGATCATTTGAATTTTCATATTGATGCTAATAAGTTACCAAGCCATGTTGACAAAGCGGGAAAGAATTACGCTGATCCTGCAACAGGAAATCCAATATTCTCCTACCCTCAATTTAATTAAATATCGTCTAAAAATGAAATATTAAGAATCATATAAAACAGAACACATCTTTTCCTTGATGGAGCAGAACATAAGTGTTTTAAGATTTAAGTTTATTGTCTCAGTAGGAATAGTAAGCTTTAAGTATCCATTACCTCGGATGGAAGTAAAGGGTCAGCAATGCCATCAGCATAATGGCAGCCATATCTGTTACGAAAATCACAGTTAGTGTCTCTCCTTGATCTTGATGGAAGTTTAAGCTTTAAATAACACGCGTCGTCAGCTGTTTTAGCCTCATTTATAGTTACTTGGGCAGCATCCTATATGAAAATGTCATAAAATAAGAGAACTACGTTAAGTAATCCACCACACCATGCTGACCTCTCACAATCTCACCCTCATGTAATTTAGTTTGTATGTTGTGAGTAAATACAAATTTTTAACTCGTAACCTGGATAAAGTAGCGAATCAAAAAAGGTGTATTTGACTGTAGCTCCACAGTGTCGTTTCACAAATGCATCCGTTGGAACTGCCTTGAAAACATGCAGTTTCAAGTTAACATGGGTTTAGTTGTACACCAACCCTTTGTGCCCAAGCTTTTTATCCTGCAAGTGATCCCAATTGTGAAATTGTTGTTTAGAATAATATTATTGCATTAAAGAACCAAAGAATTAACTGAAGGTGATATTATACAAAACAAAGACAAACCAAGACATGTATCAATCCAACATGGTTCCTGTTGTGAAAAATCTATGTGTGTGAAAAAAAATGTAAATTCTAAATATGGTGTTAATATGGAGTCTCTATCGAGTGAACAAAACGTAAGGCAAAAATAAGGTAATCCAACCCCGCAAGCCCGAACTTTTATCGTGCAAGTAATCCATCGACTAAGTGAAAACCGCTAAAATCTTAAATAAGCAATCCCGCTTAGATGACACTTATCATAAACAATTACTAAACTAACGGATAAGGAACAAACAATTTAGCAAAAAAATAATGGCCATTAAGTGCATGTGTATCAAAAGTAGAACAAATAGAGCTTAACAGCCTTGTTATTGTAAAAAAGGCTTTTAAATAAGAGCATTTGATGACCAGACAAAATAGAATGACGCATACCTAGCAACCCACTCTAGATTGTTCCTTCACCTGAATTCCATGTTTGTTGATTCAATGGTATGCCAGATCTAGGATGATCTATAAATTGCACAAATGATCATAGGTTTGACGTGCCATTCAACCAACAAAGCTTGATTGTAAGTAAAGAAATGCTTTGCAGTGGTTTGGCTCGCGTGCATTTAAGATATATCACGAAATAAATGAGAGAACCTTTAGTCGTGTAGAAGCATATTGCTCACCAACAATGACCACACCATCGCCGAATTAGATCGACAATCGGGTACTACATAACGTTGTTGTACACCATTGTTGCCAAGGTTACCCGAACTTTTTTTTGTCCTTACGACCTCTCTCAGCGGTCCATATGATGTGTCATATTTGATTGAGTATGTTGATAATCGATGCTCTCAAGGTCTATCAAAACATTGGGAAAATTTAAATTCAACTTTGCATGTAAACAACTTAAATAAAGAAAAAAGAAAAAAAAAAAACCAACAAGCGCTTTCTTTAAAATATATTCCATGACTTTAAGTTTGGTTACATTATCGAAATTTCATCAACGGCCTATCAACATGGTTTGTTAAAGTAGTCTCGTCAAATGTCTCGCCAAATTGTTTGTAATGCTATAATCATGTTTCTAGTTTTTTTTTAAATATATTTTTTATGTGTTTATCTGTATATTTTTTTATTTTTTTAATAAGACCAGTTGAGTTTTTTAGGGGGGATGCATTTGGAAAAAAAATAGCAAGTATGTGAAAGGTTGCCTAATTAATAGTTGTTTATGGGGAAGCAAAAGGCATCATTACTTTGTTTTGGCTTTAGTGGCTCTAAAGTGGGAGTCAAATCAAAGGTCTCATAATTGTTGTACTATGACACCATAACAATTATAACTTAAGCAAAACCTCCTCTTCAAAACACACATAGCAAAGAAGATTTATTTTAGAACTAAAAAAACTCAGACATAAAAAAAAAGAAGCAAAAAAAAAAGATGAAGACACCAATGCCTTTCTGTGAAGACCTTGTTCGTTGTTCTTTGGTTCGAGTCTTGTCGGGATATGATGATTGTTCAATTTCGAGAGGGAGGTTCTTGTGACTATGGTGGATGAAGGAGAGTTGATGAAAAAGCCCAAGACATTAGGTCCCGTGTGGTGAGAGGACTATGTCATTGGAGAGTTAGAGCTTTTGTATCCTTTCGATTCTTGTGTGCGAGTATTTCGAACTTACCAAGTTTCATACTGAAGATTTGAGCGAGGCGGCAACGATTTTGGTGAATGTCATGAAGAAGCAGAAGTGGGCACAGGAGCTTCTGTCATTCATTGAGAAGCTTAATGGGATGGTGTATTGATGTGGTTGTTTTTGCTATTTTTGAAATCTATTTTGGTTCTAAACAATATTGCAGATGGCCACGGCTGTTTGGATATGTTGACCAACACCTGCTAATATTTATGCTTTTGGATTTTCGAACATCTTTTTTTTTTTAAGGTTTCAGTGGTTAATTAATTTAAGTTTTATGGTGGCATATTAATTTTGGTGGAACATATCTGTTTTTTATATTTGTTGTAGGTTGTTGTGTTGGTATGCTGATGTTGTAGCCATGTAGTGTTAGATTGATCTTGGGATTTTATGATTTGTTCCATAAGTAGTTGGCTCTACTGGTAGTGCAATTTGCAACCTGTCACAATAAGTTTATTTTTAGTGTCTTAGGAGCAAAATTAAATGTTAAACATTTGAGAATCATGATAAATGAAATTCTAGTCTAAATGTAAAGGGCGATTCAAATGGGAACTTTGAACTTGAATGTAAGCATAAAGAATGGGGCAATATGTTTTGGTAAGGCAACTACCTAAAGATGGTAAATGTAATTCGTTGCTGTTTTAGATTAATGATCAGGTATACATGGTGAAATAGAAATGATTGTATTAGTAACTGATGGTAAACAAAAAATAAAGTATAATACATAGTTGTATAACTATCTGAAATTTCTAAAGTAATTTTAGGAGTATTGTGAATTACTATTCATTGCGGGACAGTGCGATCATAAGTAAATATGAGCAGGTTACCTTTTTTGAGCACTCTTTGCATCTGGTATAAAGGTTGGTGCATATGTTGGTATAAAAGATAGATAAAAGCAACACCATTTGAAAGAGAATGCTTGCGATATCTTTTCCATTGTCTTCAACCAACAAAGTAGGAAAAACTTGTAATGACACACGCATGCCTATTTTAGTAACCTGAATCGCAACAAGAAACCTAAAAGAGCATATGTAATAACACATGGAAACCCAAAGTCAAGATGTTTGGATCGAAATCAAAGGACCTATGCAAATAGTAAAACCTTGCCTTTTAGTTTGGAATGGTAAGACCGACTATTGTATAAGTAAAATGCGATATTTATAGCAACACATGTGATCGGAAATTGTTTTTATCTGTGGAGGAGAAGTGGATGTAAAAAAATTAAATAGTATTTGGTTTATTATGTGCTTTAAAATCGTTCACTTACATGTCGACATGAAAATAACGGCGCTACCATGGGTTTTAATATATATAGAGGGCTCAGCTCTGCGAGTATGGGAATTGTGCCAGAGACCCAGTATGGCTGCAACCACAATGTGGATATGGGTGCTTGCCAACACATGGGAGTTGACAAAGTATGCTCACCAAAGACATAACTGCAGAAAGCTATCGTCATCGCCATTATGACTTTAGAATACATAAATAACCATCACAACATTAACTGCACTTATTAACAAACATGTGTTGTACCAAGGTAATAAAAAAACAGTCTATTAGAATACATAAATAACCATCACAACATTAACTGTACTTATTAACAAACATGTGTTGTACCAAGGTAATAAAAAACAGTCTATTAGGCGAATGTACACGGCACACTAAACCTACAACAACTGTCATCCTTTTAATATATAGAGGCGCTCAGATCTGCAAATATGGGAGTGGTACCAGAGGCCCGCCATGGCTACAACCACACTGTGGATGTGGGTGCCATGCCAACAGACGGAAGCCAATAAAGCACGCTCAGCAAAGACATAAATGCATAAAACTATCGTCATTGCGCCAGCCAGCTTATTATATATTATGTATTATATATCTATACATAACAATCAACAATATTTCTTCTAGTAAGTTTCTTTATCAAGTGCCTTTATTCTAAAAAAATTTATAAAGCAAGGTTGGAACATTATGTTGTGCTTTGATGAACAGAGCAATGGAAAGTAAAATAAGAAACATAATATATATTATGCTCATACCTCATCGCCACAACATTACTGAAATAAAGGCGCCAGATAGGCGTATCTCTTTATATCATTGTACCAATCCTACTGATCTTCAGTAATAGCCTTTGTTTACCTTTCAGATGCCAATGGGTATACCTTCATAAAACTATATTGCGATATTTTGATATTCTGCACATGTAAAATCTGAAGCAAAATATCGGCCATGGCTGCAATTCCAGGTTGCCTTGCCAAGATACCAGTATGAGCAGATTATGTAAGCGAAGCATTCAATTTCATACACTCTTTTCTGTTTCTCCGTACTTGCAAGTAATGAAATTTAACGGTGAAGAGGCCACAATCAGTTTCACGACAAAAGTGGAAATGTCGTTGGACAGGTGGCTCAGATGAGCGAATATTCAAGCAAAGAGGATACACCCGCCATGGCTGCAACAGTTATATGCCACCCTGCCAAGATACGGGCCATCTCATGTTTTCCGAATAAACCCCAATTCATCACAGCCTCAAAAAGGAACACAAACGGCAACCATTTAGCAGGCTAGCCTGCCAAAAAAACAAAGGCACACATAATAACATTCACCTTTTTATTTTTCATCTGCAATCGACGATCATCAAATAAAAGTTTCAGACAATCACATTTCATCAGCATCAACAAACCAACCCAAACTCTTGTCTGTGACACCATACACGTAAACATGTTTCTAGACATGCCAAACCAATTGTGCCATGTATATTGCTATTAGTCGTGTTGCAAATGAGCAAACTAAACCTATAGAACCAAAATCGAGTACAACCAAGCATGGCTGCAAACATGACATTGCTATGGTCTGCCAAGATACAGGGCACTGACATGGCTGCAAGCTTAGCAAGCCTACCCCGCCAAAGCAGCACCTGAAAACATGGCAGACTCACAAACACCTGTAGAAGTTCTAATACTTTAGTATAATCTAATTGACATAAATTGATTAAGCATAAGATGCAAAATCCCATTTCACCAATATCAGCAGATGGCCGAACTTTCTTGTAGACAGACTAAATCAACATCAATTACGAAAAGAGCACTTAATTTTATCATCATCAAATTGATTTATAAACTTGAAATCAGAAAACAGCAAAAATAAGTTTAGAAATGAAAAAATCTCAAATCAAAATAGCTTTACAACAGTTTTATTGGAGGCCATTTAACGCATAGACAAACCACCAACATACATGATTCATGACCAGCATCTCGTTTTTCCCCCGCTCCCTTTTGACCCGTGTTTGCCAAACAGTTTCATAGCTATCTCTTGGCAAAAATGAGCATCAGGAATGGCAAGAACCTTCTCATCTGGTCCAGCCAAAGTTCCCGTTTTAAAAAAAACAAACCCACTGACATTATTCATAAGAAGGCCCAATGAATACATGTATTTGATGTGATCATATGCTTGACCTAATATTTATAAGTCTCAGATTTGCACATTTAAAACCTGAAACAAAATATCGGCCATGGCTGCAGTTCTAAACTGCCTTGCCAAGATACCAGCATCGACAAATCATGCAAACGAAACATTCACACGATACCCGTATTTACCATATTTGTTTACACTACCAGATACCCGCATTTGTTTATACTACCAGACCCATCCCATTCATCTTCACTCACACCCTAAGTGTACCTTTTAGATCCAATCAGATGTGCCTCCGGAAAATTATCCGGCCATATTTTGATCCGAAGATAGTTGCAGCAACAGTCTGAAAAGACAGGTTACAGTCGCACCAATCGCAACCTCAAACAGATACCAAAGTAACGTGTTAAGAAAAACGATACATCCACCATGGTTGCAACGATTATGGGTTGCCCTGCCAACATGCATATAATCTCACCTTAAGACTCAGATCTGCACACGTAAAATCTGAAACAAAATACTGGCCATGGCTGCAATTCAAGACTGCCTTGCCAAGATACCAGCATTAGCAGATTATGTAAGTTACATATTCAATTGCATACATGTATCATTATTGCCTTAGCCAAATATTTTATTCTTCGCGAGTGCAACTAATGAAGTTCAATGGTGAAGAGCCCACGATGAGTTTCACCACAAAAGTGGGGATGTCGCTGGACAGGTGGCTCAGATGAGCGAATATTCAGGCAAAGAGGATAGACCCGCCATGGCTGCAACAGTTGTATGTTACCCTGCCAAGATACGGGCCATCTCATATTTACCGAAGAAACCCCAATTCGTCACAACCTCAAAAAAGGAACACAAAGGGTGACCATTGAGCAAGATAAAGTAACATTCATTGGGCCTTCTTTGTATTTGTAATCCACAATCATGAAATGCAAGTTTTCGATAATCGCATTTCACCAGGATGAACGCAAAAAACAAACCACTGTCTGTAACAACATCATTCAGCAGAAGCGGCCATTACAGGCCACCAAGATACATGTCACTGCTATGGCTGCAAGCTCAGCAAGCCTACCCCGCCACAACGTCACCTGAAAACATGGCAAACCCACAAACATTTGCAGATGTTATAATATTTCAGTAAAATCTAATTCACATAAACTGTTTAAGCATGAGATATAAGAACTCATTTCACCCACATCAGCAGATGGCCAAACTTTTTTTACATAGACTAAATTGACAATAATTAGGAAAAGAGGAGTTAATTTTATCATCATTAAATTAATATACTGTCAGGACCGATTACTATAAGATTTATGTGGTTTGGAGGTCGGGGTTGGTGGAAGAAGATGAAGATCTTCATCCTTTTTAGTGAGAGAAAGTTAGAGAGAGGGAGGAGAAAACACAAGGTTTATTAAGAAACACACACAATACAATACACCAAATGCTTCACCTCACCCCTCATGGAGAGTCATGAGGGGTATATATAGGCCCTATCTTTGCCACTTAAACGATACTACCCTAAGGGCAAAGTATACTACGCGTCTAGTCCAATTCACGTAAGTGACGTTATCTTTAGAAAAAGCGAGGCTAACAATCTCCCTCCAAGATAGCGTCACACGTGAATGGTTACAATGAGACCTAT
This sequence comes from Chrysanthemum lavandulifolium, assembly GCA_022545495.1. NCBI lineage: Eukaryota > Viridiplantae > Streptophyta > Magnoliopsida > Asterales > Asteraceae > Chrysanthemum > Chrysanthemum lavandulifolium. Next base: position 198,989,388 of record CM040243.1, on the reverse strand, counting down.
AAATACAAAACAAAGTAAATTACAATAGTAATGAACAATGTTGACTTTCTTGAAGTGCAGAGTCTATGTAGTCTAGATATCGAGGCAAACTTGAAGTTCTCCCTTCCGATGACCTCGGCAAATGATCTTCTTGTAGCTCAACTTCAATCAGAATCGCCTAGTTTGGTTATTACTCCTCCTAACTAGTGAGCCTTTTTCTTTCTTTTGCTCCTCCCGAACCGACAACACTCTTCCAACACGCCTTTAATCTTCGACACGCAACGGAGAAAGTAAACTCTTGAAGCACAATGGTTTTCGCTCGGGAACATCAACATAACTCACTTAGTATTGCATCCAAGTTGGTAAAACCCCGATGTACACCACACTACTTCTCCTTCTTCGCCTTAAGCAAAATCCTTCGTAATCCAAACACGGAAGATGAAATACCAACTTCTCCTCCCGATGGTTGCGAGCTATCTAATCATCATAATGTTGCGTACATGCCAGACACCTTCTTTGATGCAATATTCAAACATCATAGCTTGATCATAATTTCCGTGAGAATATGTCGCGAAAATACTCTCAATAATTTTCTCTAACCAACCTTTAAATCGAACCTCCTTTGAATTCACCGGCTAATTGTAATGACCACATATGGAGGAAACCCGATACGACTAACTTGAAAAGAAGTAAACATCCCAACTTGTGACTTGTCGCTTGTTCTAAATTTTTGAACAATCCACAACCGCGTGACATCGAGCACAACAACGTAACTCCTTAAAGTGATGGTTACACACTGTGAGCACTACAACGTAACTCCTTGCCAGTTATAACCAGATTTTCAATTTTCATAATGTGCTCCAACAAGTTATCTTGAGACATGCATCCAACCAACCATCGTCTCAAAGATAAAGAAGTCCACCCGTGAAATGTCACTTCAATTCCGCATCAATAATACCGTACAAAAACTCCGTAGTCATTTTTCAGATTTCGCTCAAGCCGTGAATATTGTATCCCTCCGTGAAAATATACCATACCAAAAAATATACCAACTTGTATATACCAATAGTATCAAAAGATGATCTAATATTTTGTATAAGACATAAGCGTATAACAAAAATTCTGTGATAGCATATGTCTTAGCCCACCATCTCAATCCAACATTTCGTCCATGGGTTCAACGTTTAAGCCCCGTCCACATCAGCCATAAGATGGTATACGATGCAAAGCCCATGAAATGAATAACCCCTCAAATCCAAAACCGATCCAAAGGAAACAAATACTACTACTCGTGTAAAACATGGGACCCTATTAATTTACTTAACCTAAACCACAACCGATAAAAACGCCCATCATATTCTCTCAAATAGATCCGAGAAGAAAAAAAGAACGATCTTTATCAACCTTCATCTCATCTCCAACAAATCACAATCATTAACGAATGTCATCTCAAATCACAAATCCTCCTAATCCAAGCCTTGTTTTCATGTGCTCGTGAATCCGGACCAAGAAATCGAGAAAAGACTTCAAGATCATTTTATATATGGTCTCGGTAGGTTAATTTGTTTAACGAGATGATTTTTTTCTTTCAATGAATAGAAGAAATGATTGAAACCGATGGTTTTAGTCATTCTTTAGAATTCAATATTATCTTGAAGCTTTGTCTTTGTAAAAGATCAATGATGATAATAGTTTCAAGTAAAACAATCTAAGAGATTGCAAAAAAATGAGACTAATCTGAGATCTACTTTTATGTATTCTTTTTGAGTCTTGATTGAGAATTGGGGAGTGATGTGAGGGTCAATTGGAGTGAGTCTAGATGTAGGAGTATGTTTTTGGTTAAGGTGGTTTCGGACTGATGGTGTTTGATGAGGTCGAATGGTATTTTGTTTTGGTATATTGTTGTCGTGTGGTCGTGGTCAAGATAGTTTACGCGTAGCTTTTCTTTTGTATTTTCTTTTCAGTTCTTATGCGTAGAAAAAAAACCATACGCGTAGCATACTTGAAACCTTATGCGTAGGTCTTTGTTACGCGTAACTACTTATAACATTGCTTATGCGTAGGCATACGCGTAACTTTTCATACGCGTAACTTCACAGCTACGCGTAACATCTCTGTAGATTCCCTTTATGCGTAGAAAACTAGGGTTTTGACCCTTTGACCATTTTCCGGCGAGATGCCCACCACTTTTTCCGACCATCTTCAAGAATACCCGAAAAGTGCATAAAACCGCTTCTATTGACAGCTTAGACCCGCTTGACCAAGAAAATCTTACTGCTTGACCACATGGTATTTCACAAATATTGTACCAAAATATGTCTAAAATGAATAAACTGCTTGGACCAAAGTTAGACCAAGACAGATATTACAACATGTATGACCAGACAACTTTTGAGACAAAAAATACCAAAAGGATACATTAAAACATGTCAAAAATCACTTACCAAAGATACTCGGAAAAAAATTTCCACCACAAAAATACCAATAATACAAAAACATGTATCAAAAACCAACATAAATCAACACAAGATAACCATGGCTCTATACCAATTGTCGACCGATTACTATAAGATTTATGTGGTTTGAGGTTTGGTTGGTGGAAGAAGATGAAGATCTTCATCCTTTTAGTGAGAGAAAGTTAGAGAGAGGAGGAGAAAACACAAGGTTTATTAAGAAACACACACAATACAATACACCAAATGCTTCACCTCACCCTCATGGAGAGTCATGAGGGGTATATATAGGCCCTATCTTTGCCACTTAAACGATACTACCCTAAGGGCAAAGTATACTACGCGTCTAGTCCAATTCACGTAAGTGACGTTATCTTTAGAAAAAGCGAGGCTAACATATACAAACTTGAAAATGGAAAACGCCCAAAATAATTTCACAAAATTAAAAACCCTAAACTAAACCTAAACCCTGATTAGTATAAACCATTTAACCTCAGAAATTAAACATAAACACCAAAAAGTGGAAAACACCCAAAATAATTTCACAAAATAAAAAACCCTAAAGTAAAACCCTGATTAGTATAAACCATTTAACCTCAGAAATTAAACATAAACACCAAGACTAACGAACCTAGGCAAAAACAAAAGGGAAAAAAACATGCAGCCTAGTATCTAATCTTCCAAACAGCAAAGCTGTCGAATCTTATTTGGATCACAAATAACCGATCCACCTAACTTCAATTAGAAAAATTATACAATATATGAAGCAAGAAAAAATATGTGGAGCAAAGAAAGTGATCTCCTGCAGCACTGAACAAATGGCAAAAGCCCATCCACAAAAGCACTAAAAAAAGGATTGATGGTACGTCCAACTGTAGCCCCCTCATAATCGCCTGTACCAACAAAGAAATTCTATTTCTTCGGATCAAAAAATCGCCGGATAATTTTCTGGGGGCACACCCGATCGGATCTAGAAGTTAAACGTATCATGTGAGTGAAGATGAATAGGGAATGGGTCGAGTAGTGGTAAACATACTAACCAAGGGGCCCGACTAAAATAAATACCCACAACACTATTCATAAGAAGGCCCAATGAATGTAATATAGATAAATTATATCACTATAAGTAATCTACATAAACTTAAGTCAAGAATCTAACTCTTCAATCATAGAACACTAAGTGCATCATCATCATCATCATCATCAAGACTTTCAATCTTTCATGAGTAACTTTATCTTAATATTTTATTTATTTATTTCACACGTGATTGTTGGAAAAGTTTTTATATACTTGCTTGGATGATTTTATTATTATGGTGGTTGCTACAATTTTTTAAATATTTGTTGATTGATTTTATGTTTAATCAAAGATCCAACCATATTTCCATATTTGAGTTTTTATTCAATGATTTGTCATTAATGATGAAATGTTTGATGTTGATGACGGAAGTATTGCATTAGATAATCTATTTCAATTGTTTGTTTATGCGTAATTGGTCAATGTGTGCAGAAGTAAGGTGAATTTAGTGGTGTGAAAAACTAGAAGGGGGTTGAATAGTTTTACCATTTAAAAAACTTAATTTTTTCAAAAACTTATTGTGAGATCAATCAATATAGATAAATGATGTGTAAGTAAAGAATAAATAATATGCAAGCAATAGATAGTAGGTAAGTAAGGAAAGAAACAATCAAACCATGACAAGGTTGTTTATAGTGGTTCGGTCTATAAGGACTCTTTTTCCTTGTCCTACTCCACCCCCCGAGTCTCCAACTCGAGAGTTATCTTCACTAATCAACAAGCTCCTTTAACCGGCGGAAAAAACCTTTACACGTCTGTTAGTGCAAATATTACGATATTTAATCTATACAGTCTCGTTTGTTTTGATTGATAACAAACATGTAACTTGTAATACATAACATAAAATGTACAAGTTACTTGTAATCACACTTTGTCTCAACATACATTCAACACCTCTCGATGTCTCAAGTCCTCATATGTTACAACACAGGTTCGTACATGTTTGTTATGTGGCATTATGATCAAACCCATTAACAAATCATTTAGAATGTTTAAAATACGTTTAGAGTCACTAAGTATTTTAATAGGTTAACCATTCTATTTCGAACCTCATTTTACATTTTGCATTCACAAGTATTTCATACAAATACTAGAGTTTACTAACACTTGACAAAATATATTTTATTTTGACAAGCACTCTATTAACTAGTTACATAATACATTTTACAAGTTTACCTTGATAAACTTTTTAATCTAAAAATGGAAATACATGTTACATCATGTCATGCATCATCTTTGAAATCCTTGGAAGATCACTTGAATATTTTGGTTAGATTGACACACAATATATCAAATATGATCTTAGTAAGATTTGGTAATATCTTGGAAAGATTTGAAGAAAGATTTTTAGCTTTTCAGCACCCACGGAACCCTTTTGCATAAAGGGTGAACCCTTTAAGGGTCTGTGGTCCGTGGACACTCGTCCACTTTTGGCTATAAATAAAGCCCATTGTTTTCCCATTTCTTCACCACTTCAAAGCACATCTTCTCCACCTTCTTGCATACATTTAGATCAATCATTAACAATGTAGTAACACACATTAAACACCCTAATGATCATGATCATAATGCTTCTAACATTCATCTTTGTTGTAAGCATACTCTTTGATCAACCAAGGAAATCTTAGAGATCTAGCCATCCCCACTCACCACAAGTTGAAGATCTATCACAAGAAGTTTAGGAACTTGTGATCTTCATCATGAAGGCTTCCTATCAATGGAAGTTCATTTAGAAGTAGTTATTCATATCCATTAGACATTTGTGTCATGGATCATTAGTGTAAACATCATTGCATCATAACAACACTTTCACCAAACTAGATTAGATGGTTTATGTGTTTGTGCCATAAAACACAAGGTTTATTATGTTGGGCCATAAAACATATTGGGAGTGGTTGTACCTTGTAAAAGAACTCGACATCTAGCTTAGTGTCGAAATATTGTATAGGCGATGTTAGGTTGGTTCTACCTCGAACTAGAACCCGTATTTAGCTTTGTACCGAAAAAGTGTAAGCGACGATTGTAAGGTTTTCTCCGCCAAGAAGGGAGCTTGTTGATTTAGTGAAGTAACTCTCGAGTTGGGTACTGGGAGTGGAGTAGGTATGAAAGGAGATCCGTGACCGAACCACTATAAATCCTCGTGTTCGGTTTGCACTTTCCTTTCTTTATCTCTTTACTTTTATACTTGCACTATACTATTGTTTGTGATGTGGTTTGATGTTCATGATTGTGTGACAACTTGGTTTACCATGCTTTATATTAGTCACAAACAATAATTGGTACTTTCATATTATAACAAGCTTCATGTTTATTTGATACTAAAGATCTAAAGATTTTAAACGAAACGATTCACCCCCTCGCTTTCCACAATTGGTATCGAGCCACGTAGCTCGTATTTTCAAAACAAATGGTTTTAAAATAGAGTACGATCCATGTATCAAATTACCATTGAAGCGAAAAATAATATGAAAAATGCTTTGCTTGTTATACTTAGAAATTTTGTTGTTAAATGTAACTTTGTATACAAGCTTGAAGGTTTTCTTGAAAAATAAAATAAAAGTTTGTTGAAAGATCTAGTAAGTATTGTATTGTGTGCTTATAGAAAATTTACGAAAAATATTATTTTAAAGGAGTGTTTGGGATAACTATAAATTTAGTTGAAAAATCACTTCCGTAAATGTTTAAGATAAGTTACATAAGTAGATATGTTGTTAAATATGTGTATTATATGTTTACTATGAAATCTAGTAAGTCACACACGCTTTCTCTATGTCAAATACTAGTTTTGGTGAATCTGCTCGAGGACCACGACACCAAATCTTATAAAGGGCGGATCCCTTTATTTGGTTCCGTGGAATCCGTGTACAAGATGCAGTTTTGGGCAACTTCAAAAATTATAACTAATTAACCGTAAGTCCGCATTTAGTCGAGCCACCTATCATTTTAAAGGAATTGAGTCTACTTTCACTTAAAAATACTTTCATGGCCTGAGTCTAATTTTAAATAAGTGAAATAGACCAAATACTACAGTATGTCTAAAAATTGAGTTTCGCTTTAACATAAAAACTCAAAATTTTGAATCAAGCAATTTAAGTTGGTATTCTTAGAACTTTGATACAACTTCCTTTGAAACTAAATAATTTGGTAATATGTTTAAAGGAAACTAATCAAGCTTGGTATACATCGTCATATTTAAACGCAAAATGACTGAAAATGTCTTTCTTGTTATGCTATGCTAAATGACCACTTGTTTATGTTGTTTGCATATATGTTGCTTGCTTATTTTCAAATTGTTGTTTACACTTGTTTGTTTGCATAATATAAGTGTCAATCTTGCCATGTTATTTATTCGCTTGTTTGATTTCTTGTTTATGCACAATATGACATTTGCTAGATTTTGTGCACTTAGTTGGAAAATTGTTTTACCATCACTTATAGACTTAGACCACTTCCTTTGCATAGGTTATACTAACATCTCGCATAACTTATGAAATGTCATGACTCGCTTAGCAATGAGTACTAAGTAAATTAGTCAAGTACTTTGAAAAATGGAGGTTTTAAGAGAGTGTTTGGTACAAGGACAAAAACAATGTTGTATGATGTAATTTATTTGTTTTACTTTGTAGGATGATAATATGACTTAAAACAATGTTGTATGCTAACCGGTTTATGCAGTGGATAGCACAAGTGTGTTATCAATTTTACCCATTTTCACTTTTATGTGAAAATCGTTAGCCCTTGGTCAAAGTCTATGCTCCACTATGTTTGTATATGTGTTATCGACTTTTCCTAACTAGAAGTAATTAATGTCACATGTTTTAAGCAAAATTTCGTGTTTCGGAAAACCCCGACACCCAAAAATGGGTCTGTGAACTTTTCTCGGTATCTGACGGATCGACGGCACCAAAATGTTGGTACCGTCTGTTATGCATTTTGGTACCGCCATACAGATAAGGACCAAAGCGGCACCAATTTAAGGGTTCCGCCAAGTAAAGAAATGGTGCGTGAATCCTAAAGGTAAGTTATTAAATTTTACTAAATCCCGCAATCTAATTTACCAAACTTCGCTTCTAGGATAGTTGTTAATGCATATCTTTCATACCTCACTCAACAAATCCTCAATGGATTAACTTAGGATGTTTGACATGATTTTAGACACTTCCATCTCATTAGAAACTACCATCTTTGTATGGATTAACATCAAATCCATGAATCCTTAGTTCCATAAATCGACACATTCAAGATGATCATTTTCACACCTTCATCAAGTTATTTTCCTCAAGCTTAGCATTTCTTAAAGCAAAGTCAAAATGACTAAATCCTTAACCTCAATTAAGCCACCAAGAAAACCACTAGGATTAGCATTCGATCTTGTTGCTTCATTAACTTGAGCTCTTCATCCTCGACTCATTACCTCTCAACATCTCATCACCCATTCAAGATGTGAACTTTCTAAACTTGAGTACTCCAACTCCACCACCAAAATCACCCACCATCATCTAAAACAACTTCACTACCAAAGTCTCAAAAGCTTGTACCTATCAAACTTTGTGCAACACCACCAACATCTCCTCACCCGCTTATGGATGACTTAGATGACTTACCGAGACTAATAAACCTGGACTCATTATTTGCAAAGATATCATACACAAGTCTAACATATGACTATAGATATTGTTTTGTATCTACATGTATTGCCTCACCTGGATAACATGAAAATAATGTGTCATCCTTCAAGACGATAAGTATTTACATCGAGTCATAACTCACACATATGTTAAATACATATTATCAAGTCTTGTTATCCTTGAGTTCAATCTAAGCTTTATAATCTCAACAAATTAGGATTGACAACTTAAGTATTTCATCCGAAATATTCAAGTATATGCGACTTACGATTGTAGTCATTAAAAGTCATATCCGAAAAATCAACACCCAAGTATTTTAACAACACATGTTGAAACACTTATCCAAAACAAACAACCCACGGTGCCACTTATCCCTCTTTGACACCTACTATCCCGCTTCCATCTTTTGGCACCATTAACCGTATTGCTCATGAACTTCCAAAAGTATACTTTAAATCAAACGTCACACACCCCAATTTACTGCTTTTGCAATGAATGGAATTCGGGATAGATCATAGCACCACAATCACAGTTATATTGAACGACCTAAAGTGTCGTTTAAAACACATCGTTGGATATTTAATAAAAGCATTCGTAGTTACAACATAGGTCCCAAAAGTTTATAAAGTTTATGGAAATATAAATATATTACAAGTCCAAACGATGTTTTGAAAGAAAGTGCCATAATGTACAATGATATAAGTCGACGCCGACTAAAAAGGGGTTCCTTAACCATGCCATGATGAGTATGTCTTAGTTACCTAAAAATACATTGCTAAACGGTCAACAATAATGTTGGTGAGAAATCATAGGTTTATGTAAATGTTTTATACGACTACGCAAGTATAGATCGTATGACAATCATGTCACATAAAATGTTACAATTGCAATAAGTCCATGACACCAAACTAGACTGCTCATAATGTATGCCCCAACAGAGTGTTTGCCGACAACTCAATAATGTTATTAAATGAAATGCATCCGTATGACTAGTTGGGATTCACCAACCCGGATGGAGGCGCCACCTCGATAGATCTATATACTCACCTCGCTTCTAAGATTAACGGTTCATGTTCGTGAAATGGGACTTTCAATTGGCATGTGGTAACTTAAGCAATGTAAATGAATTTAACATACTTGGTATCGTAATAAAATGTTGTGCAATGTATTCTCCCCGTAGGTTTGAAAATAATTATAAACATGTACGACGGGCTATGAAAACTCACTTGATAAACCGGTATGATGACAAGAGTGAGTACATCGAGATGTAGCGTGATGCTTTAATCTGACCTATTACGAATGATATGATATGTAATGAGTTATGATGTAATGTTATGCATGCATTTCGTATGTTATTTATACCATTTGTGAGTTTTGAAAATAATACTTATCGTTAAAAATACTCTTTTGACGCCTTGACCATTCTTAAATTACTTTACAAGTATTTACGCCAAAATGTCATCCTACAATAGTTTATTAATGATTTATTGTGAAATTTTAACTTTTCGTCGTAAAATAATGTCGTTAGAAATTTCATGAAAGTGACAAAAATGGCTTCGAAAAGCTAGTCGTAAAATGGTGTACGTCGAACGTTAGGAAACGAACTTGACGGTTTTGGAAAGCTTGTATCAAAATCTAGAAGTTTTAGTACATGAGTTTTCGTCATAGAGGTCTCGAACATTAAGATAATAGAGGTTAAATATGGTGATTTTGTCCAAATGTTGTGTAAAAAGTGAGTTTCGGCAAAGTTTAAGCAACCCTAAATAATTTATTACAACTCCGCTATACAAACGGTTGGTCGCTTTGAAAATATGCTTGGTGATCTCGATTTTATTAGAAGACATCTCGTTACAAAAAGTTCTACGTCATAGTTAAAAACAGCCTTCAACATGGTCGCTTTTGGTTTACCGTAACACTTGTCTCGTAAAAATAATATAGTTTTTCTAAAAATATAGTTACGGAAATTTTGTGAAAACGTGTATATCTTAGTCGTTTCAAACCGCTTTCACGTATTATACGTCCTTAGCTTCGTATCAAAGTATACTAATATATTTTTGATAAGTCGAAATAATTTATAAAGCTTAAGGCTGCTTTTGACTCGCATAAAACTAAAATAGCTTGTCAAATTTTCGTAAAACATATATTTCGTCGTCAAACTTGAAAAATTCATAACTTCTTCGTTATAACTCCGCTTTAACTGCTCAAGCGCCACGGATTCGTTTTAAAGTATATTTTCTAAATATCTAGGCCAAAAACTCATGTCTACTGTCGGATTTTCCAGAAAAACAAAATAAGATCAGACCACTTTATATACTTGTCGAAAATAGTTTTTCTCGTACTAAACCTATTCCAATCCCTTCAAAACAACTCCAAAGCTATTCTAATCCTACCATACACCTTCTTAGGGTGTCATGGGTTCCTAAACATCATCAAGACCAATATATAACAAGGGATAAATTATAGGATGACTTTTATGTATAAAACTCTAAAAATCAATGTAAAAATGGTATAAATAACAATAAGTCTTGCATGCTAGCTAAGAAAATGATGAAATACATATGAAATGAAAAGGAAATATGTAAAATGGAAGTGATATGCTTACAAGCTACTATGATGAGGTGATTAGAACAAGGATTAACCTAAACACCCTAGGTTTTTATTTCAAAACCTTAAATAAGAGTGTAATCTAGATTGTTTAACTTGAGCTTGGAAAAATTTTGATGATCCCTTGTACACCTTATGAAGAACCGGTTTTTGAGAGAAGAAAACAAGAGAGAATGAAATTTGACTAATCTTGAATAATTGTGGATGAATGAAATAAAAAGAAGGTTGAGTGTATATCTATATATGTAAGAAGAAAATCTACCAAATCTAGTGAGTCACCCCCCCCCCTCAAGGCCGGTTTTGGGGGATGTATCTCAACAAAATATCTTTTTTTTTTTTTTAATTATGTATTTTGTAATAAATGGTGTAAGTAATGTAAGTTAAATGAGGATAAGTGGTAACTTACATGTATATTTGTACAATAGTGTAGTTTTAGCTAAAAATGAATTTTAATGGACCAAAGTAAAATATATTGTAGTTATAGAAATTGTAAAATATGTTTCTTGCAAAATTTGAGTGAAATAATAATTATCGTGTAGTTTTTAAGAAAACTGTCAGAATAATATAAATTTAACAATTTATATACAAAATAAATTTAAAACACTAGGTAAACTCAAAATAACATTTTATAAACTAAATGTAAGTATAAAAATATATCGAGATCATTTTTGGAAGTATCGGGTTAAATGTTCAAAATAATAACTTACGCGATAACGTTTATTTAATATGAAATTTACGCGTTTAATGTGAAATGCAAAGTCATGAATGAACTAACATGATGAAAATGATGCTAATGAAATGTAGACTAAATTTAGTCTATATGAAATGTCCGTGATGATATGATCATGAATTCGCCGCTAAACCATTAAGGTTACGCGACTTGGAACACGAAACCTAGTTTACGATAAATGATGAAATGGTGAAGCATGAATTGTTTCGAGAAATGACCCGAAAGTACGGGTTGTCACATTCACCATCTAAAAGGAATTCATCCCGAATTCAATCGTTGTTAGGTCCTACGGTGTCGGTGAAAAGATGAGGATATCCGGGTCGTATTGGTTCGTCCAGGTTTTTTCTCGAATCGCACCACGCCTTTCCAAGGCAAGATTTCAACATAAATTCGCCAACTTGAAATTCTAATGGTTTGCGGCTTATGGGACATATTTCAAAATTTGCATCAGATAACGATGTAGCTTATCTAGCTATATGTTGTTACTTGTAACCGATTCTTGATTTGTATGATTTCTTTGTTTGTTTCATGAATGAGTTATGGACTAATGAATTGGACTTTCCCGATTTTTAACCCGTGAATAGATGATTGATATCTCAACCTTACAAAGGCCTCAAATGGTGTAGTCAATATGTTCATGAGCTAACTATTGTTGTAAAGAAACTTGTCGATGGAGAATGATTTGCCTAACCATTTCTAGAAAGTCGACCGCTTGAGCATATTATCTAATGTGGAATTGCTCTCTCGCCTAACCATTGAGCCGAGGATAGTAGGCGGTAATCATGTCCTAGTAGGTTCCATGGAAATCCCGAATGACCGCTGCCAGCCTAAGGTGAATCGAATAGCTTATAATAGGTACAATCGAATTGATACCACGTGTCTCGTGTTAGATTTCTAAATGTTAAATCACGAAAGGACCTTATTGAAAAGGATAGATTATAGGTAACAGTTGTGATTCCTCACGTTTCTAGTCCTAGCGAATGTCATGACCTGAGTCTTACTTGCCTAAGGTGCTTAGTCTCTATGACTAAAATGTTTATTGTTTGATTATCGAAGTGTTTCCATGCTCCATGTTGTAAAGTCACAAACCTTAAATATTTAAGTGAGGTGGTGTAGTGGTTGTTTTTCAAGATTTGTTCCGATATTGTGTGCTTCCAAAAATAGTTCATCACTAATATCGTTATCATGCTAGAAAGAAAATAGATATCAGCTCATACTATGTCGAAGAATGTTTATTCTAGTTTCACTTATAGATGGGGAGTCATTGATTGTCCGACATGTTCAAACCTCGTGGCATCTCTTGATATGGAAGTGAGGTTACTTGGAATTTCTAGAGAACACAATGCCTTAAGGGAAGTTTATATCGATAACCTTAATTTAACTAAATTTTTCCTTTAAGGGAAACTCATTGTAGGAAGTTCACATATTGTTGAAGCCTTGTTTAATGAAATGTTCTGTAGTCTCAATTAGAGGATTGGTTTATTCCTATAGTGTTGCTTAGTGTGTATTCGATTAGTACTAAGTCTTGTAACTCGGTCTAGCTAGTACTTATGAAATGGCGTAATTTGGATTCTAATCCAAAATAGTGGTTCAAATGTCTCGTGATGTCTTAAGATTTTTGTTGAGTTTTGAAACGCCTTACTATATACTTCTAGTCCTTGTCGGTAGTCCTAGAATGCTTTCATTGTTTTCTTGTATTGAGGAATCCTCCTCGTAGATGGTATAGGAAGTCCTTTCCTAGAAAGGTCACTAGTAAAAATTTCAACTTATCGGTTGAGTGAGTGACGAATGACGAGGTATCTATAGAGTGTTAACAAAATAAATGTTTATGAACAATTTATTTGATTTCAAAGTTTTGCTTTGAATGAAGATTGTCTTAGAAATTTTGAAATGATACTTGTTTCTTTCATGACATAATTCTTCCCGAATTATACATAGGTGATCGTGACATGTATAATCAAGGACAAATGATGTGATGCTTGTTTTGTTGAAATGGTATTATGTTCCTCAAAGTTTTAGATGGTATTCAACGCTTTGTTTTAGAAGATAATGGCTCAATGATTTTTCGAGTAACATGAAAATCGCTTCACATGAGGATATTAAATCGTTGATAAAATGACCTGAAACCAATTGATAAGTTGGTAATAAAATAAATTGCTTCAAAACTTTATGAAACAACGTTTTTAAGATGATGATAAAATAGTTCAAATAAAATCAAGCGAAATAATTTCATATAATAGTAGCGTAATAACTTGGAATAAAATTTGTCGAATGGCTTTGCAGGAATACATGGGAGAACCCCACCGAGTAGTAATAGTCTCCTAATTGGTCAAGAATTAAAGTTGGCCTAACCCCTTGATCTGTGCTAAACCGTCAAGTCTAAACAGACTTAAAACTGCTCAGACACAAATGCAATGAAGTCCCGGAGAATACAATGAATTCCCGGGTCGTTAAGTCCCACGGAGACTCAATGGTGTGTTAAAACTGATTCAGACGATAGAATGATCACTAATGATAGCGATCAGAAAGGATTAGATTGGATAATTACACTACTGAAAAAGTTTATAAAATAAAGTGACTTAAATGCAAATTAAGAAAATTAAAAAGTTAAAATCTATTAAATAAACGCTATCACTATTTTTACAATGATGTTTTTGTGATTTTATAAAATAAAATGACTTAAATAAACTATCTTAACTAAAACGTAAACTCAAATTATCTAAAAACGTTACTTAAAACTAAAACGAGCGTTATTTACGAAAATGATGCTGGAGCGCAAGACAAAACGTAAAATTTATGAAATAAAAGGCCTACGAGTGTAAAACTAATTTTATTACGTACTATATGACAAAAGAAAATTTTAGAAAAAAGATTTATATTTTTTAGACTTTTATATTTTTTATTATGAATTAATTACTATAAAACACTAATTAAATGTTTAAAAATACTAAAACTAATTAGAAAAATCAAACTTTTGTAAAAATACTTTATACTATTACGATTTATTAAAAATACAAAAGTGGAAAAGCTAAACTGAATAAGCTACAAATAAGCTAAATAAGTCGATAAGCTAAACCGAAAAGAGTGGTTATATATTAGATTTTGCAAAATAAAACCAAGACAAGTCCCAAGGCGCCTGGTTATAGTGTGTGTGGTTGTGGTCGTGGGAGGCTAGAGGTCACAGGTTCGAATCCTGGCCTCTACCTTTTTGCAAAATATTTTATTTTTGTGATTTTTCTTTTACCAACTTATTAAAAACAAGAAAATAAGCACTTTTTATAACTATGGCTTTTTACAAAAACAATGAATAAGCACTGATTAAGCTAAAGTTTTATCACAGTTGGCTAATATTATGAAATAAGCACAAGGACTTAAGCTAAAATGATTATAAGGCTACGAATTAAGCAAAAGGTTAACTGAGATAAACTAAACTAAAGATTATAAGCTATAATGAAAACTGAATAAGCACAAATACTGATAATAAGCACTTAATAAGCACAAATCACCACTGTATTGCACAGGTCACTGTTGGATTAACTAGGCACCTTCTACCTACTTATTAAGCACTTAAATAAGCTACGAATTGAAAATAAACACTGGGACTATCAAGTAGACCAACTAAGCTCTCTAAAAAGCTAAAGTACTCACTGAGGTATTAACTAATGAGCTTATAAGGAGCTTATGCAAAAGCTTAAAAAATCTGTGCACAGGGCACTTTCTCAGTTAAGGTGCTCAAAATAAGCTAACAAATAAGCACTCTATAAGCTGATTAAAGGCAATCTAGTATTTTTATATTTTTGTTGAGCAACTAAATATTAATTTCCCAAAAGTACTTAAGCTAACTTTTAATAATAAACACACAGTGAAATTCTAAATTTTATTCAAAAACGGGCTATTGAAATTTTGACTTTTCAGTTTAAACTAAAGGTTTGACTTTTATGAACTTGTAAGTGATTCTAATGCTTGTATATGTTATATTAAGTTATACTAAGACTAATTTAAGCTAGAGTACTAAGTTATAAGCTAAATTGATGAATATGACACTCTAGATCCTAACAGTTAGCTTCTTTAAGGAGATTAAACATCATTTTGACTTTTTATTTAACAATGACAGGATTTTATGTTTTAATTGAGATACTAAATACTAAAGTAACAAGAAACAATGACAAGCAATAACAAAGATGCCCTTTAACACATGATAATAAGCGCCCAAACACTAGTTTAGGACTTATATGCAAACTGCTTTGAGGCATTAAGCAATCGAAATAGCTTTTTAAACCAAGGAACTTATTGACTAACTGAAATTGACTATAATGACACAGGATTAAGCTGAAAAGGGGAAGGTTTAAACACTTATATTGAGAAATGTAAATTTTAAGAAAATGCCTTACAAAATGAGTCCAAGCTCAAAACAGAGATTCAAAGATTGAAATCACACCCTATGGCTTCCCAAGAAGCACTAAACCAGTAAGCAATCCATAATCACCCAGCTTCAGTCCTTCTTGCACCATTTCCTCTGAATTTTTATTTTCAAGCTAATTTATTGGAATTTTTGGTATTTTTGAGTTTATGAGACTAAACAAAGTTTTAGACCTACTAAAAGGTTTCAGAAGCTATATAGTGAAATTATATAAGCTTATGAGTTCATTAACAACACTAGCAACAACAATAAGCTGATTTGAGAATTTTCACTTAAAAATAGCATAAACTGAATTCGTATGTAAAAACTGAAATTGAAGTTGTAAATAAGTTTTTATTATACTGGAATGAGATTACAAAACACTTGAAAAGTTAAACATTAACTAGAAAGCTTAAAAATTTAAAAACGACATACTTAGAACTAAATTACACTACTTGGCTCTTTTTCTTCTCTTTTCCTTCCTTTTTATATGCAAACTCTCTTTTTCTTTGACTTCAGAGCATATCCCACCAATAATATTAGCCATTGGATTATTTGGAGTCATCTTGGCCGTTTAATCTGTTTTGGCGCCAAAAAGAGTTATCCATTGGAGGGGTTGAGTGAAGAGGTAAAGGCAGCATTAAATGCATTTTGTATTGTGGTGGAGGAGGGGGGAACAAGGATGGTGATAGGTTGAGGAGGGGGAATGGTGGGTGAGTGATTGCAGGGATATAGGTATCAAGTGGGGGAGAAGGAAGAAAAAAGCGCCAAAGGGTGGTTTGGTTCGACTTGGTTGACTGACCAGATATTAATAATAAGGGGGTCCAAAAGTGATTAGTGACAGGGGTCACAATGGTTGAGACAAGGGTCCAAGGTTCAAGGTTCAAAAAGACTTAGGTATTAATACAAGGACCATTATGTAATTTCTGAAACTTTAAGGACCAAGGCTGCCATTTAAGCAAAGTTTCTCCAAGGGTTGAAATTGACAAGCTTCAAAAGTATAAGGACCAATTTTGCCATTTTCCAATTTTCCGGGGGCCAATTTTGCCAATTTTCAAACTTGGAGGACCATTTTTGTAATTTTCTCAAACTTTTGATATTTTTCACCAAAGGACTAAATTTGACAACTTATGATTTTAAAAGGACCTTTGGTGACTTTACTTTTGAAATTATGTGCTCAAGGACCTGCTTTTTGACAACTTTTGAAACTGGGGACTAAACCGCAATTTTGCAAATTTTATACATTTTCATCGATTTTGATATTTTGCAATTAAAACACATAAAACACCGATTTGTGATATTTTGATCATTTTGATGTGTTTCTGAGTGTTTTCAGATGATTTTGCAGTTTAGATTATACAAAAATGATGAGTATTTAGACACTCATCACCCCTAGTAAGATAGTGAGGTATCATCGCGAAATGATTGAAAATTGTGCAATTGGAATAAGGAATAAAATGAACAAAGGTTGTGATCATCGTGGAGATAATAAGTGATAAGGATTACATTAGCTAGAAAGGTACTTATTATTTATTCCTGTCGACGGTCTAATCGTGTTTCAAGTGTAGGAGCAGTAGGCGGTCTAGCAACAATAGCCCTAGAACTCTTACATTCCTCAAACCTATGAGATGGTGTAGTGTCTATAGTCTTAGGGGTAGATGGTAATGGTGTGTTAAATCACGCATGCTTCCCAAGCTGCAAGTCATATGTATGAGTATCGTGTATGAGATGTGATGGTACGGATGGTGCTCAAAATGATAATGATAAAAATGATAACAATAATGATAATGGAAATCCTTGTGGTGAGTTAAGACAATAGGTTCATTAGGACTAAGCCTATAAGTTCTACCAAATGGTATAATCTGTCCCAACAAAATGATAAAATTTTCCTGATCCTACAGTGAATCAATAGTGATCATGATGGTGTAGTTGCAACTTCGTCCTCCTAAAAGGTCTCAGTGTCATCATCTGATGTTATCGGTGTTGAGTCAACTGATGTTAAAATTTTGATAGGGAATGACAAGGCATTCTCCATGTCAAAGTGATGCGAGTATAATGGGATGGGTATTTGAAGGCATCTATGTGACAACCGCTTTTGAAATGAAAGTAAATAACTCGCAAATTGTGCGTATGAAACCGC
This sequence comes from Chrysanthemum lavandulifolium, assembly GCA_022545495.1. Taxonomy (NCBI): domain Eukaryota; kingdom Viridiplantae; phylum Streptophyta; class Magnoliopsida; order Asterales; family Asteraceae; genus Chrysanthemum; species Chrysanthemum lavandulifolium. Next base: position 198,971,377 of record CM040243.1, on the reverse strand, counting down.
ATGTAAAGTAAATATGCACTCATGATGAAATGATGAGATGCTATGATAATGTAGTTATAGTCTAGGGTCAATGATGCAACCTAGTTCTCTATAATCGTAGCTCGTACCAATCATCACACCCCAATTTACTGCTTTGCGTGGAATGAAATTCTCGGGATAGACCGTCATAGCACCACAATCACAGTTATATTGAACGACCTAAAGTGTCGCTTTAAAACACATCGTTGGATATTTAATAAAAGCATTCGTAGTTACAACATAGGTCCCAAAAGTTTATAAAGTTTATGGAAATATAAATATATTACAAGTCCAAACGATGTTTTGAAAGAAAGTGCCATAATGTACAATGATATAAGTCGACGCCATGACTAAAAAGGGTTCCTTAACCATGCCATGATAAGTATGTCTTAGTTACACGAAAATACATTGCTAAAACGGTCAACAATAATGTTGGTGAGAAATCATAGGTTTATGTAAATGTTTTATACGACTCACGCAAGTATAGATCGTATGACAATCATGTCACATAAAAATGTTACAATTGCAATAAGTCCATGACACCGAAACTAGAATGTTCATAATGTATGCCCCAACAGTAGTGTTTGCCAGACAACTCAATAATGTTATTAAATGAAATGCATCCGTATGACTAGTTGGGATTCACCAACCCGGATGGAGGCGCACCCTCGATAGATCTATCCACTCACCCTCGCTTCTAAGATTAACAGTTCATGTTCAGAAATGGGACTTTCAATTGGCATGTGGTAACTTAAGCAATGTAAATGAATTTAACATACTTGGTATCGTAATAAAAATGTTGTGCAATGTATTCTCCCCGTAGGTTTGAAAATAATTATAAACATGTACGACGGGCTATGAAAACTCACTTGATAAACCGGTATGATGACAAGAGTGAGTACACCGAGATGTAGCGTGATGCTTTAACTGGACCTATTACGAATGATATGATATGTAATGAGTTATGATGTAATGTTATGCATGCATTTCGTATGTTATTTATACCATTTGTGAGTTTTGAAAATAATACTTATCGTCGAAAAATACTCTTTTGACGCCTTGACCATTCTTAAATTACTTTACAAGTATTTACGCCAAAATGTCATCCTACAATAGTTTATTAATGATTTATTTTGAAATTTTAACTTTTCGTCAGAAAATAATGTCGTTAGAAATTTCATGAAAGTGACAAAATGACTTCAAAAGCTAGTCGAAAATGGTGTACGTCGAACGTTAGGAAACGAACTCGACGGTTTTGGAAAGCTTGTATCAAAATCTAGAAGTTTTAGTACATGAGTTTTCGTCATAGAGGTCTCGAACATAAAGATAATAGAGGTTAAATATGGTGATTTTGTCCAAATGTTGTGTAAAAAGTGAGTTTCGCAAAGTTTAAGCAACCCTAAATAATTTATTACAACTCCGCTATACAAACGGTTGGTCGCTTTGAAAATATGCTTGGTGATCTCGATTTTATTAGAAGACATCTCGTTACAAAAGTTCTACGTCATAGTTAAAACAGCCTTCAACATGGTCGCTTTGGTTTACCGTAACACTTGTCTCGTAAAAATAATATAGTTTTTCTAAAAATATAGTTACGGAAATTTTGTGAAAACGTGTATATCTTAGTCGTTTCAAATCCGTTTTCACGTATTATACGTCCTTAGCTTCGTATCAAAGTATACTAATATATTTTTGATAAGTCGAAATAATTTATAAAGCTTAAGGCTCTTTTTGACTCGCACAAAACTAAAATAGCTTGGTTGAATTTTCGTAAAACATATATTTCGTCAAAACTTGAAAATTCATAACTTCTTCGTTATAACTCCGCTTTAATCCGCTCAAGCGCCACGGATTCGCTTTAAAGTATATTTTCTAAATATCTAGGCCAAAAACTCATGTCTACTGTCGGATTTTCCAGAAAAACAAAATAAGATCAGACCACTTTATATACTTGTCGAAAATAGTTTTTCTCGTACTAAACCTATTCCAATCCCTTCAAAACAACTCCAAAGCTATTCTAATCCTACCATACACCTTCTTAGGGTGTCATGGGTTCCTAAACATCATCAAGACCAATATATAACAAGGGATAAATTATAGGATGACTTTTATGTATAAAACTCTAAAAATCAATGTAAAAATGGTATAAATAACAATAAGTCTTGCATGCTAGCTAAGAAAATGATGAAATACATATGAAATGAAAAGGAAATATGTAAATGGAAGTGATATGCTTACAAGCTACTATGATGAGGTGATTAGAACAAGGATTAACCTAAACACCCTAGGTTTTTATTTCAAAACCTTAAATAAGAGTATAATCTAGATTGTTTAACTTGAGCTTGGAAAAATTTTGATGATCCCTTGTACACCTTATGAAGAACCGGTTTTTGAGAGAAGAAAACAAGAGAGAATGAAATTTGACTAATCTTGAATAATTGTGGATGAATGAAATGAAAAGAAGGTTGAGTGTATATCTATATATGTAAGAAGAAAATCTACCAAATCTAGTGAGTCACCCCCCCTCAAGGCCGGTTTTGGGGGATGTATCTCAACAAAATATCTTTTTTTTTTTAATTATGTATTTTGTAATAAATGGTGTAAGTAATGTAAGTTAAATGAGGATAAGTGGTAACTTACATGTATATTTGTACAATAGTGTAGTTTTAGCTAAAAATGAATTTTAATGGACCAAAGTAAAATAAATTGTAGTTATAGAAATTGTAAAAATATGTTTCTTGCAAAATTTGAGTGAAATAATAATTATCGTGTAGTTTTTAAGAAAACCGTCGTAATAATATAAATTTAACAATTTATATACAAAATAAATTTAAAACACTAGGTAAACTCAAAATAACATTTTTATAAACTAAATGTAAGTATAAAAATATATCGAGATCATTTTTGGAAGTATCGGATTAAATGTTCAAAATAATAACTTACGCGATAACGTTTATTTAATATGAAATTTACGCGTTTAATGTGAAATGCAAAGTCATGAATGAACTAACATGATGAAAATGATGCTAATGAAATGTAGACTAAACTTAGTCTATATGAAATGTCCGTGATGATATGATCATGAATTCGCCGCTAAACCATTAAGGTTACGCGAATTTGGAACACGCAAACCTAGTTTACGATAAATGATGAAATGGTGAAGCATGAATTGTTTCGAGAAATGACCTGAAAGTACGGGTTGTCACACGTGCCCTTTCAAGGTGAACCTATACCTCAGCCCCTAAGCTTCATAAACATAACCAAAACTTCAAGCACTTCACCCACTAGTTGTAGCAACCAATGAACCATAAGAATTAGTATCCGTATTTTTTTTGTGTTCAACATCTATGGACAAATATTCAACCTAAGTACTCCCATAGCACAACAAACCCCTAGATCAACCAATCCACCATCCTTAACGTCATTTGAATTCGTTGAGTGTATTGCTCAAAAAGCCCTTGTGTCCAACACTTGTACTGAATCAAATGCACGTTTGAACAAACTCAAACATCCTTTCCAACATATAAGGACTTAGATAATTCATTATGTCTAGAACCTCAACTATCAAATAAGCATGGTGCTCTTGGTAATTGTTGTCAATTTCCACTAGGTATAAGTAGTACTACCTTCATAAATTATCAAAGTATTAGTAATACTTTGTCGTTAAACTTCGCATAAATTTCGTTAAACTCAAATCAACATTTTAACAACATATGTTAAAATGCAATCTCAAAGCCAACATCATACACCCCAAGCAACAATGACTTTGAGGAGTATACATAAGAAACTCGAGTGAATTCCTCTTGTCATCATCTAGTGAATATAATCTTGAGACCAAGTTTATTTAGATGGGACTATCCGATTTAAACACTTTGGCTTCATATCTTCATTTAGGAAAACATGATGTTTTGAAGAACATTATGACTAAGATTCATGCGTTAAGATTTCATCTTGTTAAAAGGATATTGTATATCCTATGCATCATTCTTGCGACATAAATAGTTGTGTTACAAGAGATTTCATTACGCCTCATTAGCTAAATAATCTTGAAACAAACATCTACAAGTTCTATGAACTAGCATATCCAATTCATCTTGTCATACTTGTTTTCATAAGCATGATAACTTTATCCCATGGGATAATCTCATTTGTTGAAAGATACTATTTGTATCTATTTCCTTTCAAGCGTACATCATAACCTAACCTTGCTCAAACCGAGTGCACATCCAAGGTTAAAACTACACATCTTTAGAGCATACACAAGATCTATTAAAGTTGGTAACCTCACTTAGATTATTGTTAAATAAAATACCAAAGAGCTTTCTTGAGAACGTTCTTAGTTTAACATATTCTCTAGTCTTAGATGATCAATTCACATTTAAATTACACACTTCAACTCAACATAAAAGATGTCATCCATTAGATCATACAATTAGTCGTGTAATTTGAACAACTTTAGATTCTAAACACAAGATTAAACACATTGTTTATCGAACACACCATTGTTAAAATTCATGTGTATAAACATGACTCTTCATCACCTTAGTTATATTGCATATTAGTTAAGTCACATTAAGCCAAGTATTGGTAAACTATCATCTTTATGCACTTTAATATGCAAAAGTAGGAGTTCCCATCTTTCTAACATGAGAATGACTATGGAGAACCTATTGCACTAGAAACTCAATTTGACCTAACGGTTGAATTGCTTCTGAGAGAAGTTGGGTATGTGGAATCACCCGTAAAAGTGGTCGTGTTTAGCCTTAATTGAGCACCGCTAGTAATAGTCTCATATTCATTCTCCAACTTGAAAAATCTGTATTCCTATACTTGCCTAAAGTAAGTGTTAAAACATTGATAGTATGCCTCGCCTTAGGAATACTAATCAAACAAGTAGTATATATGACTTTTCTTTTAAAACAACTTGCATTACACTTACATGTGTTGATTACATGTTCTTGTCTGATACGATAAGTTGATTTGACATTATCTTAGTGTTTGATAACTAGTCAAATGTGTAAACCTTAGTAAAACCACTTGCATTGCACTTACATGTGTTGATTACATGTTCTTGTTTAATACGATAAGTTGATTTGAAATTATCTTAGTGTTTGATAAACAAGTCAAATGTGTAAACCTTAGTACGGTTTTATCTTTATAGTGCTTGTATTCTTGTTTCATGCTACTAAACGTTTCAAACCTAAACTTTATTTGCATGATACTTACTTTTGAATTATCTTTAGCATAATTAACATGTTGCTTATGAACTCATAATATGTCATTTTGGTACGTGATAATTTTGATATGATATATCTGTGTTTGAAAGCTATTAGTTGGCATTCATTATATCTATGTGTAGTACGATCTAAATGATACATGCTCCAAATTATTATGTCTTAAACATGGCTTGCATGACTCTTTCATCTTGTTTCTTTTGCTTCTTGTCACACTATTTGTTTGCTACGTGTGCACATATAATATGTCAAAGTGCTTTTGGTATGACAAACTTTTAGAAGCCTTTTTATCTTACAAATTAATCACATTGATTGTTGTGTTAATTTATAAGCCAAGTCTGCTTAAGCGTCTAAGTCTAAACGACAAAACAATCTCAAAATGAAATGTCTTGAATAAAATTGTATTCTTGCATAATATGATTGTCTTGATGCTATCTTGTATGGTGATTTCTTGTCTACTAAAGTGCAATGTGTTGTTTTTGCTTATATAATATGTTATCATTTGATTTCTATCATGTTAACATCTTTTGTCACTAACAAATTGGTTTTGTAGGTTGATAACAAATTATTTGGTATCTCAATTGGTTCTAACTTTTATATGCTCATTTTGCATAATCCCCTTTATTGCTACGTAAATTAGTACTATGCTTTATGGGACCCATACACTTGCATATAGTTTAAAAGCATATAAAATTAAGTTCTAGAGGGTTGGCTTTGCATTTTTGTCTTTCAACCGACCTCTTTTCAAATCTCATTTTTGCTTCCGCTTTCCTAAAATCATCTCCATAATTATTTAGTTATAACAATACTCTAATCCTCTTCACTTCCTATTAGGAAACCACATGCCTCATCATACGATTATCTCGTATTAATCGAGAAGAGGTACGTGACTTTAAGGATGAACTTCATTGTATGCTAACCATCATCCAGAAAAACATCACTAAGCTCACCTCTTTCGTTAACCCGAATAACCTCCTAAACACTTTGTTGTCATTCCTTATTTGATACATTACACATTATGTTGGATGTCCACCAATTAAGGGGGAGAGAAATCCATTCACATAACTATCTTTTGTCAATTTTTATGTCTCTTAGACTCTACAATACCAACACATAGGTAAACACCACTTAGCTAAAGCCGGTTCATGAAACCACAACTAGTTCAACCTTTTTGCACCAATACCTCATCAAGTGAAAACGCATCATGTGTTTTACAAAACGCCTTCATCTCCACATATAGGATTTTCCTTAGACTAGCACCTTACAACTTCACTATCTAGAACACCATCATAGGATCTTATCCTTTTCTCGCTTATCATGCATGTCCTTGTCAGTGCAAACGATATATTAATCAAAACAGCCATCTCCAACACGTTGGTCCATCCAACTCTCACTCATATGATGACATTCTCATCCTCATATAGGTACTCATTATTATTATTTTCCATATTGTCTTCACTTCTTTTCAAAAGTGATAATCATCTATGTCTGTCAAAACCATGCTAATACTACCTTTCCCATTATCACCTAGAATAGGTTATTTTTATAATTCGTGTCAATCAATGAACGAATTTATCTTCATCACTTTTATATCTTTTGGTATCTTCATTATAATATTCTTAGATAGAACGCATTATTGATTACTCTTGGGTTGAAGCATATGAGAACTTGCTCAAAACAATAGATTGTTAGCATCAATAAATCATTCAAATCATAACCCTTATGCATCATTGAAATGCAATGCCCATTCACATTTTTTTTCCCTCTTTAATAGCTTCCTACCTAATCACCACCACCTTCCATCACCACTTTTACTAATCATTACCACCATGGATTAGCGAAAACTTACTTTTGTAAATGTCAAGTCATCTACCATCACCACATGAATCCTACTAGTAAACCAACACCAACACTAGCACCACTAGTGGCACACCCGGTGGAAGACTTCATATCTTCTTTCTAGGAATTATTTTGTAGGCTTTTATCATATTATATTCTCACTTTTCTTATGACTGTAATTAGGAGACTACACTTCATGAGATCTTTGATTATATCATTGATCACATATATACATCTTATTTTTCTTTGTGAAAAAGATGAAATATATTGCACTAATGTTTTTCATTGTAGGTTCATCATCATATACACTCGATTGTATATAACTTACTCATCTAAGGATGAAGTTTGCATCAATTATTTTTCTTATTTTAGGTGCTTCTTGACACCCTAGAACAAGGAGGAATATCCTTTAAGCACTCATATTGCATCGTCTATACACTTGGTTGTATATGACATATTTGTCTAATGACAAAGTTTCTATTATACTAATATTTATTTTGAAGGTTCATCTTGACGCCTAGAGCAAGGGAGCTTCCGTCAAGAATTTATCGAATGTATCTTATACACACTGTTGTATAATACTTACTCGTCCAATGACGAATATAGTTTTGCACTAATATTTGTTTTGTAGGTTTTAATCATACCCGCGCCTCAAACAAGGGGAGCAACCGTCAAGGGGAGCATGCACGATTTAGCATCATTCTCACTTTTCAACAAGCATTTGTGCTTCGATAAAAGTGGAGAAATTAGCCAACATTGCTATGCATTTTCTTTTTCATATATTTCTCATAATTTTTGTTGCATAAAGCTAACCTTGATGTAGGTTAAGCCTCTATTTGATCCATGGATCCGCTACCAAACAAAGGACGAATTGAAGTGGACGATTTAACTTCACTAGGGATGATGCAAGCTCGCTTTTGGGAGAAATAAAGTTAAACTCAAGGACACGCCTTTTGTTTCGACAAAAGGGGGAGAAGAGTGTAAACGGAGAAGGAAATGTAAAGGTAGTAAGGATACAAGTAACTTATTACATTGTACTTTCTATTACATTTACATATCTTTGTCATCATCAAAAAGGGGGAGATTGTTAGTGCAAATATTACGATATTTAATCTATACAGTCTCGTTTGTTTTGATTGATGACAAACATGTAACTTGTAATACATAACATAAAATGTACAAGTTACTTGTAATCACACTTTGTCTCAACGTACATTCAACACCTCTCGATGTCTCAAGTCCTCATATGTTACAACACGTGTTCGTATATGTTTGTTATGTGGCATTATGATCAAACCCATTAACAAATCATTTAGAATGTTTAAAATACGCTTAGAGTCACTAAGTATTTTAATAGGTTAACCATTCTATTTCGAACCTCATTTTACATTTTGCATTCACAAGTATTTCATACAAATACTAGAGTTTACTAACACTTGACAAAATATATTTTATTTTGACAAGCACTCTATTAACTAGTTACATAATACATTTTACAAGTTTACCTTGATAAACTTTTTAATCTAAAAATGGAAATACATGTTAAATCATGTCATGCATCATCTTTGAAATCCTTGGAAGATCACTTGAATATTTTGGTTAGATTGACACACAATATATCAAATATGATCTTAGTAAGATTTGGTAATATCTTGGAAAGATTTGAAGAAAGATTTTTTAGCTTTTCTGTCAGGCACCCACGGAACCCTTTTGCATAAAGGGCGGAACCCTTTTAAGGGGTCCGTGGTCCGTGGACGCTCCTGTCCACTTTTGGCTATAAATAGAAGCCCATTGTTTTCCCATTTCTTCACCACTTCAAAGCACATCTTCTCCACCTTCTTGCATACATTTAGATCAATCATTAACAATGTAGTAACACACATTAAACACCCTAATGATCATGATCATAATGCTTCTAACATTCATCTTTGTTGTAAGCATACTCTTTGATCAACCAAGGAAATCTTAGAGATCTAGCCATCCCCACTCACCACAAGTTGAAGATCTATCACAAGAAGTTTAGGGAACTTGTGATCTTCATCATGAAGGCTTCCTATCAATGGAAGTTCATTTAGAAGTAGTTATTCATATCTATTAGACATTTGTGTCATGGATCATTAGTGTAAACATCATTGCATCATAACAACACTTTCACCAAACTAGATTAGATGGTTTATGTGTTTGTGCTATAAAACACAAGGTTTATTATGTTGGGCCATAAAACATATTGGGAGTGGTTGTACCCTTGTAAAAGAACTCGACATCTAGATTAGTGTCGGAAATATTGTATAGGCGATGTTAGGTTGGTTCTACCTCGAACTAGAACCCGTATTTAGCTTTGTACCGAAAAAGTGTGTTTACGATTGTAAGGTTTTCTCCGCCAAGAAGGGATCTTGTTGATTTAGTGAAGTAACTCTCGAGTTGGGTACTCGGGAGTGAGTAGGGCGGAAAGGAGATCCGTGACCGAACCACTATAAATCCTCGTGTTCGGTTTGCACTTTCCTTTCTTTATCTCTTTACTTTTATACTTGCACTATACTATTGTTTGTGATGTGGTTTGATGTTCATGATTGTGTGACAACTTGGTTTACCATGCTTTATATTAGTCACAAACAATAATTGGTACTTTCATATTATAACAAGCTTCATAAGCGATTTTATACTAAAGATCTAAAGATTTTAAACGGAAACGTATTCACCCCCCCTCTACGTTTCCACAACGTCGCTTACACAATATTTCTGACACAAAGCTAGATGTCAAGTTCTTTTACAAGGATACAACCACTCCCAACACACTATGTATTTTAAGGACTAAAATACTAACCACTCACACTCATAGGTTTAAGATGGTTTGGTACAACAATAATGTATGAACAATAATGATTCACACAATAACAAAACAAACAAGACTTCCAACTATTCGTTGAAGCTTGATTATGCCTTGATCTTCTTTACTACAAAAGATGATCGCTAAAATGAAATAAAACTGAGTTAGATGTAATAGAATGAGAGAATGTATGTGTTTTATGCTAATGAGGGATGACAAAACAACTTGGTTGGCTTGCTATTTATAGGCCAATTGATCAGCATATCAAGGACTGGACGGAACCAAAAAAAGGGTTCCGCCCTTTATATTTTTTTGTTCCATCAGTCTGACAGTGGAGATCACAAAAAATCTTTCAAAGATTATCCAAATCTCTCCAAGATTATGTAAGATATGATGAGTGAATATCTAAACAAAATATTCCATAAAATCTTCTAAAGATTTCCAATGTGATACAAGCCATGATGTAATATGTAGTTTTTCATTTTTAGAATTAACATGATGTATAAGTAAATACTTATGTAATATTTTGTTTAAGAAACTAAACATATTTGATCTAAAAATGTTGAGGCACATTATAGTTTAGAAGGTTAGTAATGTGAATTGATATATAGCTAATCAAAAGGTGATAAGATGCAAATGCTTAAATGTTGAAGACTTATTTAAGAAAAGCTTGTACTAATGTCTAACAATCTTGACAAGCTTTATACTTTGCAAAAATGAAAATTACTTTTGTCGTTAACAAAACAAGGTAAAGATCATAAAATATAAATAACGTTTTTGGACGATATTTGTATTAACAATCTCCCCCTTTTTGTTGAGGACAAGACATAAATTTTATTTTTACCAAAGATGTAAAGATGTACAAGAATTTAAAAATATGAAATTAATTTGAACTTGGGAGAACTAGTTAGTTAAATAAAGTTGACAACTAAAAAGTTATTTTATCTTAAAACTAGTTAGACTTTTGTTTGTCAAATTTTTGGTCTACTTTAATTTTGACTTTTGAATGTCAAAGCATGTTGTTGACTTTTTGAAAGTCAATGTTTAAGTTCAATAATATTCTCCACCTTTTGGTCGAAACAAAAAGAAGAGGCGAGGCAGAAAATGCAATGAGCCCAAGCCAAATGCTCCTTCTTGGCCAATGCTCCCCTTTAATTGGGTACCAAGAGAAAAATACATGGATTATGAAAAGCTACAAAAGAAAGGTTAGTAACATTCATCATGACAACCATCAAAAATAATTACAACCTTAAAGTAATCACTTATAGTAACCAACAACATTATAATAAACATCATTCATTAGCTAAAAAATGTATGACTTAAAGTCATAAAATAAAACATAATAGAGATGTTGAGATATAAAAGAAATCATAAAAAAATAGAAAAATAACTTGAGAAATAAAAATTCTAGAAAATTTAAAAAAAACTTAGAAAATAAAAAATCCTAAAATAAAGCAATAACCATCCTATTGAGGAGGAGGGTGAGAAACGGCGTTAATACGCTCAAGGATATGATTGAGGATGAACCTCATTTCATCTTGTATTTCGTGGACCATGATGCGGGTCCTTTCACTAAGATGAGCGGTTCGCTCATAATGGGAGCAACCATGTCGAGGTTGGTTTGGTGGGAGAGTAGGATCATTGTTTGGTGGTGGAACATTGGTGGAAGGATTGTTGATATTTGATGGAGCAATGAGGGAAGAAAGCAAAGCATTTTGCATTTGCAATGCCTCATTGAGATGAGAATCCACCATGTTTGAAAAAGCATGGAAGTTATCTAGATGAGCTTGTATCTCTACTTGAGATTGTGGGTGGTCTTCCCACATTGACTCATCAATGTCTTCAATATGTGGAGAAAAGGATGTAGGTGGTAGAGCATGATCTCCATATAGTGGCCCATGGATATCGTTGTAGATTGGGTGGAAGAGAAGTGGTCTAGGTTCATTTTGCAAAGGGGCGTTTGGTTCAAATGATGCTCTTGGTGGTTCATGTGCGATACGCTCAATGATGCTGAATGATAGAAGAGGTGGTGGATTTGTGGGCTTAGAAGGTAAGTCCCAAGTCATCCAAGAATGGATTTGGAGATGTTGGTAGGGTTGAAAAGAGTTCTAGGGGTATAAGCTTTGGAGATTTCAGTGGTGATGGTGTTTTTGATGTTTGTATTGGAGCCGGTGCAGGAGACGTAACGATTGGTGTTTTGGTTGGTGGTGGAGTTGTGATGATAATGGTTGATTTTGGTGGTGGAGTTGGAGTACTTAAAGTGAGGAAGCTTTCATCTCTAATAGGAGATGAGATGTTGAGTGGTGATGAGTCTGAGGAGGAACTTAGGTTGACAAAGCAACAAGGTCTTACACTTATTCTTGCGGTTTTCTTGAGAGGTTTGGTTGAAGGTGATGATGTTGATGACTTTGTCATTATGATCTAGCTCGTTCTAAGAGAAGAAGTAAGAAATGGTTGAGGTGTGAAAATGACCATCCTGGATGTTTGAATTTATTGGATCATGGAATTATGGAAATTTGTGTTTCATTTGATGTTAAGCCATACAAGTGAAGTAGTTCCTAACGATTTAGAAGAGTTTAAATGCATGTCAAATCTCCCTAAGTCAGTCAATACATGAATTGTTGAGTAAATTGAGCAAGATATGCAATAAATTGACTTCAATCATTGCAAAATCCTGAAGATCAGGCATCCACGGATTCCTTGGGTGGATTTTGAGAATTTTTGAAGTTTGGTGGGAAATGGATATCCTATTCGCCCAAGTAAGTTAAACTAATCCTAATATGAATAAAAAGCAAGAAAACTATCCTAGTAACAAAATTTAGTAAATTTGAGTGGGATTAAGCAAAATTTAGAAACATACCGCAATACCCATGAAACCAAAAATTTTCAAAGACGGAACCCTGTTTTTGGTTCTGTCTGATCCGGCGCTGTGATTTTGGCGGAACCAAATTTTTGCACGGACGGAACCAAAAATTCGGGTCCGTCGAATCTATGGTGACCAGTTTTGTTCACAAAGGCGTTTTTTAACCGTCGTAAACTTTTCCTAATCCTCTAATTTTTCTTAAAACATATGGAGATAATTATTTCTGGTTAGGAACAAGCAATAACACATATATAAACACATGGGAGCATGTATTTCAAGTAGGGGCTAGCGATTTTCACTAAATAGTGAAAACGGTGAAAATTTGATAACATCAAAATGTTATCCCCCTGCACGGCAAAGTTAATTCACATGATTGTTTTAAGTTTAGTTATCATCCTAGAAAGCAAAAATACATAAAATACATCATACATCATTGTTTTTGTCCTTGTACCAAACACTCCTTAAAAACCTCCATTACTTGTCCAACTTCTTGTTGATCTTGGAAAGCATCCTACCAAGACACTTGAACATACCCTTAGTTTGCATGAATTCCTCCGAGGGTCTCAATCTCTGGAAGTGACGCGTAATACTCGTGAGGTTGAAGCCTAGAGTTCGGGAGTCCATCTTCCGAGCTATTTGATGATGAAGTTGAAGGAGTAGGAGGTTGTGGCCATTTTCTTTTGGCCTTAGTCTTGGCTACCCTTTCATCAAGCAATGGCACAAAAATGTGAGGGATAAGAGGATAGTCAAGTTTTACCCCTCTAGGATTTGGCAAAATGGGTGCAAAAGCTCTAAAGAGACGGGTAAGAAGCATCCCGTATGGAAGAGCAACGGTTCCTTGAGTAGGAATGTCGGTCATCCTCCTAGCAATGTAGTATGCTAAGTTGAATGGTTGACGGGTGGACAAGCTATAGAGCATGTAGCAAAGGCAAGCATTGATATGGTCATGGTTTCCCGTGGTGCTTATGACATTGGCTCTAAGAAATTCTTCCCATTTCTTGAAGGGAGGCTTAAGCTCATTGAGTTCCATTCCATATGGATCTCGGTTGATTTCTTTCCCGATTCTAGTGACACAAGTTGTGGATACCCTATCAAAGAAAAGGTGTTTGATATGTCCAAACCGTCAAGTTTACTCACACAAGCTAGCCACTTGTGAATGACTAACCGTAAGAAACTTAAAACAGTTCGGACAAACCAATAATGAAGAAGAAGTGTGTAGTATGTGGGTAACTCAAACGTGTTAGGTTTGAGCACCGAGATCGTTCCGAACGAGGGTTGAATGGAATTTCCAACTCACGTCTCGATTATCGGGATTTGAATAAGATAAGGGGATAATATGATGTTTTCTAAACTACGGGATAAGGAAAGCATATAGGATTAAAATCTATGGGGAAAACCTAAGAGTCTAAGGCAAACTACGCAAATTTACACTAAAACGCAAATACGGGATTAAATCGAAACGCGAATAAAATGCAATAACGTCTATTGTAAGTCCTAAAAATACCTAAAATTACTTTTATGCTAAAAATGATATTAGAAAACTATTTATGAATTAAAACTATTTTTTTGGATTTTTCTGGATTTTATTTAAATTAAAAACTAATTTTTAACTTTAGAAATAAGACTAATTATCTAAAAATTATGAAAAAGATAGGGAAAATTATGGAATTACTTTTCAAAAATCTAAAATATGTTGGAATCACTCTAAACAGTATTTCAAGTATTTATATTTCATATGTAATAGGTAGCTTTATTATGGCCTTTATGTTTGTTTAAGGTCAAGCTTATGTAGAAGGCCCATAAGCTTGATCCAAGCCCAATAAGGAATAGGGAAGGAGAGGAGTGTTGCCTAGCTCCTTGCCTATATAAACTCTTGTAAACCCTCATTTGAGGGTTGGTTGTTCAAGTTTTCTCTTCATTCACACTATTTGCCTAACCGTTCTTTATTATACGTATGTGTGTGTTTGATAGCTTGTTCATCCGCCTTCATCTCTTCTCTTATAACTTGTGTTTGTAAAACTAGTGACCTAACGATGGTATCAATCGCCAAATAGTTGGGTGTACTCGTTTGTTTTGAAGTTTTGGTTTTGGGTCTTCTGGCGTAAAGATAACGCAATCTTTGGTTATCTTAAAAACTCGTTTTTACACTTTTAATCCAAGATTCTTGTACTTTCAATGTTTTGAGGTGTTAAAATACTTGTTTTGGCAAAAGTTTCAAACTTCTGGCGTGGTTCGTTTTTTAAGCTTGTTTTTGTTCGTGGGTGTCGTTCTACGCGTAACCCGTTTAGCGATTTTGGTACATCAAAATTCACACTTTTGTGTTCTTTTGGTACTATTGAAGCTATTCCATAACAAAAAGCGGTTTAGAAACACATTTGGGCGAGAATCAAAGTTACGAGTAATCCTCACGCGTATCAAAACCCTAATATTACGCGTAAGATTTTCCTTGGTTTGATCTTCAATTTTACGGTTTATTCCGTGTTTTCTTACTTGGATAAGTCCGAAAATCGTCGACTTTGGATATCTTTTGCCTTTGTGAAGTGTAAAAGATCATTTGAGCAAAAACCTAAAATTACGCATAAGCATAAGCTTACGGCGTAGAAATTCTACGCATAAGATTCACTTTACGCGTAAACTTGGGTCTCGCATAAGGTAATCCTCGCCTAACTTTCTCGCCTAACTTTTGTCTCGCTTAACTTTAGTGCTTTTATCCTACTTACGCGTAAGCTAAAACCTCTGCGTAACTCCTCATTGTTCGCGTAACTTTTGGTGTTTTACGCATAAGTGCTACTTGGTTCTTGTCTTTTCTCGCCTAAGGACACTTCATCAACAAAGGTTCATTCGACTACAAAGATCCATTTTACCACACAAGTTTATCATCATGTCTCAACCACCATACTCTAACTATTTCCCTCACACTTATAATCATCAACAACAACAACAATTAACTCCACAACATCAACAATGGAATCAACAACAAGCTATTTATCAACAACAATTTAATCGACAACATACTCCACAACTTGGTGCAATTCCACAACCACAAATGGTTCAACCACCACCAAGTCTTCAAGCTCTACCCTACACAAGCGATTTCAATCAACATCCATCACGAAGCACTATGAAGGAACCCACTTGGTTTGCAAAGATGTGTGAAGCTTTAAGCGACCAACAATCAATTCATGAAGTGGATCACTTGATAGACCTCCAATGCTCACTCCGAAACTACGATCAATGGGTGATAAGGTTCTTTAGGTTTTGTGATCTAAAGAAGCCACATGGAAAGTTCTTAAAGAAGGTTATCTTGGAAGGTCCATTTGAGATGCCTCTTGTCATTGTGCAGGAGATCCAGCTGCTTTGTTCCACGAGATGAACAAACCAACATTGCTCTTTGTTGCGATTTAAATCCTCTGAACTTCTACACTATGAAGGCGATGAACTTGCAATGGAATACATCCTCTTAGGATTACCAAACCCAATTCTTCGTAGTGTTGATGCTCAAAAGCGCACAAAAATGTGGGATCATATTCGTCTTCTTATGGAAGGATCATGCTCAATCGGGAGGATTTGGAATCCAAAATTTACTTGGCTTATGAACACTTCATGATTGAACACGGAGAGACACTAGAGTCCTATCATCATCGATTTTCGAGATATCATCAATGATTTGGATAAACACAACATCATCATGCCAAGAATTGCGGTGAATACTAAGTTCTGAGTAGTCTTGGTCGAGAATGGGAGAAGTATGTCATTTTCTCCGTCAAGCGAAGAATATGCATCATTCTACTTATGGATTGTTGTACGATTACTTGAAGCCTCATGAAAAGGAAGTTGATCGGGAAAGGATTCTCCGTGCTCAAATTGCTAAGCAGTCACAACCGGACAATCAACAACTTGCCTTGTATGCTCAGCGAATTATCCTCTCGACCAACAACTCAACCAAGCGCTTCAAACACACCTTCACGGTCTCAACCTCAACAAAATCAATTGGTTCCATACGACAACAATGCTCAAGCATATGTCGGTGAAGCGGCTTGAGAAATCGATCCGTTCGAAGCATTGCAACAAGGATTTGTGATGATTGCTAATGCTTTTGGCGTTACACCAACAAATCCAACAATCGTATTCGTTCCTCATCTAACACACGGACTCAAGTTGTTGTGAACAATGGACGTGTTGAAGTTCGAATCGTGATTATGGTCGTCGGATGGGCGGTGGTCAAGGGTTTAATCTTGTGGGTAGGAATAACAACGAGCTCAAGTGGTGGAGCAGAAATGCTCGAGAATCGGTTAAATGGTCTTAGATGCTACAAGCGCAATGAGAAGGACACTGGCTAATGCATGCCCAAAGCCAAGGACTAGGGGCGGTGCTTATTTCAAAGAGGCCTTACTTTTGGCTCTTAAGGATGAAGTGGTGGATCTCTCACGGACAAAACGAGCTTTATGGCGGATCTGAGACTCGGATGATGATATGGAGGACTTGCGAGCTAATCATTTGTTATGTTGATGGCTAATATGCATGAGTGCACATGAGTAATCTGAGCCCGGTGTATGACAGCGATGGCTTGTCTCGGTGCCGAACAAACCATCATCATATCGAACTAATATCTCCGCCAATATCTGAATCCGCGCGGATCGGGCTATTCAAAATGAGTCTTCTACATCTTCTTGATGATTTTCAAGTTAACCACAGTAGTTACATTTGACGATCAAGATGACCTTATGGTTTCCTTTGATAATCAAATTGACTCCGTGGTCGTGCTTGAGGATCTAAAGAATGATCATGTTGAGACTCACGTTGAACAAGATGATCTGTTGCCTCATCCGGATTTTGCTCGGTTAATTCAAGACCATAAAATCAAAATGGAGGAATGTTATGCATTAAATCAATCCTTAAAAAGTAAAAATGCCTTTAAACCAAGGATTTTGAATGCTTACAAATGCAACTCAACTTTTTCAAAACTCAAGAAAACCGTGAAAAAGGTTTTGAAGCCGCTTTGCAAAATCTCATCAAAGCGAAAAATATTTAGAGACGGATCGTGATCTAGCCGCCTCGAAGAATGCTTTGTTGTGCGAATTAGAACAAGCTGAAACATGAACATAAAAAGCAAATTAACGCTCTCACCTTGGAAAATCAAAAGCTAAAATTTGAGTTGTTAAATTGTCAAAAGCAGTTCTCCGCATACAAAAGCATTCAACGAATCGGGTAGATGACCTTCTTGAAGAAATTCTCGACTTGCAAAACAAACTTAAAGAGTTTAAAGCTGTTGTTTACAAACATGGTGAATCCGTATGACTATTGAAAAGTTTACCTTAAAACCCAATCAAAAGGATATGGAAAAATCTAGGCGATTACAAACCAAAGCTTTCACTAAAAACATTCAAACCAACTCACGAAGTTTCCGGTCAGAATACAAAATTGATAATCTTGTCATGAGTGTTGTTGAATATCATCGTCAAGAGGAATTAGATCGCGAAGGCGAGTCGATCAAAATTAAAAATGTTGTTTACAACAAACCTTTTAATTATAAAAGCGGTCACTTCGTCACACCAGCGGATTCTTCTAACACACCAAGGGTTATCATCAAAACACACGAGTCTTCTAATGTTAATCCCAAAGCAACTTTGCACAAACTTATGGTCCTTTACCTTCCATTAGTGAAGTAAACTCAAAACACGAAAATCGAAAAATCCTTGATATTTTGACATTTTCATGGTGACCTCAAAATTTTACAACATGAGATAGAATATCGATCCGAAATCAAAGTTGAACATTTTCAATCGCCTCTGGCGCGAGAACAAAGAGACATCTTTCGGAAAAATCTTTTACCTAATGTTAAAAACTTGAAAAGTTGTGCAATTGCACAGGAAAAGGATTTTCATAAGGAACTTGGGGTAATGAAAAGCGTTTTCGAGAAAGCGAAACATCTATTTCTAACACAAAGCAAAAAGAAACTATTGAGAAAAGATGTTGATCGACTCTTGGAAGATGTTATCGTCTTGATATCCATAATGTTGTGTTACTTCATGCCTTGCCATTTGCATCGATTATATCTCTGCGATATTGTTGAAAGTTGTTATTGTTGAGAACACCGATAATGTGCTTGGATCGAGTCTTTAAAAGCGAAAATAAGCGATTACACGAAATTTACAATGCAAAGCGTCGTCTTCATTGGTGTGAAAAGATATTCACAACCATCAACTTAGTTTTCAAAGAAAATCGCTCAATTGAGTGCAAAATCTTGATCCTAAAATTGAGCAAGCTGGATGATCAAAGCGTGTCTTTGAAAAGTCAAATCTCAAAATATGAACAAGAACTTTTAAAAGTTAAGCAGAAATATGGTGTCATATTTGATTTACTCAAAAGACTCGAGATGAAGCATCAAATGAACTTGATCACTATCTTGCTCACACTAGAGAGTCATGAATTTTCTTTGGTAATATTAGTTACGAAAATCAAGATCGATTCACACCATCTCTAAGTTACGGAAATGTTAGGAAAGTATGAACAACTTCCGCCTCTTGTGATTAAGAGATTAGCACCAGTCACACTTAGTAATCGTGAACCTAGAATTCCCACTGCCAAATCACAAGTTGCTAATGTGTTTCCTCTCTTGAAGCAGAATAGTTGCATCTTTTCCAAGCGTCCGCACTTCACGACCTAGGAGCACTCAATCGAAGAATAGGAAGTTGCGACCTAAGAAAAGATCAATAAGGAATGCTAAAGTAGAAGAACACCCTAGGACTCGAATAAAAATCATGTTGCTTCCACTATAGATGTTACGTCGGCAAATGTAATAGAAATAGTGATGTAACGAATGCTAAACCGTTAAGTACTTTTGATATTGATCGATGCACCTTGTGTTATTTGTCGAAAGAGTATGAATTCGATTGTCATGACAAATGTGTTGCTAAAGCTATAATCTCTCGATTACGGAATCCTAAGAATCGGAATACCTCTAGGCCCACTAATCATTCTAAGTCGTGCTTGGTAAACCACCTTCTTTAGATTCTAAGGCAACCATTGCTATCACGGTAGCTACCGCTTCACCTCCTAAGAATGTAGTACCACCTAGTGCTTTCACTAAGACTAAAGCAAAGAGTAGTTATGAGATGGCGAAATGGATATATAACACACTAGGATTTAAATGGATGCCTAAAATTGTCAATGTGTGTATGTCTAACGTACACCTTGGAACCCTCTAACATTTGGGTTCCACATCTACTTCTATTCCATCGTGTAAATGCATGTGTAATGCGGTGATCTGAGATCATTCTCTGGATTGTTGATAGCGGATGTTCCCGACACATGACGAGCAACCTTAAGCTGTTATCAAACTTTATTGCAAAGTTCATTGGCCTTTGTCGATTCGGGAGCGATCACTTGCGACCATCATGGGCTCTGGAGATTATGTTAATGGGAACATCGAAATCGGCGGGGTTTACTATGTGGAAGGCCTCGGTCACAATCTGTTTCGATGGGTCAATTTTGTGATGGAGATTTGGAGGTTGCTTTCGGGGAGAAAACTTGTTTCATTCGTGATCTACAAGGAAATGACCTTATGTCGGCTCGCGTAATTCTAGTCTCTACACTATCTCTATGCAAGACATGGTTGCTTCCTCTCCCATTTGCTTACTTTCTAAGGCAACATCTACAAAATCCACGGCTATGGCACCGTCGTCTCTCACATCTAAACTTTCAAACCATCACCAACCTTGCTCGACACAAACTAGTTGAAGGACTCCCGATTCCGTACTCAAAAGATCACCTTTGCTCGACTGTGAACAAGGGAAAAGCACTCGTGCTCATTTTCCTTCAAAGGTGGAACACGACTCTCGACATGTGCTTCATCTTCTTCACATGGATTTGTGTGGCCCGATCGTGTGCAAGCGATCAACGGCAAGCGCTACATCTTAGTAATTGTTGATGACTACTCACGATGGACTTGGGTCTACTTTCTTCGTAGCAAAGACCAAGCTCCACAAATGATCATCACCTTTCTCACAAAATCTGAGTTCGACTCCGCAACACCGTCGAAATAATCGAGCAGACAAAGGCCGAATTTGTTAACAAAACCCTTCGTGAATTTTATGAGAAAGTGGAATTGACATCAAACATCTATTGCGTACACACGAACAAAGCGGAGTTGTTGAAAGCGAAACCGAGCGTTAGTGGGCTGCAAGAACAATGTTAATCAATGCTAAACTTCCGGATTACTTATGGGCGGAAGGCTGTATCTCTGCATGCTATACTCAAAACCGTTCTATGATCACAAAGCATACAACAAAACACCTTTCGAGCTTGTCCACAACTATAAACCGAACCTCAAACACTTTCATGTATTTGGATCCCTTTGCTATCCGAATAATGATCGTGATGATTTTGGAAAGCTCAAAGCCAAAGGCGATATTGGAGTCTTTATTGGATCTTGTGACAATTCTAAAGGTTTCGAATCTGGAATCGTCGAACTAAGGAGGTAATGGAAGCGATTCATGCTCATTTCGATGAACTCACGGAAATGGCTTACGAGTATATGACTTAGAACCGGTCACAACCGTTTAAACTTCCTCAACCCCATCATCGGTGAAGAAAGCCCTCATTAACTCGTCAACAAATGGAAAGGTTATTTGCTCCTACGTTACGTGGCGATATTGATGAGCGTGCTCTGGTGTATCCATTGTTTCCATTGCACAACGATAATATTCCTATACGATACACTGCTACAACAACTCTTTGTTGAAGATGCACCTACACCAATTGACTCCAACACAGCAGTTGAACATACCGCCTCCAACAATGATGAACCGGTGATGATATTACGAATGAACCCCCACTGCGATTTTGATCCAAATCGTTCTTCAATCCGTTTGCTAATGAGGCTGCTTGCACGGATGTCGCGGAATCTTCAACAAACCATTTGAATCCTCGAATCGCACAATGTATACCAACATCAACCCTCTACACATAGATGGACAAAAGACCATCCTCGGCTAACATTATTGGCAACCCGAATCAACGATCGTTCACGAGACAACGTCTTCACTCGGACGGTGAACATTGCATTTATGCACTCACATATCGCCAATCGAACCTAAAAACATTAAGGATGCAATGACAAAAGACAAGCTGGATTGAATCCATGCGGGAAGAACTCAACCAATTCAAGCGTCTTGAAGTATGGGAGCGGTTGAAAGACCAACGAGGGTCTCGTCATTGGTTTAAAATGGATTTGGAAAAACAAATTGGATCTTTGAAGGAATGTTATCCGAAACAAGTCACGGCTAGTTGCTAAGGGTTATCGTCGGGAAGAGGAATAGACTTTGAAGAATCTTTTGCTCGGTTGCTCGTCTTGAGGTTGTTCGGATATTTCTCGCGTTCGCGGCTCATATGAACATGACGGTCTATCGGATGGATGTCAAAGCGGCGTTTCTCAATGGGCAACTTAAAAGCGGTCTATGTCGACCAACGGATGGATTCGTTGATCACGAGTTCCCGAACCATGTCTACAAAGCGAACAAAGCTCTTTATGGTCTCAAACAAGCCCCTCGGGCATGGTGCGATAAGCTATCATCCTTCCTCATTGCCAATAATTTCACCAAAGGCTCGGTTGACCCAACTCTTTTATACAATATCACGGGCACATATCTTAATTGTTCAAATTCGTGGATGACATCATTTTGGGTCTACACATAAAAAGTTTTCAATCGCTTTTGCAAAACTAATGAAGAAAAATTTTGAAATGTCCATGATGGGTGAACTTACATTCTTTCTAGGACGCAAGTTCATCAATCACCCGTGGTATTTTCTTGAGTCGATCAAATATGCCCTTGAATTGTTAAACAAATTTGGAATGAAAACACCGTGATACTTATGCCACACCAATGACTCATACCAAGAAGTTAGATCTTTGATTTACATGGGAAATTAGTGGACCCTACCAAATACCAAGTATTATTGGGTCCTCATGTATCTAACGACTAGCGACACGATATTGTCTTTGCCGTTTATCTATGCTCCGTTATCGATCGCGACCAAGCTGAAACCCACCTCTACGAGGCTAAAAGAATCCTCCGATACATCAAGGAACCATTAACTTGGGGATCGGTATCAGAAGGATTACGGTTTTGAACTAATCGCTTTTGAATGACCACGCGGGATGCTTAGACTCGAGGAAAAGTACTTGAGAGCTCTACAATTTCTCGGTGATAAGCGGTGTCTTGGCAATCAAAGCGAGGATTGTACATCGTTGTCATCAAGCGAGCGAGAATATGTAGCCATGTCCGCGTGTTGTGCTCAAGTCATTTGGATGAGAACACAACTCAAAGACTATGGTTACGTGTTTGTGAGAATCGATGTCTTTGCGACAATCGGTGCCATTGCAATCTCGTGCAACTCGATTCGACACTTTCGAAATCAAAGCACATCGATCTACGCTATCATTTCATCAAGGACCACGTGGAGCAGTGCCGTTGAATTATACTTTGTGGTCTTGAATACCAATTGGCGGATCTGCTCACCAAAGCCTTGCCTCCGCTAGGTTTAATGAGTTGGTCCACGAATTGGTATGAGGTGTTTGACTCAAGAGGAATTGGATGACCTCTTAAAAGCAGTCTTAAAAACACATCAAACACCAAAACATCTTTTGTAAATAAATTTTCAAAACAAAATACAAAAATATAAAATCCGATAAAACAACAAAAATATTCTCCTAATCTATCTTTCTTTCAACATGGCAAGTACATTTCTTCCGTCAACACTTTTATCTTTCAAAATTCGATATTTTTCCGATCAAGTGTTGAGGGAAAAATAATCTATTAACTTGTTTCAAAACATCGTGTACTTGCATGTTATCACATCTCGGTTGATTCTTTTACAAATGGTGGTACATTTCTGGTTCAAAGACACTCCTCGGACTTTAATTAATAACCTTTCATTATTTTCTCAAGTCGGGGGGAGTGTCGTCAAGTTTCTTTCTAAAATCTTCATTTGGTAACCAAAATGGAAGTTAAAAGCTTTGGATGAAAATGGAAAAGGTGGAGGGACCAAAGCTGTCAAAATGGTAAAGTCTATTTTAATAAAATCCTCTCCACCTAACTCTTTCACTTCTCATTTGTATTCTAAACCTTAAAGGATCCTCGCCTAATAATCACTCAAGAATTACGTGCTTTTGATCATCACTTTGTAAGTTGTTTCTTGAGTAAAACATGTTTCTAAGCAAAGGTTTTAATTTCATTCAAATCCTACGGCTAAAACGTTTTTCTGGCGTGATTATGTGTTCTACGCATAGCGTATGAACACACAATCATTGTGTGTATGTTTGGGGTAAAATGGATTGTCTCAAAGCGTTTCTTACACATCAAGGATAACATTTTAACCATCAAAATCCACCCGAAACTAAAATTGATGAATTTTGAAAACTAGGGTTTATGAGTCGATTTGGGTTTTCCAAATGTGAAGTGTTTTGGTCTAAAAGATTGTTGGGTTATGTTTATATGATGTTGAATTGATTATATCCTTGCTCTATAACTACCCGAAACACTTGATTTATTCAAAATTTGAAATTAGGGTTTAAGGTTCATAAGTTTGGGTATTTTGATTCACCATGAGTTAGATGTTATAACTTGGTCTATAAGCTCATACAACATCTTAGAACTACGAGAATCTGTTTGATGCAAATCCATGGTTAGAAAACTTACGCGTAAGTCATAACCCTAGGGTTTTGACCTCACGTATATGACTTCTCTGCGTGGCGGTTTATGAATGATTCATGCCATGTTTTGTTGATAAAATGAAGGTTTGTGTTAATGTTGATGATTTGATGGATTTATTTCGGGCTTTGCTACGCAACACTCGAGAATCAAGGTCATTAGACTCTCTACGCATAAGGATTACCCTACGGCGTAGTCAAGTTATCGTAAAATAAATCCTCGCATAACTATTACGCGTAAGGTTCTACAATGGACTACGGCGTATCACAGTGAAGGATATGCGTGCGATGACCTCTACGCATAAGGTCAACTCTTACGGTAGCCTTACGCGTAAGGTTAATATATGCCTCGCATAAGCTCTCGCATAAGGTCTCCTTTTCCTCGCGTAACATTTCTTACGCGTAAGTTAGGATTCTGGCGTAAGTTTACGCTAAGCATATATCATTCACATCTCGCGTAACTTTGCCAAAACTACGCAACCTGGATTGACCTTCATGATGAATTGTTACTTGTACAAACTTGTAAATAAACTAATCATATCATCACGAATCCAAAATGTCACTAATAAACTTAAATCGTCGATATGTTGTGAACAATAAGTGATAAAATAAACTTTAAAACTTAAAGTTAACTAACTCACGAAACATTTCACGACATCATTGAACTATTGAACATACAAGTGACTTAGGACTCGTAACAATCATTGACACTATACATTCAATAACTAGACAATAAGACCTTACATTGACTAACATTATGTCTTCGATATGTTGGTTCTTTTGGCTAATGTTATTTCGAGATCACGACATGGTGAACAAATGAATGTGGATGCACACGAAGTTCTCTCCATTCTTGATATCTATCCTCATGGCTATCCAATGAAGATAGGAAAGAACAATCTCCGTGTTGACTTTGACACCCTCACTTGCTCACGAATCTTCGTGTTTAATTGCTATTGACATTACGAGGACTCATCCTTATCGAACATGCTTACTCACTCTGCAAGCTGTTCACGAGATCTACATCCAGCAGTTACGGAACACTATGGAAAGGGTCAAAGGACAAGCTAGCATGTGGTGACTCGAATCACAAACAAGTCACCATTACACTGCGGACTTAAGGGTTGTTCTCCTAATTCACGATGTCGATCCAACCAAACTATATGCCTCACTGTTGAAGAGCTCACTCTCCAATTCTTAATCGATATCGGTTATGGCGAGGCTACGGGAATAATCAACAAGCATTCTCACGTAGAGCTTAAGAGTATTCCTCAACCACGGAGAACTCTCTACATGATCATCACCAAGTCATTTACGGTCGTGACGGTGACTATGAGCACCCTAAGCTCATGGAGCGCAAATATTACGGGCATTGGTCAACAAGAAACACATCGCTATCGAAGCTCGATTTGGGATGACATGATGTCATTTCTCAACAAACTTGGCTCAAAGATTCCTTACATCGGATATACTAAATTGTTGATCCGAGAGCACTTGGACTTCATCGACATTCCCAAGAGGCTCAATGACCCGACAATCACGACATGTTGTGGAACCTATTCTATCTGTCGAGAATCAAGGAAGCGTCTACAAAGAAACAAGGTCTTTGTCTTTGCCGATTTCCTTCTAGCGAAGATGTCGAGCTCGAATCGTACAAAAGGTATCTGGAAGCGGTCGAGACAAGGCAAAGTTGGTCATCTCGACGAAAAATCTTACGGTACACACATGGGAGAACCGAGAAAAGGAAGTCTTGGAAGTGTCACAAGTACGAGATAGTCAAAGGAATGTTCCAAAGAAGAAACCTATTCCAAGAGAAACCCCCTAAGAAGAAAGTTCCTTCTCGGAAGCCACTCCGATCCTTTCACTTGAACCGCAAAGGCAGCTCGGGGCGAGGACTCGAGGCTCTTGACACGAGATGAAGAGATCACATACTCGAAGCGCAAGGATGAAAATCCTCGGTACCAAAACCTCCAAGTCCTCAAACTATCCAAGAAAAGGGAAGACTCTGCACTTGTACCTCGGGATGAAAGCTACGAAGATGAAGAAGAGCAATTGGATAAATCATACGGGAAGAAGTTTCACAAAGTCGAGACACCTTCAAAAGGCGAAGAATTTGCTAAAGATCAAATGGGTGGCCGGAGGATCAAGTGGGCTGCCCTCTCTCTCCGATCTGATGCGGTTAATCGACCCGATAAGGGATCGCGGTGCCACCACTCTTGTGCAACAACAACGACTGTGGAGGACACTATGTGTATGATTTTGAAAGCAGAGGCGAGAAAGAAAAGTCTAGAGATGGCGAGGATGATTATACAAAGTTTCTTCTAGGCAGGTCCAACACACTCAAAGGAGAAACCTCGAAACTCCTAAGGACATGAAGTCTCCTCATGTCTCCTCATCATCGGACTCTTCATCTCATTCATCACAACCACCATCAACAAAGTCAACGGATCATCATCCAAATCGGTGAAGAAACCACCTAAATCTTGGATTTCTCAAACTCATGCAAAAGATTGTGAAAGTTGTCAAACAAGTTAGAAAGAAGGACATGCTCCACGAAAAACTTAATTGGTATCTTGAACAAATGCGGTGCTTACATGATGAGAATGACAAGATGCGGAAAGATAGGAAAGCTATTCGAGAATTCATGAGAAGTCATCGTCGGGAGGCTGAATGAAATGATTGAAGGTTACACTCAAAAGTACCTTGGGATATCGTTCCTAAAGTCCAAAAGGAGCTGGAGAAGTCGACAAGAGATCAAACCCACAAGTTTCTTCTCGACCTTTGTCCCGGTGTGACTAGAGTATTCTCGGACAACTCACTCCTAACATCGTCGCATTGGTTAAACATACAATGGCCAAAGAAGGCGATCTCTACGAATGCGGGTTAATCGCTAAACTAGTGATGCAAATGTCAAAGCGATGCGGGCGTTTACTTGGATGAAGCTAAATTTTTGAAGGTCTACTTGCTTTTCAACTCGGTTCATCATGCAAGGTCGGCCGATCAACCCAAACGGCCAAGAGATGGCGATGATAAGGATAAGGACTCGCACCTAAGCGTCGAAGCGATGCGGTCAATCTACATCTATGCCACCTCCTCCACCACGGACTTCTTCTCAACAAAGTCTCCTCCACCTCGGTCTTCTCTTGATAAACCTCGGGGCGATTCCGAGTTACCACCTGACTCATAAAGCGGTGATTACTTTGAGTATCTGGGTGGTGACGATGAAGAGGTCCTTGAGCCCGACAACAACCCACCTCACCCAAACAAGTGCGAAACCGGTATCATCATCAAAGCCTTCCAAAAGAAGAAGCGGGCGACTCGGCCGGGTCGTATCATGGCTAGATGACGATAAAACCGAAGAGTTTGAATGGTTCTCCACACTTGTCAATCAAACTCCTACGATGAAGGTCAAGAATTGGTAGAGCGGTTCAACATTGGAGCATGCAAAACTTTTGCAAGAAAAGTTCCATGTGAAGAAAATGACAAAATCGAATTGAAGCGAATCAAGAATGAAGCTTTTCAACTATGGAAAACGACTCGAAAGCGCCCTCGGTCGAATATCATCTTGAGAACATCGCTCGAGCTATGTCTAACAACATGGATTGGCTCAATCCGGAAGCAAACATTGACTTCACACAAAGGGACAACCCTCCATACTACACCGATTGGACCAAACCTCTACCAACCATTGGCCAGCGGGCGAACCAAGGATTCCCTTCCGATACTTCTTCAACAAAGACACGGAATTTCTTCTCCATGGTGGCGATGGTTCGAGAAAATACACTACATCATTGACTCTTCCATTCCAGTGACCATTTACTCAAGCGCATAGCTATCGAGGCGTGCAAATCACTTGTTTTCGACAGCGTGCAAGCATCGACCAAGATGCATTGTATGGGATTCATCATTGGCACGAGCGCGAAGAATCTACTCTGATGCACGGTTCGAAGTCTCAACATGCGGTGTATAGCTCCAAGGACATCGTGGCCATCAAACACATTGATCTCAAGTCTAAGTGGGACTACACATTCTTGAAGAATATCATAGTCAAGCGACAAGATGAGCAGGACTATGGATTCTCCGAAGTGACTTTGAGAACTTGTCCTCAACGACATCGAAGACATGTATCTTGCCAAAGTGCGGTCGTATGAGACAATTCTCGTTGAAGTTCAACGTGAATTTATCAAGTCGGTTCTCATCTTCATTAGGCGCATCGTGATCAAAGAGCGTGTCGAAGATATCCGGATGGTTGTTGAATCATATCGAAGCGTGTAAACTTCACTCCACCACGACTTGATCTTCCGACATCAACCGACTTACACAACTCACGCTCATCGGCAAACCTTTGGCGTTGTTTACGCGGTGAACTTCAAAGCGCTTAATGGCGTGTAGTGAACTCCACAAATTTGGGGATCATACCTTGAAGATGGTTAGGGATGGATTGGCGTCTGATTGAAGGATATCGCTGAAAGTTGGGAATCCTAAGCGCTGGAATTCTCGGGAAAGGAGGGATGTGAGGCGTATCATCACCATGATTGATGAGCGGTTGTTCGAAGGGATCGATTCGAGACGATTGGAAAGCTATGTTGGTGGTCGACTCGGGAGAAACATCATCGGCTTTCAGCATACATGCGCACTCACAGGAATATCACTTGCACTTCACGGTACCCTTGAATTGTTTCCTTCATATAATTTTGGATGTGTGATTATATATGTGAATGGCTTGTGCACACATAACGATGTACAACCCGTAATTGTCAAGAAAGGACCACGTAGTGCGCCTCGGTGCCACAATCCTTATAAAAGGAGCGAGCTTCTTATTTTGAGTAAAACCTATCAAACCTTTCATTTTTCAAGGTTTTGCTCAAAAGACAAGTACTTCCCATAAGATTTTCAAAACCTCAACCGTTTATATCACTAGTTGAGGGGAGTATTTGATTTAAAACTTTGTTCACAAATTGTTCATAGTGGTCACTCTTCCATGACACTCAAAATGGTCATATTTATTCTCAAGCGTTCAAAAATAACATTTTATATGCCATTTTGAGGGAGAAAATTGTGTGATAAGAAATATGTTGTGCAAAATGCAAATGAATCATGTACCTCGGACTTAACCAACGAATTGTGGTACTAAAGCTGTTAGTAACTCGAAAAGACTTGTCTGGACGGGTAATAATTTCAAGCTAGTTCGCTAGTGATGTAAGCGTGTCTCATGAAAGGACTTGTCCAAGTAGAAAGTACCATTCGAAAACTCTTGATAGACATGAACTCGGCGGGTTTGACAACCTTTCAAGGTTTGTCTACACCTTCAAGGTAGTTATTAGAGCTAGTTGTCACCTAAAAGGCGACAATGTAACTCTTTAACTATTCAACGTAACCGTGTCTCGCGGAGATTGTCTATCTTGATGGATCAATTCAAAAGTCGCGCTCTTTCCTCACTGTGCATTTAACCATTAAAACTATTAAGCACATGTGGAGGGGTATTTATGCAAAACTTATCTCTCACGATGGTTCAAACATGTTTTCATTTACAAACCCTTTGAGAGATATTTTCACATCTGATGGTTTTAATGGCAAACATAGGTTAGTCATGGAGTTATAAGGTGACTAAGGTTAGGAATAACCGTCCTATGATCCGCCAGAGCGGAGGGATCTACCCAAGGACACTACCATTAGTTAGTGTTAGAAGTCCTTAGGAATGATTGTAAAAGGAGAAAATGAGAATCGGAGAAAGAAGGAGTTGAAGAATCAAAAGAAATGTAAAGTAAAGGGTGAAAAGAAATAGCCCTCAGTTATTCAACTTAGGGCGGACACGGGTTCAATTCATATACTCTTGGTTGTCACTTAGTGACACGGTATTGAAGATTAAAAGTCGTCATGGACCCGATGGCGCATGCACTAAACCTTCTTAGCCACTCAAGTTTCTCTCAGCGAAGCTTGTTTCATTCTCACGGGGAACCCTACATAAACTATTGGCTTTCTCTTAGAGATCGTTGGTATTGAAGAAGGAGACCCTCTCCTAGTCTCCGCTCGGAAAACCAAAGCGCACTATTGAGTCTAGAGCCACGAGATTCATCAAAAGATCTCTTAGGAACACTTGACATTTAATCACTTGATGATCAACAAATAAGATCATCGATGGTTCATATCGAGTCCTTCACGGATCTTAGCAATCATCGAGAACATTTATGAGAGGTTCACATCATGATCCTCGGTGATTGAATGGAAACTCTGCCGGTCAACATCAAACGACCACGGCGGTGAGTCACTTGGTAACTCCCGTGGATTACGCGAGTGTGTCTCATCTGATCTGATCGTGAGGTGATGCTTGGTGTACCTCGGCGACTCATCGAGCTGTAGATGTACTTGGTACATCGCGTTATCTCACTTGTGGGACTCCGGTTCGAGAGCGGCCTTTGTAAAATTAGAGTTGTGTTTTCACACTATCTTGTTAACACTCTCGAAGTTCAAACTTGTAAGTCTGGGAAACCGCTTATTACTAACCGTTTGAAATGTTTTCTTCTTATGGAAGCTCGGGCGGGATGATCGTCTTGATTCTTCTCATGCTCACGCCAACATCATCACTAATGGAAGTTCTATTCAATGCAACACAACCGTCGAATGATTCTTCATCAAACAAAAGAATCTACAAAGTCAAAGACTTAAAGAACTTCATCGATATTGATTTCCAACGTCAAAGGCGTGTGAGCATGTTGAAGAATGGCGTGGAACCTTTGGAGCGTGAAGCGGAACTGAAGCGGTGATGCGAACAACAACATACTATCACTTTCACCACAAAGAACAATGATCAAAGAACAAAGTTAAAGATGACGTCAAAGCATAAGCTGTTCAAAGATAACTATCTCTCTACCTTTGGAGATTGTTCGAATCAAGGCAATTCCTCTCACAAGAAAGAAGAATGTCGGAAGGCGTCACGACTACTATTACATCAACGCCTTCACCGTTTACATTCATATATACTTGAGGGAGATTGTTGGAATCACTCTAAGCATATTTCAAGTATTTATATTTCATATGTAATAGGTAGCTTTATTATGGCCTTTATGTTTGTTTAAGGTCAAGCTTATGTAGAAGGCCCATAAGCAGATCCAAGCCCAATAAGGAATAGGGAAGGAGAGGTGTTGCCTAGCTCCTTGCCTATATAAACTCTTGTAAACCCTCATTTGAGGGTTGGTTGTTCAAGTTTTCTCTTCATTCACTCACTCTTTTCCTTAACCGTTTCTTAGTTTATACGTGTGTGTGTGTATTTACTTGTTCATCCGCCTTCATCTCTTTCTCTATAACTTGTGTTTGTAAAACTAGTGACCTAACAAACATCAAAATCAACCCAATTCCATTTCTAAACCAAAATAGCAATACAGATTGACTTTCGTTGACCGATTATTTTTGTGAATGTAAGTGATTTAAATGGAACAAGTAAACACAAATAAGCTCACAAAAGCTATAGACAGCTGATATGAGCTTATCTCAATCTTAAAAACAGTTTCTTTATTACCAAATATTGAAATGAAAGATCAAAAATGAAACTTGGAAGTTTTTTTATTAAAACTGAAATAAGAGTACAAGAGAAAACTGAGATTACAAAAACTTTAAGAAAACAACATTAAACTACTGAAAAGCTCAAAAATACAGGAAACATAAACTAATTTTAAAGAAAAATAATGCACTACACTACACGAATTACATTGTGAGCTAGGAGGGTCTATTTATAGCCTTGAGCAGCCTTGGGATCCTTTTCAGAAGAGCCTAGAAGTCCATTCGTAGCCACTCATTCATTCCTTGTCACTTCTACCAATCACAATGCTCCATTTCTCCCATTGATGTGTCGCGGCCAATGAGATTGTGCCATTTGTCCACGTAAGCAGCTATCCTGACATGTCAGAGGTCTAGAAGGATGGAAAGATCCTTAGTACGAGGATTTGTGTTTGGGATTGGTGGTAAAAGTGGTAAAAGGTGCGTTTGGGAGAGACAGGGAGGGGATAAAGGATTGGGCGCGTTTGGTTTATTTAATAATATTTTGAAGGGGTTTGACCGGGTCTATGGGAGTTGACTTGGGTAAGGTTCGGGTAAATGGTGTATTCGGGTTGGGGTTTTGT
This sequence comes from Chrysanthemum lavandulifolium, assembly GCA_022545495.1. Taxonomy (NCBI): domain Eukaryota; kingdom Viridiplantae; phylum Streptophyta; class Magnoliopsida; order Asterales; family Asteraceae; genus Chrysanthemum; species Chrysanthemum lavandulifolium. Next base: position 198,938,769 of record CM040243.1, on the reverse strand, counting down.
TAATAAGTGGCCGGGTTGTGTAGTTGGATTTGTTTGGGCCGGGTAAGGGTAAAAGGGATTGGGCCATGTATATGTTTTTGTGTTGGATTAGTTAAATGGACTAGTATTGGATCCAAGATGCAACATAGGGACCAAAGGTGTATAAATTGAATTTTTAAGGGACCAATCTTGTGAATCTGAAATTATCTTCCAACGACCATCTTTGCCATTCTTCAAATAAACCAAGGGTCAATTTGCAATTTTTGAAACTTCAAGGGTCACTTTTGTCAAATGTTCAAACTTGAGGGGCCATTTTTGCCAATTCTTCAAACTTGGTGAAAACTTCCAAAAATCATCCTCGGAGAATAAAATCTTCATAAATGCTCAATTTTGATCTTCCGCCCGGCTTAAGCTCTTTTAATCTCTCGTGCTCGGTTTATCGTCGATTTGGTTCCTTTTGCGTGTTTTTACATATCCGCACTGCACAAGCACAAACTCAAGAAAACCACAAATATTAGCAATAAGCGGCTCTTTCTTGGTTATTTTGGGTCTATTTGATGATGAAAAGGTATGTGTTTTAGCACATACCAAAATACCCTGCACGAGACCATTGTCGGTGTCCTCACGCAATGCAATCAACTCACGCTTCTAAAACCAAGGATTTCAAACTCTTTCTACTAAACCTATGAAGAAGTAGCAAAGATTCCTCAAAAGAGATTAAGAAAGCCTTAATTCTAAAAACGCCCCGTTTACCTTTTATTTCACATATATAGATATCACGGTTAAGCATATTCTGATTATGAATGACGGTATGTTGAACTTTTATGTCGATCAATAACTCCAACATTTTTCAAACGACACGTTAGGATCACGGAGTAGGAAACACAACACGCAGTGAAGTGACCATACGGATAGAATACATAAGTCCCGATTTTTCACAAGTCCCAAACTAAGCGTAAAATCGAAATCATTGTTAAGTATGATTCTAGATGCTAACACTACCCATGGAAGTTACTTGTGTAATTACCTTTTGTTCCCATTTTCCTATTTTCCTCTATTTATTTTATTTTTGTGAGAAATGAATTTCTTCAAGTTCTCGTTTCGATAAGAATTATTCCGATAAAGATACAAAGCTAAGTCGATAATTAGTTATCCGTCTTCTCTCAAGAACCATTGTCGTAAAAATGAGGTCCACATCAAGGAATTTTATTCACTTATACTTTTGACTTTTTCATTACTTTTCACCATCATTTCATTTTTTTTTTTTTTTTTTTTTACATATACTTTTACTTATATGAGTTGTGAACCACGGAGCTTCATGGGGTAATTCCAAGACTATAGGCTTCATGAAATGAGGATCCCTACCGGCTAGGCTAAGACCTCACTCAATCCCGGCTAAAGATCCAAGGGTCCGATCTCGACACATGACTCACAACTTTACTTATTACTTTATCACATATCACTAATTACTCATTTATTTATTACGGATCCTTGATGTGTACCCAATTTTTTAAAACAAAGATTCTTTTAAGAAGATAAAGAACTAACTATCGCTAAAACTCAACATCTCTAATTATTGATTAGACAGATATGGGGTGAAACAATTTTGTGGGAACAAAAGCCATAAGTACCTTGATGGGCTCTAAAGAGACCAACTACTCCACGCTTAGCATCTAAACTCATAAGTAACTCTATCATTTCTCGATCTCGCAAATTTAAAATCCCGAATAATGAGATCCGCAGATGCTTAGCCGATAATTTTTAGATTACCTATGGTTAAGGAACAAGCTAGGGCTCAACACGCCAGGGTGTCAAAACATATTAATTTAGTCAAGTCGAATTCTATTCCTACTCTCACCAATGGAAAGTTAATCAAGGTGTCAAACATATATTAACTTAGCAAATGCTTCGCCTAATGAAATTGGTTATGCATATTTAAAGTCACTCAGAAACTTGCAAAATCTTGGCCTTGTGAGCTAGAATTCGCATTTTATAGCTTCTTGTCTAAGAGACTAGCAAAACTTTTCAATCAAAAGACTTAACAAAAGCTTACAAAATTTTTAAATTTTCACATTTTTGCACAATTTTTCATTTTCTAAGGAAAAGCGGGTTACGAGTACACGACGAAAAACAAGCAAGTGCGGTCAAATCAAATCGAAGATTACCCTACCCCAGACTAGAACGAAACATTGTCCTCAATGTTTAAAGCAAGGTATCACGAAAATCTAAAAGCCGTTTATTAAGTATGCTCAAAGATAAACGTTAGTCGATAAGATTAGGATATCGGTTTCCATCGGCATCGATCATGAAACTCGAGTGGAGAAAAGACAAACTTGAGCACGAGAGTCTTCATATCGGAAAAATCTGGACAAAACATCACAAACAACCAAACACGAGAAATCAAGAGGCGGACCCTTCACGTCACTTATTAGAAAATAGAAAGAAGATAGATGGATAAGCATGGGGTGCCTCCCACGAAGCGCTCTTGTTTTTCTTCAACGAGTCGCTAGCCCGACTCGTCCCGAATTCATTTGTCCTTGGGAAGCAAGCGGAAGAGATACTGTGGTCAAAAGCGGTGTCCTCATTCCAGAAGGAATGAGATCAAGTGGAAGTGAGAAATAAAATGTCGCTTGAACATAGGGGATATGATCGGTGCGAAATCGCTTTTCCAGCATAAGCTAACCACTTGAATGGTTAATCTATAAGGAACTTAAAACAGCTCACACCAAATGCAATTTAGATCGAGAATCTGATGGATTCCGGGTGCGTTAAGTCGAAGGTTGATCGGTGTTTAACACTTGATCGATGGTAGAATGATCACTAAGGATAGTGATCGATAGGTTTTTGAGATTTTTATAAACTACGTGATTAAAGGAAATTAAAAGTTAAAATCTATTAAATAAACGCTATCACTATTTTTACAATGATGTTTTGTTTTATGTTTTATAAAGCGAAATTAAAATCTACGCGACGTCTGATTAAAACGTGAAACTTACAAATATTAACCCTAAAAATATGAAAATGATATTTTTATAAACCTAATGATAAAAGAAACTTTTAGAAAAATAAAATTATTTTATAACTAATTATCTAATTATTATTAATTAAAACTATTTTAACTATTAAATAATTACCTAAAATACAAGAAAATAGAAATAAAGCTAGAAAAATAAAATTAAGACTTGGAAAATCTAAAATAACAAAAAGAATTTTCAAAACTATTTTTATATTTTTCGATTATTTTCTATTTTTATGAATTTTAAACTATTAAAACTACTTAAATTACTAAAATTACAAAATAAACTATGAAAATCTGGAAAATTACTTTTTCACTTTTTATATTTATCTAAACTTAATAAAAATGAAAAGTTATTTTTGGACTTTTCCAATTTTTCTATTAAAAGCTATTTAAATAATCCTAAAAGCTGCTTTTAATTAAGAAAATATAAAAACTGTTATGGAAAATGTGAAAATTTCAGAAAACTCTAAAATTATACTAGGAATCTAGGAAAAATAGAAAAACATGGTGTTGTTTGGAAGAAATTGAAACTGCTATAGTAAGTGCTTATTAATAAGCACCTTAAATAAGCAAATGAGAACCAAGGACCACCAAATTTTCACAGAAGCTATTTTATGTTAAAATGACCCAAATGCAACTAGTTTCAACAACCTTTAACCTCTGATAAGCTAATTACCAAGATTTGGCTTTGGTGAGATTAATACTAAAACAGTGATGAGGGTGCTACTTTTAAGCTTAAGCACAAGCTTATTAATAAGCTGTAAATGAAAAGCAAAAGTTGGAAACGCACTAGGCTGGATAGCTTCCTTCAAACCAAAAATCACCGGAGGCAGCTGTGGAGCTTGGAACAAACTACTGCAAAGCTTGAAAAGCTCATTCAGCCGAGCTTGTGGCCGAGGCGATTAAAATCAAATTCACGCTAGTTTGAAGCTTTTAAAAATTGTAAAATTATGCTAAAATGGTTATAAGAAAGAGTACCAATGAACTTTTGAAATGCTAACTCCTCGAGATTGGCTCATAAATAAGCTCATGAAAAATCCTCTATTTGAGCTCAAACCACTTTTCACACTTTTGACTTTTGAAGATAATGATAAACTTTGACTAATATGAACTTTGGATCCAATTTTGTAACTGAGATTGATGTTATGTATTGTAACAAGTGTAAAGCAAGCAATGATGATGGATTTTAAACACAAAATAATGAGCTATGATTAAAATCTCAACGAGAGAAAGCAGAGATGGATTAAGGTGAATTGTTGACTTTTAGCTACGGACCCAATCCTTTGGCTCAAATGAGTTCAATTTTACTTAACAAACATGAGCTAATAGAAATGAACAAGCGCATAAGCTTAAAGGCGAAATATAAGAAGAACCAAACACTCCTTATGGTCTTGTGTTACAACTTGAGACAAATCGAACACAACCAACTTATTTATGATCAAATTAACTTAATATGACTTAATTCATGCTATTAGAGCAGTTTTAAAGATTTAAACTACAATTCTGATTATGCATAGAACTTGCAAATCAACACAATGTTGCCTAGCCCATGGCTTGTTATTCGAAACCGGAACCAGCGACCTATCAGAACCACCTCATTGAACTCAAACAAACCCATTTCCATATGCGCAATGCCCAAAACCAATTCCAATCCTGTAACCCAATATCCTCCTTTGTTGACTTACATTGACCTTTTAAGGAACTTGATTGAAACTAGATAACGGGTTTACAAAAAGTTAAGATAAGCTCGAATAAACTGTTTAACTTATTAAATAAGCATTGAAGCTTGATAACATGAGTTGAATTGAAAATTTACAACGATGAACGAATTCATGAAACTAAATGGAAACTTTGATCTAAGGTTTAGATAAATTAAAATAATGAACAACTTAGTTTAAGTATCATAGAGCTTAAGATTACAAAGTTTAGAGCTAATTAAGACATTTAAAAATAAACGACATACAAAAATTTTAAAAGCTAAGTTACTTCTTCTCTCTGTTCCCTTGCCTCTTTTATGCATCGAGTTGAGCTCACGTGTCCTTGAGATCGCCATCCATTTCATTTGGCCAACGAGTAATGATGTTTAGCCATTTTTCCATTTTGGCGGGAAGTGGAAGCCTTGACTTGTGCTCGAAACAAGCGGTGGGGGTGGCATTAATGTGGGTGGTGGATGATGATGAGGGTGGAAGAAAGTGGAAAGGGAGGTGAGGTGATGGGTTGCGAGTGAACAAGTGGGAAGCGGGAGGTGGAAGAAAGTGAGCAGGTGGAGGCGCGTTTTTGTTATTTGACTTTCTTTGACCAAAGGGTCAAAATAGCTAATATTTGGGAGTCCAAAAGGAAGGTCCTTTGGTTTTGACGTGGCCAATATGGGTTTGACAAGGCTAGTTATTAGCTTAATATGACAAGGACTATAGTTGCAAATCGAAATCTTGAAGGACCATTCACGCCATTTTTCAAAGTTACCATAAGGACTAAAGCGACAACCTTTAATAGTACAAGGACTAGATTTGACAATTTCAAAATTTCCAAGGACTAATTTGCCAAATTCCAAAGTTCGAGACCTAAGTTGTAAATTTGTAATTTTAAGTTTCAAGGACTAATTTTGACAACTTAGAATCTAGGGACTCAAAATGATATTTTTTATTTGGATTTACGGGGACTGTTTTGACAACTTTTGAAACTTGGGACTAAAGCGCCAATTATGCAAACTTGATCGTTTTCACAGATTTTGATATTTTGCATTTAAAACACATAAAACACTTATTTGTGATATTTTTATCATTTTGATGCATTTACGGGTGTTTTCGGCCAGATTGCAGCTTGATGATACAAAACGACGAAAGATAATTGGTTTCAAATACTCATCATTTTCAGATCAATTAAACCGCAAAACATCCGAAACACTCGTAAATGCATCAAAATGATAAAAATATCACAAATAAGTGTTTTATGTGTTTTAAATGCAAAATATCAAAACTGTGAAAACGATCAAGTTTGTATAATTGGCGCTTTAGTCCCCAAGTTTCAAAAGTTGTCAAAACAATTCCTCGGTAAATCCAAATAAAGAAAAATATCATTTTGAGTCCCTAGGATTCCTAAGTTGTCAAAATTAGTCCGTGAAACTTAAAATTACAAATTTACAACTTAGGTCCCCGAACTTTGGAATTTGGCAAAATTAGTCCTTGAAATTTTGAAATTGTCAAATCTAGTCCTTGTACTATTAAAGGTTGTCAGCTTTTAGTCCTTATGGTAACTTTGAAAAATGGCGTGAATGGTCCTTCAAGATTTCAGATTTGTAACTATAGTCCTTGTCATATTAAGCTAATAACTAGCCTTGTCAAACCCATATCGCCCCTCACAAAACCAAAGGACCTTCCCTTTTGGACCTCAAATATTAGCTATTTTGACCCTTTGGTCAAAGAAAGTCAACAATGTAAAACGCGCCCCCACTGTTCACTTTCTTCCACCTCCTGCTTCCCCACTTGTTTGCCTGCAACCCATCACCTCAGCCTCCCTTTTCCACTTTCTTCCACCCTCATCATCATCCACCACCCACAATTAATGCCACCCCCCCCTACCTGCTTGTTTCAGAAGCCTACAAGTCAAAACTTCCACTTCCCGCCAAAATGGAAAAATGGCTAAAACACTCATTACTCTCTCATTGGCCAAAATGAGAGGTGGGATCTGCTCTAAGGACACGTGTGAGCTCAACTGATGCATAAAAGAGGCAAGGGAACAAGAGAGAAGAAGTAACTTAGCTTTTAAAATTTCTTGTATGTCGTTTTATTTTTAAATGTCTTAATTAGCTCTAAACTTTGTAATCTTAAGCTCTATGATACTTAAACTAAGTTGTTCAGTTATTTTAATTTATCTAAAACCTTAGATCAAAGTTTCCATTTAGTTTCATGAATTTCGTTCATCGCTGTAAATTTTCAATTCAACTCATGTTATCAAGCTTCAATAAGCTTATTTAATAAGTTAAACAGTTTATTCGAGCTTATCTTAGCTTTTGTAAACCCGTTATCTAGTTATAATCAAGTTCCCTAAAAGGTCAATGTAAGTCAACAAAGGAGGATATTGGGTTGCAGATTGGAATTGGTTTTGTATTGCGTACATGGAAATGGGTTTGTTTTGAGTTCAATGAGTGGTTCGATAGGTCGCTGGTTCCGGTTTCAAGAATAGCAAGCCATGGTGCTAGGCAACATTGTAAGTGATTTACAAGTTCTATGCATAATCAGAATTGTAGTTTAAATCTTTAAAACTGCTCTAATAGCAAGAATTAAGTCATATTAAGTTAATTTGATCATAAAATAAGTTGGTTCTCGTGTTCGATTTGTCTCAAGTTGCAATACAAGATACATAAGGAGTGTTTGGTTCTTCTTATATTTCGCCTTTTAAGCTTATGCGCTTGTTCATTTCTATTAGCTCATGTTTGTTAAGTAAAATTGAACTCATTTGAGCCAAAGGATTGGGTCTCAGAAGTTAAAAGTCAACAATTCACCTTAATCCATCTCACTGCTTTCTCTCGCTGAGATTTTGAATCATAGCTCATTATTTTGTGTTTAAAATCCATCATCATTGCTTGCTTTACACTTGTTACAATACATAACATCAATCTCGCCATAAAATTGGATCCAAAGTTCATATTAGTCAAAGTTTATCATTATCTTCAAAAGTCAAAAGTGAAAAGTGGTTTCTGAGCTCAAATAGGAGGATTTTCATGAGCTTATTTATGAGCCAATCTCAGGAGAGTTAGCATTTCAAAAGTTCAGTTGGTACTCTTTCTTATAACCATTTTAGCATAATTTTACAATTTTCTTAAAAGCTTCAAACTAGCTTGTGAATTTGGCCTTAATCGTCGCCACAAGCTCAACAGAAATGAGCTTTTCAAGCTTTTGCAGAGTTTGTTCCAAGCTCCACAGAGTCGCCCCAGTATCGATTTTTGGTTTGAAGGAAGCTAGCTGTGCCTAGTGCGCTTCCAACTTTGCTTTTCATTTACAATTTTATTAATAAGCTTGTGCTTAAGCTTAAAAGTAGCACCTCATCACTGCTTTTAGTATTAATCTCACCAAAGCCAAATCTTGGTAATTAGCTTATCGAGGTTAAAGGTTGTTGAAACTAGTTGCATTTGGGTCATTTTAACATAAAATAGCTTCTGTGAAAATTTGGTGGTCCTTGGTTCTCATTTGCTTATTTAAGGTGCTTATTAATAAGCACTTACTATAGCAGTTTCAATTTCTTCCAAACAACACCATGTTTTTCTATTTTTCCTAGATTCCTAGTATAATTTTAGAGTTTTCCTGAAATTTTCACATTTTCCATAACAGCATATTTTTCTTAATTAAAAATGCTTTTAGGATTATTTAAATAGCTTTTAATAGAAAAATTTAAAAGTCCAAAAATAACTTTTCATTTTATTAAGTTTAGATAAATATAAAAAGTGAAAAAGTAATTTTCCGATTTTTCATAGTTTATTTTGTAATTTTTAGTAATTTAAGTAGTTTTTAATAGTTTAAATTCATAAAAATAGAAAATAATCGTAAAAATATAAAAATAGTTTTGAAAATTCTTTTGTTATTTTAGATCTTTCCAAGTCTTAATTTTATTTTTCTAGCTTTATTTCCTATTTTCTTGTATTTTAGGTAATTATTTAATAGTTAAAATAGTTTTTAATTAATAATAATTAGATAATTAGTTATAAAAATAATTTTCTTTTTCTAAAAGTTTCTTTTATCATTAGGTTTATAAAAATATCATTTTCATATTTTTATGGTTAATATTGTGTAAGTTTCACGCTTTTAATCAGACGTCACAGTAGATTTTAATTTCAGCTTTATAAAACATAAAACAAAAACATCATTGTAAAATAGTAATAGCGCTTATTTAATAGATTTTAACTTTTAATTTCCTTTAATCTCCGTAGTTTATAAAATCTCAAAAACCCATCGATCACTATCCTTAGCGATCATTCTACCATCCGATCGTTGTTAAACACCACCAACCTCCGGACTTAACGACCGGAATCCAATCAGATTCTCCTCGATATAAATTGCATTTGGTGTGTGAGCTGTTTTAAGTTCCTTACGCTAACCATTCACAGTGGTTAGCTCATGAGAAAACTTGACGGTTTTGCACCGATCAGGATATTATAAAGGAATGATCCATCATCCGGTGGTTTTGCGGGTGGACGAAAGAATGACGGATCACAATGAGAATGCTCCAAGAGAGATGGGAGCTCATGGTAAGGAGGTGAAAGTTTAACAATGAAGGCATCCAAGAGAGGATCCTTTCTAACAACGGTTTTAGCATAAAGCTCATCTATGTCTAATATCCCGGTTTAAAAATCTTGTCTTCACATGCGTTCAACGGGATACGCGATGGTGGACTCATCAAAAGAAGAGGAGTCAAGAGAACCATCAAGAACAACCATATCCCCTCGGGCCATTCATAATAACATCCTCAATACCCGTGGTATTGGGTCATCAATAGCATCCTCAATGATCGGGTCATTTGTCGAGTATCAAACTCGCTCAAAACTTTACCATATCAACATCAAGTAGAATCGCCAAGAATCTGAGGATAAACATCCGCCATAGTGGATTGCCACTAATCTCTTCATCAAATCGGAAAGTCTCAAGCTCGGAGAGAAATCACTATCTTTAACGGAGATAGGATGCGAACTGAATTATCGCATGGCTTCAATCTTGAAATGGAAGATAAACATTCGACAATGTTTCTCGTAATGCTTCATCCTCGATCCGAATATCATTAAGCTCAATCTCTTCATCTTCGGCATGAAATCATTTACTTTTCTATAGGCTCAAGGTAAATCGCTCACGAAATCGATGTTCCATAAGAATCGTTATCAAGATCGGAGAACATCTCAACATGATCATTCAAATTATCAAGAGAAGGTTCATCACAATATCAACAACCCTGCACTCTCTTGGGCTCGGGATAAGGATCTCAACATTAGACGATTCCGCTTTAGGAATAGTACTAAGATACTCATCCCCATTATGAGAGAGTCAACGGGTTCAACAATGTCAGAATAATAGAATCATCGACCTCTTCCAAAGAACGCTACTTCTCTCAACCCATGCGAGGAAGGGAAGGGTCGAAATGAAAGGCTCGTAAAATGAGAGAGAGATAAGATCCTGAGGCGGGACAAGTGGTGTGCTCTTTAGAGCTATCAAGTTCCACCACTCCGCTAGGTCTCCGGTTCTTCCGCTTAGAAATCGCTTTAAGCTCATAAATTGCCTGCTTTTGTTGTAACTCGACAAACTCGTAATAGCGAATCGTGAAAGAGAAGGATCGATTCTAGAATTCTTCTGATTAGAGTCGAGAGTACAAACGGAATCACCTCGGTTCGTGAACATGTTCCATCTCCTCACCGAGAGGAGTAGGAATCGAGGGTTCATCAAGATTATATTTCAAAATTTTCGAAGGCTTCAAGTTTTCAATGTTGTTAAGAAACGACGATGTTCAAAGAAATCGCCTCCGCGACCCCGCGGGTTCTTCGGTAGCTCCTAATAGTGTGATCGCCTTCCATAACTTGAACGGGTTCCTCATTAACACATTGTCGAGCTTGAATGTGGCTTAATAAAGTTTGAAGCATGCTTTCAATGTGGTTTTGACGTTGCTCAAATCTTTCTTCAAAATTGATGGAAACGCCATCGATAACCCCGGGTTCTTTCAAAGTGGCAACACATACAAGATTCATGATAAAATCCACACCCTTTGCAAAACAACGCTCACAAAGTGAATCATCTTTTAACAAATCTCTACAATTAAAGCAATAGGGTGAAAGAAATTTTGAGACTCCATGAGAATTAAACATATAGAGAGGGATAAGAGGAAAGAATTATCAAATCAGAGGGTAAAGAAGAATATTTTTGGGTTTTTAAAACAAATTTTGAAAAGGAAAATCTTTTTGGGTTTTTATAAAAGGGATATGTACAAATATCAACGATAACTTCACGAGGAAGGATCTTCAAACGCACACGATTCGAGACGAATACGAAAACTCGCTACAAGCTCCTCCCGCAATGGCGCCAAATTGATATGTCCAAACCATTAAGTTTACTCACACAAGCTAGCCACTTGTGAATGACTAACCGAAGAAACTTAAAACAGCTCGACAAACCAATAATGAAGAAGAAGTGTGTAGATGTGGGTAACTCAAACGTGTTAGGTTTGAGCACCGAGATCGTTCAACGAGGTCGAATGAATTTCCAACTCACGCCTCGATTATCGGATTTGAATAAGATAAGGGATAATATGATGTTTCTAAACCACGGATAAGGAAAGCATATAGGATTAAAATCTATGGGGAAAACCTAAGAGTCTAAGGCAACCACGCAAATTTACACTAAAACGCAAATACGGATTAAATCAAACGCTTAATAAAATGCAATAACGCTCATTGTAAGTCCTAAAAATACCTAAAATTACTTTTATGCTAAAAATGATATTAGAAAACTATTTATGAATTAAAACTATTTTTTTGGATTTTTCTGGATTTTATTTAAATTAAAAACTAATTTTTAACTTTAGAAATAAGACTAATTATCTAAAAATTATGAAAAAGAGAGGGAAAATTATGGAATTACTTTTCAAAAATATAAAATATCACAAAAGACTTTTCAAAACTATTTTTGTAATTTTCTGATTATTATTCTATTTTCTATGAATTTAAATTGTGAAAAATACCAAATAAAAGGGGAAAAATAGGAAAAATATTTTTATGCTTTTATATTTTTCTTAAACTGAGAAAATTGAAAATTATTTTTGGAACTTTTCTTAATTATTTGCAATTAAAGCTATTTTAAAATGCCTAAAACCGATTTTAATAAAGAAAAATAGTGAACAAAGGACCAAAATTATGAAAACTCAGAAAATTCTAAATTATTATTTTAAAGCTATGAAAATATAAAACAAGGGCTTATGTGAGAGAAATATGAGCTATAGAGTAACAAATAGAAATAAGCACTTTTCAATAAGCTAATAAGCACTAAAATGAACCAACTGATAATGGCTAAAATATCCTATAACTACTCTAAGGCAACTTATAAAACTACTCCTAATACCTAATAAGCAATTTACCAAGGATTGCTAACTGCTACTATAAGCAAAACCGATCTCAGACTCTACTTTAAGTCGCTACATCACTTATAAGAGAAGCAAATGTTAAAACTCAGATATGTGGTCTTAAAGACCACCTAGCAGATCGCAAATGGACCAAAAATAAGACCCTAACTACTTGAATGGGCATTGTGCAAAGATCCGTAAGATCCGCATAACCGAGTTTTACATGGGTTCGACTTTTAAAAACAGATTGAAAACTTGACTTTTGTGAGATTTGAGATCAAATGATTTACTGATTTAGATGAAATATGATGTAATGCAACAATGGCAAGCTAGCTTATCAAGTTATACACCCATATGAAGGATTATGATTGACTGATTTTAACAGATTTGAGCTTGAGAGCAGTTTTAGAATGAAATTGACTTTTAGACCAATTTAATGCAAGTAAACTACTAGATTGAAAGTTACTACACTACTAGATACTACCGCAATGTAATTTAACTAGTGACTAACAATCTAACTCGCTTTTAACAAGCAATCCAAACACCCTTTAATAACTCTAACAAACAGACACACTATCATCGCATCGATCCTACTTAAGCAAACATTATAACAACCTAAAACCGAGATTAGAGAGCATCAAACAACAAGAATCAAGTGTCAATCAAGAGCCACATGATCATTCATCAAAACAGCTTTGAGAAAGAAAAGTTGATTACTCACTTAGTTATTCTAGCCAAAATCAAGAGTAACAAAGATCAAACAAGTGAAACACCAACCAACAACCTAATCCAAAGATCAAAATCAACCCAATTCCATTTCTAAACCAAAATAGCAATACAGTTGACTTTCGTTGACCGATTATTTTTGTGAATGTAAGTGATTTAAATGGAACAAGTAAACACAAATAAGCTCACAAAAGCTATAGATACTCATATGAGCTTATCTCAATCTTAAAAATGCTTTATTACCAAATTCAAAATGAAAGATCAAAATGAAACTTGGAAGTTTTTATTAAACCTAAATAAGAGTACAAGAGAAAACCGAGATTACAAAAACTTTAAGAAAACAACATTAAACCACCGAAAAGCTCAAAATACAGAAACATAAACTAATTTTAAAGAAAAATAATGCACTACACTACACGAATTACATTGTGAGCTGTGAGGGTCTATTTATAGCCTCGAGCAGCCTTGGGATCCTTTTAGAAGATCCTAGAAGTCCATTCAGTAGCCACTCATTCATTCCTTGTCACTTCTACCAATCACAATGCTCCATTTCTCCCATTGATGTGTCGCGCCAATGAGATTGTGCCATTTGTCCACGTAGAAGCGCTATCCCGACATGTCGAGGTCTAAGGATGGAAAGATCCTTAGTACGAGGATTTGTGTTTGGGATTGGTGGTAAAAGTGGTAAAAGGTGCTTTGGGAGAGACATGTGAGGGATAAAGGATTGGGCGCTTTGGTTTATTTAATAATATTTTGAAGGGGTTCGACCGGGCCCATGGAGTCGACTTGCAAGGTTCTGTAAATGGTATATTCGGGTTGGGTTTTGTTAATAAGTGGCCTGTTGTAGTTGGATTTGTTTGGGCGGGTAAGGGTAAAAGGATTGGGCCGTGTATATGTTTTTGTGTTGATTAGTTAAATGGACTAGTATTGGATCTAAGATGCAACATGTGGACCAAAGGTGTATAAATTGAATTTTTAAGGGACCAATCTTGTGAATCAAATTATCTTCCAAGGACCATCTTTGCCATTCTTCAAATAAACCAAGGGTCAATTTGCAATTTTGAAACTTCAAGGGTCACTTTGTCAAATGTTCAAACTGAGGGGCCATTTTGCCAATTCTTCAAACTTGGTGAAAACTTCCAAAATCATCCTGAGAATAAAATCTTCATAAATGCTCAATTTTGATCTTCCATTTCGGCTTAAGCTCTTTAATCTCTCGTGCTCTGATTTACGCCCCGATTTGGTTCCTTTATGTTGCTTTACATATCCGCACTCAGACAAGCACAAACTCAAGAAACCACAAATATTAGCAATAAACGGCTCTTTCTTGGTTATTTTGGGTCTATTTTGATGATGAAAAGGTATGTGTTTTAGCACATACCGTGTTCATGAATGACATCTTTGTCGACCGCGGAGTTTGATAAGGAGGGAACGTCATGAATTGAGTCAAGAATTGCGAGCGACCACGATCTCGAGTAGAGACATGTTCCAACACAAGGAATTCCTATTACTTGAGCGAATCGAGTGAGGGAATGTTGAAGTCAAGTTGGTTGACTTTGAATTGAAGTGACATAAGACCATCATCACGGGTTATAAGAATTATACTATCATAGAACCCAAGAACGAATCTAGGACAAATAGGTTCATCTATGTCTAGGAGACCATCAAAGTGAATGGTAGCTAGTTCTTGACGAAGGTTTGTTCCCTCGACAAAGAATGGGTGGATTGTTCCACCCTCGTGAAAGTAAAGTTTCTCTAGACCTTTGAAAACCTCAATTTGTTCTTTGCTAAGACCCTTATTTTTGTGGTGTTGTGAAATGTAGCCAAGGGTGTCTTTGTGATCATAGTACTTTGCAGGAGGCATGTTTGTTCCTAGGAGCAAAAGTTTCATGTTTTAGTAAAACGAAGACTAAATTGACAATTTGTTCTAGTGTGCCTATATGCAAACAATGTGGAGTTATGGTTATCTTGACTCTTTTATGCATAAAATAGTTTTTATTAGTATTGTTTGGCAAAATGCGAGATAACCCAAACGCCCTAATTCAATGTGGCTTCGCTTGAATATACTCTGAATGCATATTAGTTATGGATTACCTTTAGTATTCAAGAGACATTATGCAAGTGATGAAAATAACGCTTTTATTTGTGTGAACAATGAGAAATTGGTTTTCCTATAAGTGAGAAATTTTCAAAATTTTGACATGGGGTTTTAGTTAATTATGATAATGCCTTATGATATACAATTCCTAACTAAGGAAACATGATTAGTTATGTAATTTAACAAATGTAATTCATGATTTGTACATGAAGATGCATAATCCCCATGTTTTGGTTTTGGTATAAATTAGAACCCTAAACTCGTAATTAAGAGAAGTAATGTAGTTAGGATACTTACAATATTGATTTTACCGAGATTAGTTGAAGAAGAAACCTCAATTCGAGTTATGTGTGTTTGTAAGTCGCTTGGTTATGTTGATTGTGAAGGAGGAAGTATTCGTAGTTTAAACTTTTGTTCCGAGTGAACTGACGGACCGACGGACCTAAGTTTTGGTTCCGCCTTTGTTATCGCTTGTTCCGGGGAACAGAGTGCATTTTTGCTAATTTTTGTGTTTGGTCATTCTAAGTTTTAAGCTATGTTTTGATTATGTGTTTGGTTCCATTAATCCTAAACCAAGTCTAAGAAGATTAAATAGTTCTCGCTTAAGAGGTTTAGTTAGGATGTCGGCAATGTTATCTTCGAGGAGACTTTCTCGATTGAGATGTTTCCTTTTGAACATTGTCGCAGGAAGTGATGGCGAATTTCAATATGTTTCGCTCGCATGTTGGACATGATTTTGTTGAGATCAATGGCTCATTTGTTGTCGCAAAGTATGGAGATGTCGTTGAGTTGAATTTCGTAGTCCACTTAGAGCTTGCTTCATCCAAAGAGCTTGTTGACATACCTTTCCAAATGAGACGTACTCGGCTTTGGTAGTTGAGATAGCAAGGGTCGTTTGTTTCTTTGAGAACCATGAGGTGAGACATTGTCCAACAAAAGTACAAATACCACTTGTATTCTTTCTATCAACATAGTCTCTGGCAGGGTCTGAGTCGGCATACACTATGGTTTCTACACCCATTCCTTTGGGATACCATAATCCTAAACATGTAGTGCCTTTAATGTATCTAAATATTCGTTTTATGGCTTCTAGGTGTGCTGTTTTAGGATCTTCTTGAAAGCGAGCACATAGACAAACACTAAACATAATACCGGGTCTACTAGCCGTAAGATAAAGAAGGCTACAAATCATTCCTCTATATTTAGTGTTGTCTACGGATTCACCTTCCTCATCTTTGGTGAATTTAGTTTCCGAGGACATGGGTGTTTTAATGGGTTTTGAGTCTGCAAGACCAAATTTCTTAAGCATATCCTTTATGTATTTAGATTGGTTAAAGAATATACCATCTTCTAGTTGTTTAATTTGAAGTCCTAAAAAAAGTTTAATTCGCCCATCATACTCATCTCAAACTCGTCGTGCATGATTTTAGAGAAAACATCACATAGCTCTTAACAAGTTGATCCGAATATGATGTCATCTATGTATATTTGAACTATGATAATATGTGATTCATTTTTCTTGGTAAAGAGAGTATTATATACTAATCCCATGGTGTATTGGTGTTCAACTAAAATTTTTAAATAGATCATACCAAGCTTTTGGTGCTTGCTTAAGTCTCAGATAATGCCTTTTAAGTTTGAAAATATGATTTGGTTTTTCAAAGTCCGTGAATCGTGGGGTTGTGCAACATATACTTCTTCATTAATGAAACCATTCAAAATGCACTTTTAACATGCATTTGAAAAGTTTGAAGTCGTGAGCACATGTATATGCAAGTAAGATTCTAATAGACTCGAGCCTAGCTACCGTGCATAAGTTTTGTCCTAATCAATACCTTTTTTATTATAGCCTTGTGCCACAAGCCTAGCTTTGTTTCTAGAAACTACACTGTTTTTCCCATTTTTTTCTAAAACCCATTTTATTCCAATTATAGTTTGATTTTTAGGTTTTGGAACTAATGTCCATACGTCATTCCTAATAAATTGGTTTAGCTCCTCTTGCATAGCAATTACCCAAGATTCATCTTTTATTGATTCGCTTACGCTTTTTCAAATTAATGGATGATACAAAACAAAAGTAGTTACTTTGATTTTGAGCTTGTGATCTTATGTTCTTTGATTTAATTGTCCTATGACTTTTCTAAAGGATGACTTTTGGATTCTTTGATATTTATAATATATTTATTCAATGGTTCATCTTCCTTGTTTTTATCATTGTTTTATTGACTTTCAATAAGTTGACTTTCAACTAAGTCATCATCTACCAAAGGTGATGTCTTATAGGAGGCTGAGCCACAAATATTATGTTTAACGATTCCTCGACTCTCATTTGTTTAAACGATGTATGCTTTGCTTGTTTGTGAGTAACCAAGAAACACACCTTCATAAGACTTTGACTCAAATTTGTTGAGATAGTATTTGGTATTTAAAATGAAACATTTACATCCAAACACTCTAAAGTATCCTAAAGTAGGCTTTTGCCTTTATAAATTTCATAAGGTGTTTTGTTCAAGAAAGGACGATTAAGACTCTATTTAAAATGTAAGTAGAAGTGTCAACTACACACCAAAACTTTTAGGGTATGTTTTATTCATTACATTGTTGTAACACCCCAACCCGACACGGTCGAATGCTACATTATGGTGTCATACAAAGCATACAAGAACGCAAGCGGAAGTCTTATCATACAAATAAAATAAAGTCATGAACATCAAAACTCCAAAATGATAAATACAACCACAAATACAAAATAGAAATACCAAAGTAAATACAAATCAAACATAAATCCATAATGAAACATCAACACGGGTGGTCTCTAAGTCCATCTCTTACTCTTTCCCGCTTCCCGCTTAGTACCGCCGATGGAAAAAATGCTACCGAGCTTAAAAGGTATGAAATGAATCAAAAGGTGAACAGATATGACAAGAACTAAAAGCTAAATATAAAAGGTATGAAATGAATCAAAAGGTGACAACAAAATCATAACGAATGAATGAAAGTAATGAGTCCATGAGTAACCCGCAGAACACATCATAACATATATCCACCAAGAACAAAATCAAAGGAAATCCACAAAAAAATAATACATCCTCACACACATACCCATACATACTAATCTTCAAAGAATTCAAAGGTTTAAACATAATCACATATGAGATAGTAAGCAAGATCTTAATCCAAAGAACACCCAAATCTTGTGGAAACATAATAAGCAAATCATATAATAAAATACATATATCCTAAGTTGAATTATATAAGAAATTAGCACAACAGGATATTACACAAGTATGACAATCATTAAGTTTGGATAATTGACAATAGACAAATTGACATCCATCAAAACAGGCAGTAACATATGTAGCAGTACTAGACAAGAATATAGCATGGCAACCACAAAACATAAGTTAGATCAATTTCTGTTAGCAGAGTATCATGTGTATAAATGTAATCATGGCATATCAATATTTAGAAGATAGCACATTAAATGATATTTATAACTTAAGAAGTAATTATTTAAGGACATCACCAAAAGCCGCTAAGTCACAGATTTACATACAAGCATGGCATCTAGACAAATTACATAAGCACATCTTAACATGGTAACCGGATAATTTCATACTAGCATGGCAATGATAATTCAGTAATCACATATCAAGATGGAGAGTAGGCAAATCACGAGTCATACATTAACATAATAAACAAGAGAATCACATACTCATCTCATAGCATTATAAACATACGAAATAAAAGTCGATAACATAAGTTTGGTATTCACCATATATTGAATGAAAGCATCATAAAATCAAATAACGATAACACCACATAGTTGTTGGATGGACTAGACAAGGAGTCCGAGTGAACGAATAGTCAAACGAGTAATCAATCAAGATATAGCATAGTAACCGATACTAATCATACGAAAAATGACGCCCAACATGGTACATGAAGGACATAGCATACATACATACGAATAGCATAATCAAAGTGAAACATAATGCAAGGATGCCCACAAGCGCTTAACCTAACGTCCAACATGACACATGAAGGACACTACACATACATACATAACCGTCAATTCATAAGTGTACAAGGAAGGGAGACCTCACGAGTACAATAAGCGAGAGGATGGTAGCCTACAAACTAAACTGCACCTTGAAGAAAACAAAGCAAAACCTTCAAATAATATATATAAGACTCGATTTAAACTAGGATATAATGCTTGTGGAATGGATGTTTACCTAAGAAAATTAAGACTGAAAAATTCAAAAATTTATAAATAGCTCGAAACGAAAAAAGTAATCGATGTTTTTACTCCTTCTGATAGTTATCTCGACAAAAAGCGGTCCGCGATTTTACGAAAAAATTGCGGAAAATTTACATCTTTAGAATCTGGAAAATTTACAAAAACATCCATTATGACTCGATACAAGCATTTGACTCGAACAAACAAACATATATATCTTTTAGTTAATTGTTATTCTCATGTTTACGTTTCTTTTGAAAACATGTGTAATCCTCCTACACTTATCCCTTATGTAAAATAGCAATTAAGGCGAGGTTAAAAACAAAATAAAGCATTTTTACAAATTTAAACATGAGGATAAACAATTAATAAAAGATATATGACGAGTACAAGGGGTGCAAAGGCACGCAACCAAACGCCATAAACATATCATAATGTCATAAGCCTAGGATGCATCCATACGCCCCACATAACATAAATCATATATATACCCTGCTAACATGACAGGTATACACATACATCATAATTGGCAAGTGATCACATAATCATACATATCATAATGGGGATGCTGGGGACTAATCACACTGCCCCAAATGGTGTCATGCCATTGGTGCCATCAATGACATGGTCATGGTGCCTCCATGACTAGTTGGCTCATAACAAAAGGGGCAGAACGTAAAAATCATAATCATATCCAAATCATACCGAATCATAATCATACGAATCATGCCAATCAATCATATCATAACATATCATGCCAAGTCATAATGAAATGAATCATATCGAAAATCATAGCATACTGAATCACCCGTAAAGAAAATAAAGGATCATCAAGGGAATCATAGCAAGGGATCATATCAAAGGATCGAACGCATAAAAGTATCCCTACCGAAAAGGAAGGAATATATGTACCTTAATACCAATGAGAGGAAAGCAAACGAATGAATGAACACAAGGATACATCGTCACGCCTTTCTTCAATGAATCTACACGGATTACAGTCAGATATCATTTATATATTCATATTGAAAGTTATTCTTACATTTATTGGCCATATAGTTATTGTTATGTTTGCGTTACATATTAGGTTTTAAACATCAATTCTGGACCTATATTGAACGAATTTTCATGACTATTAACCGAACTCAAATAAAATTAGGAAAATTCCCATGTGTTCCTTTATTAGCTAGGTTACTTCATGATTTTTTGGGGATTTTATTACTGAGCTTAAGTATGGATTGGAAAATAATTTTTCCCGACCTGTCCAGAAAGTACCCAGAAACAGAGACTCCAAAAGTTTGAATATGACACACCCATTTAAACAACTCTAAAAATCCAACCAAAATTCCCAAATGTCACACATATCCTAAATATCAAA
Organism: Chrysanthemum lavandulifolium; assembly: GCA_022545495.1. Lineage (NCBI taxonomy): Eukaryota > Viridiplantae > Streptophyta > Magnoliopsida > Asterales > Asteraceae > Chrysanthemum > Chrysanthemum lavandulifolium. The sequence continues at coordinate 198,918,236 of CM040243.1, read as the reverse complement.
ACTGGACAAGGAGAGGTAAAAAATCCTTATGGTTTGTTCATGAAAAATCAAATACCCCAACCCAAAATTTTACTTAGCTTTCCCAGATTTGACACCTTAACTTGTAAAATATAAAAATCATAGCTACAGTCTCCAATTGCAACAAGGCTTACATATTCGTAATGTACACGAAAATTACTTACATTTAGGATAAAGATTCACTCAAAACATGCAAGAATCATCAATTTATACCCTTTGAATTCAACCCAAATTGACAAGATCATAATTTCGATTTTAAGAACATCTAACCCTACCCAACGCAAGATTAAACCTCTAACACATCCGTAATTATGTTTTAATGATCAAACATACTTAATTACCGAGATTTTGATAAACCCTAATTCATCTTGTGAGTTACATAATTAATTATAGGAAAGGAGGAGAAAGATTGCTTACCCTTACTATGTTTCAAAATAAGACTTGATTTTTGGTTCCTTGAGTTTTCTTGAAAACAACAATGGAGGCTAGGATTTTCTCCTTTTCTCCTTTTTTTTTCCTGTAGAAACGCTTTTTGGGGAAAGTGGATGGACCGAATTTTATTTTTGTCTAATATGGGTTTACAAAATTGGGTTAGGCTCATAGTTTTAAAAGCGCTACCGAGGCGCGCCTCGGCTCAAGGCTCAAGCTCTAGGGATTTTTCGGATCGAGGCTCACAACATGCATGAATCTCATAAAAGCGCAACGCCTGGGGCTTTTTGCATCTTTGCCTGGGGCTTTTTGTTCTGAGATGTAATGTGTTTTGGGGCTTTTTCTAGTTATTAAGATAAGATACATAGGCCTTATAAGTTATATGCATGAGCCTTTAAGTTATATCTTCAAGCATCACATCATAGGGTGAGTATTTGTATGATTTGTAATATTGAACCCGATTTTATGTTTGTTTTATTGATTGTTATTTTTAATAAGTTACTTTGTTTCGTTAAGTATTTGCTTTATGACATATTATCATGAAAATGTGGCATTATGTCTTGAATAATAATATGTTGCTTGCTTGATATTTTGGGTTAAATTGTGAGCTTTGTTAGATGTAAGTCTCCAAGTGTAGGACGCAAGCATATTTAGTCTGATATGGATTTTAATCTATATGTAGTTCATCGAGCCAAAGAGTTGATCCGTTAGAGAAGTGACAACTGATCCATTTTAATCTTTATAATGGCTATATGTGTCATGTATTAAGTATTTAATGTTATTTTGTGTTATTTAAGCTACATAAATGGTCACATATATTATTAAAAAACTTAATGTATTTAGTGCGTCTCGTATTCATGAATCCCGCGCCTTGGTATGCGCCTCGCCTCGAGGCTCTTTGGTCCCCTTCGCGCCTTAGTGTGCCTTTAGCCTTTCAAAACATTGAGGCTTGGGTTTGTTTGGGTTTTAATTTTTGTATTTTATTTCTTAACATATAGTTTTTATATTACTTATTTATTTATTCAACTTAGGATATAATCCAAAATCTTAATAAAATTTTATTCCAATTTTTAGGGTATTATAATTGTTCTACTCATTTTTTGAAGAGTCCTATTCTTATGTTCTACTACACCATTAGATTGGGGTGTTCGAGGAGCCGAAAAGTTATGTGTTATACCATTAGTATCACAAAAGTTTCCAAATTGTGTTTCATTATTGAATTCGCGACCATGATCCATTCTGATCGACACAATGTTAACACCTAGTTGATTTTGAATTTTCTTACTAACTATTTCAAATTGATCAAAAGCTTCATTTTTAGTTTTCAAAAACTTTATCCAAGTATACCTTGAGTAATCATCTATTATGACCAAAGTGTAGAAGTTGCCTCCATAACTTTGTATAGCGGATGGACCAAACAAATCCATATGCAAAAGCTCTAGACACCTAGATGTGGAAACCATGTTTTTAGCCTTATGGCTACTATGAACTTGTTTCCCAATTTTGTAAGCATCACAAAAGTGTTGGTCATATTTCAACTTGGGTAAGTTTCTAACTAGCTCTTTTGAGGACAAGGTTCGAATGAGTATCATATTAGCATGACCTAGACGTCTATGCCAAATGGTAGAGTTATCATCTAGGGTTGTTAATCAAAGTTTATCTTTAGATGTTCTATCTACTTTCATGACGTATATGTTGTTTTTCCTAACTCCTTTTGCTATGGTGATACCATCTTTTAGTATTTTGCTACCATTTTCTTCAAATAGTACTTTATACTTTTTATCACATAGTTGACTAATACTAAGCAGGTTAAATCCTAGTCTATCAACATGAGCAACATTTTCAATAGTTATAGAGTCATGAGCAATCGTACATTTACCAATGATTTTGCTTTTGAGATTGCTACCAAAAGTAACATTACCTCCGTCGTACTCTTGGTATGTTGAGAAGAGGCTTTTGTTTCTCGTCATGTGTCTTGCGCATCTGCTATCTTTTATCCATTCATCAGGATCCACGCCGACTTTTAAGCATACCTATGACACATATAACTCAAGCGTTTGGTCCTCAATATCTCATGGGTCTGTTTGGGTTAAACATACCATTTACTTGGTTCATGTTTGGAAATGATGGATATGGGTTCCATGGCATGTAATTAGGAGTTTGATATGGTTTAGGGTAGTTTTGATTCCAACCGGTTTGTTGATAGTTGGGTTGTATGTTGTAGTTGCTTTTGGGAAAAGGGCGTTTGGTAATAGGTGTTTTAGGCCTTTGTTGAGTGGTTTTAGATCTAAATTCATTTTTAGCAAGTCCTACTCCTATTGTAACATCGTGTTTTGTTTCAAAACATCTTTAGATTTCTTAGTAACTTTGAAAAGTTCACTACGGTCCGTTTTGCAAACTTGTTGTGCTATCGAAGAACCATGACTTGACCCAAATTTTGGTTCCGTCTCGTCCGTGGTCTCATCAAGCAGTTGGGATAGTTTGTTTATCTTTTCCGACCGCTTTGGTTTGACTACATGGAATCATTACTTCATTAAAACCTAATCCACTTGTATTTCGGTACTTTTGAATTCTTACTATTTCATCTAAGACAAGAAATGTTTTTGTTAAATCTTTAAATTTATAGTTATGTTCGATGAGAACCTCTTGTATGAGTTTTAGCTTTTCTATTTCAAGACCAAGCTCTTGACCGATTTGTAACCATCGTCATTAGCCTTGCTCTTTTCTAATCGCTTTTACTTTTCTTTTAACTCATAAACTTCGCTTTCTAAAAATTCCTTTTTAGTTTCTAAAACTTGTTTTAGTTATGATTTTAAGCTAAGCTCACATAATTGATAATATTGTTTTTGCAAAGTGTCATCATCAATAGAGGAGTAAGATGAGTCAAAATATACCTCGCTTGATTCATGTGCCATGAGAGCGATCTCCTCCTTACTTGGTTCTTCGTCATCATCACTTTCACTCCAAGCACCACTTACGAAAGCTCGTTGAGTTTTGCTTTTAGGTAGCTTGGGGAAATCTCCTATTAGATGACTTGTATCACCGCATCTAAAGCACTTTCTTTCACTTTTTCCCTTTTTGTCATCTCGGTCTTTTCGGAATGACTTCTTTTCATCTCGGGGTTGCCTTACAAACTTTCCTCTTCTTCTAGAACTTTTTGAAATCTCTTACGGCCATAGCATACTCTTTGTCTTCACTATTCGAGCAAGATTCTTCATCATCACTAGATTCCGTTCTTGCTTTTGAAGCAACGGATTTGAATTTTTCTCTTTTGCCTTTGATGATTTCCGAATCTTTCTCCATCACCATTTCATGTACTTTGAGATTTTCAATTAGCTCTTCAAGTGACATTATTGAGAGATCTTTTGATTCCTCAATAGCCGTTACTTTTGTTCTCCATTTCGGATGGAGTGCTCTAAGAAAAAGTTCTTGCTACGAAAAGATTTATCAAGTGCTTTAAGAGAAGTGATAATAGTATTAAAACGAGCAAATCCACAATCAAAGGTTTCATCTTTAGGTATAACAAATTATTCATATTGTTGAACAAGAAGATCAATTTTGTTATCCTTGACTTGTGAATTCCCTTGATGTGTAATTATTAAAGATTCCCAAAGCAGTTTCACACATAAAAATTATTTCATATTCCTTTTTAGGCAAAGCATTATAAAGCATAATTTTAGCTTCGTTATTTTTACATATTAATTTTTTTGTTCATCATTTGAAATATCTTTTGTTGTAGGACTATAATCACCTTTTATGATAACAAACCAAAGATCTATATCTTTTGATTTCACATATGTTTCAAAAATGAGTTTTCCAATAGATAAATCCATTGGGTTCAAAGAGCGGTGGTCTTTGCATAGATTGCCCTTCTTTAAAGTTTTCAGAATCCATGGATCGTTTCAAGTTTATAAAATACAACAACGAGGCTCTGGTAACAATTATGGAAAACTAGAAGTGGGGGGGGGTGAATAGTTTTACCATTTAAAAAACTTAATTGTTTTGAAAACTTATTGTGAGATCGATCAATATAGATAAATGATGTGTAAGTAAAGAATAAATAATATGCAAGCAATAGATAGTATGTAAGTAAGGAAAGAAACAATCAAACCGCGAAAAGGTTGTTTATAGTGGTTCCGTCTACAAGGACTCTTTTTCCTTGTCCTACTCCACTCCCCGAGTCTCCAACTCGAGAGTTATCTTCACTAATCAACAAGCTTCTTTAACCGAGAAGAAAACCTTTACATCGCCCGATAACGCTACACGTGTCGCTCGGGGTCAAAGGAACTTCCTTTTAAATCGAAAGCAAGTTTTTCAACACCCTAGAAGTGAACCTAATCGTTGTAGTGTAGTATTAGGGTAAGCCACGGTATTGATATCGTTCTCTGGGGAATAGGAATGCTAGTGAGAAGTTACTACGCTAAGGTTGTGGTTGAGGAAGATTATTTTTATCTTTTATATTTTTAAGGAAAGGAAAGGTACGAATCTCGGGTTTGAATTTGGGGGTTGGTATTGCTACCGATTACTCTACTTATCTAATTATCTAATCTAAGGTGTATGTAGTCTATGTCTAATTAATGTGTGCTCATATGATAGTTTAAAGATGTGTTTACTTAGGTTTTACTAATCCTTAATTATCTCCTATTGGTGGTTGAATTGTCACGTCCTTATTCATAGTTGTGTTGTGTGTCTAAGGTTGTAGGGTATGCTTTTCTCCCTAACTCTTTGAACTTACCAAAGGGTCTCGTCTACAAAACCCACTAGGGATAATAAACTCTTACTCTAAGGCACTTTTTGGATGGTTTAGCTTACAACTACTCAAGGAGTCATATTCTAAGGTTCACAAAGATTTAATCAAGCATTAAGTACACAACGAATGACCTATCGCATTACTAGATCATTAACCAACTAAGATAAGAAACAACCAATCAATATTCAATAATTAAGTTTCATATTCCTAAGCAAACACACAAGTAAATTAGCGGGACATGGAAAACATGCAAGCATACACACAAATAATCAAAGACATAATTGTATTAATGAAGTAAAACACTTGTCTTGGTGTAAGATAGGGTTTGAACCCTAAAATACCGTACAAGACAGCCTTGGTTCGGTTTAGGTTTTTACTCCAAAAGACTACACACTTAATAATGAAAAATTCAAATCTATAGATAATATTACACATGCGATGCGTCCACTTTATGTTTTGTGACGCGCCGTGTCGCCATCATTAGGGGTTTCGTCTTGGCCACGTTAGACTTGCAACGGCGTCACCTTATGCTAGTGACGCCGTCTATTCGACTTTCGACGTCGTCGATTACATCTAGGCCGCCCGAGTTGCGACGGCCTACTTTTTTATAACTTGACGTCGTCACTTGAAAATGGAGTTTTGGCTTCCGTCCGTCACAAAGATCCTCCGACGGCGTCACACTTAACATCCGACGCCACCTTATGTTTTCAAAGACTTTGAGTGTCTCGATTTTGACTTTGGCCATTTTCTTCGTATAGTCGCGCCTTTTCGTCCAAATAAGTGCCATTCCAGAATTTTGCCTTTAAGAGACCTAAAAAGTGAAAAGGAACGATATTAAGCAATAACGGATACAAAAGTGATCAAATAAGGGCTTAAACGACCCCTCAAAAAGGTACCTTTTAAATCCTTATCAACGTCGCTTACACAATATTTCCGACACAAAGCTAGATGTCGAATTCTTTTACAAGGGTACAACTACTCCCAACACACTATGTATTTTGAGGACTAAAATACTAATCACTCACACTCAGAGGTTTAAGATGGTTTGATACAACAATGATGTATGAACAATAATGATTCACAAAACAACAAAACAAACAAGACTTCCAACTATTCGTTGAAGCTTGATTATGCCTTGATCTTCTTTGCTACAAAAGATGATCACTAAAATGAAATGAAACTGAGTTAGATGTAATAGAATGAGAGAATGTATGTGTTGGTGGTTATGAGCCCAGCAGGGTAAGATAATCAGTAGCAATGCAAGACCAAATCAGGTTACCGAATATCACTTGGAATCGTGTGAATACTTTTCAAAGTAAACTATTCGTCCTTATGCCGTGGTTACACGAATATCTACTTGGGATAAGACCAAATGTTAGTTACTGAATTAGGCAAAAATTAATAACCCTTGCGCATATAAGTGTTTTAGTTTTCATTTGTTTCTCCCGGTTTTCTCTATATCTTCATGATGATGATGTTGATCTCTATATATAGTATAGAACACTCAACCATAGTCAATAGACTTTATGAGTGATTAACGCCAATTAATCACCCATAATAAGCCTCCATTATCATAGGAATAGTGGTTACATGACCAATTAAACGTGGTCATAAAGCGATCATAACAACCACTTGAATGGGTCAAAGTCACAAAGTTAATCACAAGAATACTACTAGTAGGAACCAATACACTAGCGGCAGGAACCAATACACTAGCACTAGGAACCATCGGTCACTACACTAGTAGTAGTAACCAAGACTAGCAGAGGAACCAATACACTATCGCTAGGAACCATTAGTCACTACACTAGCGGAGTAACCAACACTAGCAAGACTAACCACTATTGAGTCAGGGTGTTCAGGGACCTCATGGGTGTACACTCCATACCTCCTAACCCAAAACCAGGTGTGAACTAATCCCACAAGCGCACTAAATTTTCCAACAATCCTCCCCAATTTAGTTCACTTCCTTTTTCATGAAAATCAAACATTAAGTAAAACATGTGCATAAACGAAAATATCCTGAGGATTGAATTTCCATCTTAGTAAGTTACACGTTCAAATATTCGATAATCATGGTGTTTTAAGAATTGAACCCTTCAACCCATTTGAATACCTGAAGATAAAATACACACAAGTTTTCAAACACTTAAACGCTCCTGACACTTTACAAGCCATGTGTCCATATCTAAATTCATAAATGTTGCAAGAGCCATAAGTCCAAAAGCTCCCTGAAGCGGCAAAACTTCAACATTCACATAGGTGGTTCCTCTTTATTCATGCTCATGTCAAGCACTTTTTCAAAGAAAATTAACCATTAAGAAGTAAAGACTTCATCCCCTTTTCGAAGTTACGAGCACAACCTTGGGATGTAATATAAAACATGTGCTCCACCATCGAATGTTCAAATTTTTTCATTGAACTCACTACCAAGTTTCCTTAGGATGGAGTTGGGTGTCTTAGCATTCAGTGACTAAGTTGGACTTAAACCCATCCATTTAGCAGACTTTATAACCAAGTCTCTAGCTAATCCCTTCGTGAAGTGATCAGCTAAATTGTGTTGAGATCTTACAAACTCTATAGAAATCACTCTATTCATGATAAGCTCACGAATCATGCTATGCCTGACACCTAAGTGTCTAGACTTCTCATTGTACATCTGGCTATAAGTCTTTGCCAATGTAGTTGCACTATCACAACGGATAGAAATAGGTGTTATAGGTTTAGGCTACAATGGAATCTCAAGAAGCAAGTTTCTCAACCATTCAGCCTCTTTACCAGCAGCTGCTAGAGCCACAAATTCAGATTCCATTGTTGAACTGGTGATGCATGTTTGTTTCTTGGATGCCCAAGAAATTGCACCTCCACCAAGTAGGAATACCCGACCACTAGTAGACTAATTGTCTTGATGTTCTCGATCCAACTTGCATCGCTGTATCCTTCCAATACCAAGGATAACCAATATAAGAGAGACTATAGTCCATAGTTCCCTTCAGATACTTTAGTACCCTTTGAATTGCTTGCCAGTGATGAGCACTAGGATTACTAGTATACCTGCCCAATTTACCCACTGCAAAAGCAATATCAGCTCTTGTACAAGTCATGGCATACATTATGCAGCCAATTACCTTGGAATACTCAAGTTGAGATACAGCCTTGCCAGTATTAAGCATCAGCTTCTCACTTGTATCCATAGGAGTAATCACTATAGTACAATCAGAGTGCTTGAATTTCCTCAGTACCTTCTCAATATAATGAGACTGAGTGATTGAAATTCCATTACTCTCATGCTTAATCCTTATACCAAGGATAACATTAGCCTCCCCCATGTCCTTCGTGGAGAACCTTGATGACAAAAATTCTTTTGTCAAGTCAACCTGATTTTGGTCAGTGCCAAAGATCAGCATGTCATCAACATATAGACAAATGATGACTCATTTACTAGATTCATCAAATTTGCTATACACACATTTGTCACATTGGTTAAGAACATAACCACTAGACAAAACCACTTCATCAAATTTTGATGTCATTGCTTAGGTGCTGTTTGAGTCCATACAATGACTTAACCAGCTTTACACCTTGTTTTCATTACGTGCATGATGAAGCCACGAGATTGGTTCATATAAACCTCCTCATCCAATTAACCATTCAAGAAAGTCGTCTTCACATCCATCCGATGAATAATCGACGTGAATTGATGCCAAAGCAATCACGATCTAATGGTAATCGATATGAGCCACCGGGCATAAGTATCAAAGTAGTCAATTCACGATTTGTGTTTAAAGCCTTGAATGACTAGTCTAGCCTTTAACTTTTCAATAGTTCCATCTACCTTTATTTTCCTTTTGAAAATCCATTTGCAACCCGTAGGTTTACAACCTAGTGGTAGATAAACCAACACCCAAGTGTTGTTGCCCATGATAGAATCCATCTCATCATTAATTGCTTCTTTCCAGAAAGCAACATCCTGGACTTCGTTGCTTCTTTAAATGTTTTAGGATCATCCTCAACAATGAAGCAATAGGAGTATTGGTCAGAGACCTCATCCCTTGTTCCTTCAACTAAATATAATTGAAACTCAGGTCTAAATGACTTTGGAGTCCTGGCCCTTTTGCTCTTTCTGTGCAAAGGTTCATGTTGTTGAACCACAACCTCATCAGGGACCTCTGATACACCAATGTCATTAGGAATCCTTTGACTTGGTCTAGGGACCGATGAGAATCGCCTCATCAAAATTGCATCCATTGATTCAATTATTGAGTTAATTGAAATATATTCATTAGGTTCTATAACATAGAATCTAAAAGTCTTGAATGCTCAACATATCCAACAAAGATGCATTTAATACCTCTTTCACCCAAAGTTTTAAGCTTTGGATCGTGGAGTTTACAATAGCCCTACAACCCCAAACCTTGAGAAAGTTCAGTTGGGTTTCCTTTTAGTCCGTAGTTCATATGGGGTCACCTTGTTCCTTTTATTAGGAACCCTATTTAATAAATAGCAAGTCGTTAACATAGCTTCACCCCAAAACCCTTGACTCATCCCTAATAGGACAACATTGAGTTAACCATTTCTTTTAGTACCTGTTTTTCCTTTCGGATATACCATTTTGTTGTGGAATATAGGAGCAATCGTTTCATGGATTATACCAATCGACCGAAAATACCGAGTATCCATGTACTCACCTCCCTATCGTCCTTAATCTTTTGATCAAACACCAAGTTGTAATTCAACTTCGCTTTAAATACTTTGAATTTATCTAATGCTTCATCCATAGTATGTAACGAGATAGACATAACAAAACCTAGAAGCATCATCAATAAATGTCACAAACTACTTTTATTCCCCAAAGAGGAATGGTATGAAAGTCACAGTGTCACTATGAATAAGCTCTAAGAGCTTAGTTTCACGTTTAACACCCTAAAAAGGTTTCTTAGTTATTTTGGTCAACATGCAAGTCTTACACTTTTCAGTGTTCATGTCAACTGCAGGGATTAACCCATCCTTAGACATATCTTGCATCCTTTTATATTGTATACGGCCAAGCCTAGCATGCCATAGGGTAAAGTCATTGAGGTCATAGGTGGTCACAAAAGCTGAATTAACACAATCATTAATGATGTTCAATCTGAACATTTGATTACACAAATATCCAAAACCAATAAACACACCATTTTTAGACAAAAAAAATTATCATATTCAATAACTTGTTTAAAACCATGATTATTCAAAACACTACTTGAAACCAAGTTTTTCCTTATATCAGGAACATGAATAACATTAAACAAAGTCACAATCTTTCCATAATTAAACTTAAGATCTACACAATCGCGTCCATGCACCAAGGCTGTTGACTCATTTCCCATGTGAAGAATAGAACCATTATTCAGTGACTCATAAGTCTTGAACCATCTTCTATCTTTGCACACATGAACAGTAGCTCCAGAGTCAACCCACTACGCAACATCATCATCTTGCACATAGTTAGATTCAGATACATATGTAATATAATAAATCTGAAGAGATTCATTAAACATATTCTGACCTTTTAGGGACTTGGCTGAACCACCACTCCCTGATCCACTAGTGCCTGATCCATTGGTTTTACCACCAACCTTAACACCTTTGCAATCCCTTTTAATGTGACCAGATTTGACACATTTCCAACAAGTAGGTGTTGCATTCTTGTTATGGTCAGCCCTTGTATTATCATGGTATTTGCGTTTGCCCTTATTGTCATTGTACTTGGTGGAGTTGTTATGCTCCACCATATTGACAACAGATGGACCAGTAGCATTGCTACTCTTTGGCTTGTCATTATCCTGCACCCTGAGAGATTACTCAATACGCAGATGACTACCCAAATCAACAAGAGTTAACTCCTCCTTCTTATGTTTCAAGGTATGCTTGAAATCTTTCCAAAGGAGGAGTTTATCAATGACACAAGAGACCAAAATAGCCTCATCCATATGCATTTTTGTCTTGTAAACCTTCCAAGTATACCAAGAAGTTCATTATATTGTTCCATAACCGGTCTAGAATCGGTCATTTTGTAATTTGTGAAATTACTTACAAGGAACTTCTTACTTGATGCATCCTCACCATATATTAGGCATCCAAGGAATCCTATAGTTCTTTGGAAGATTCAAAATTTTGATAAATATCAAAGATAAAATCTGACATACCATTGAGGATTAAACCTCTGCAGATGTAATCATCATCCTCCCATTTGCTCTTCCTTCTGATTTGTTCCACAGTAGCATCATCCCCACCATATGGGATAGGTGTAGTCAGAACATAGACCACACTCATGCTTGACAGCAAGAAGTGCATCTTCTTCTGCCATATACTAAAGTCCACCCCTTCAAACTTGTCTAGCTTGGAAAAGTTTGAAGCCATGTGTTTCATTGCAGCAGCAACCATTGGTTATCACAAAATAGTTTACTTTGATTGTTGGTGGTTATGAGCCCAGCAGGGTAAGATAATCAGTAGCAATGCAAGACCAAATCAGGTTACCGGATATCACTTGGAATCGTGTGAACACTTTCCAAAGTAAACTATTCGAACCAATGTCTGGGTTACACGAATATCTACTTGGGATAACACCAAATGTTAGTTATTGAATTAGGCACAAATCAATAACCCTTGCGCATATAAGTGTTTTAGTTTTCTGTTTATTTCTCCTAGTTTTTCTCTATATCTTCATGCTGATGATATCGATCTCTATATATAGTAGAGAACACTCAACCCTAGTTAATGGACTTTATGAGTGATTAACGGGCAATTAATCACCCATAATAAGCCTCCATTATCATAGGAATAGTCGTTACATGGCCAATTAAACGTGGTCATAAAGCAGTCATAACAACCACTTGAATAGGTTAAAGTTGTTACAAGTTAATCACTGCAACACTACCAGTAGGAACCAATACACTAGCAGCAGGAACCAATACACTAGCAGTAGGAACCATCAGTCACTACACTAGCAGTAGTGGCCCGCACTAGTAGTAGGAACCAATACACTAGCAGCAGAAACCATCGGTCACTACACTAGCGGTAGTAACCAACACTAGCAAGACTAACCACTATTGAGTCGTGGTGTTGGGGACCTCATGGGTGTACACTCGCACTCTCCTAACCCAAAACCAGTGTGAACTAATCTCACAAGTGCACTAAATTTTCCAACGAGCGTGTGTTTTATGCTAATGAGGGATGATAAAACAACTTGGTTGGCTTGCTATTTATAGGCCAAGTGATCGCAGGATCGGACCGACGGAACGGAAAAAGGTTTCCGCCTTTAAATTTTTGGTTTCACAATCGACAAATGGAGATCACAAAAATATTTCAAAGATCATCCAAATCTCCAAGATTATGTAAGATACGATGAGTGAATATCTAAACAAAATATTCTATAAAATTTTATAAAGATTTTCAATGTGATGCAAGCCATGATGTAATATGTAGTTTTCCATTTTAGAATTAACATGATATATAAGTAATATGTAATGTTTTGTTTAAAAAACTAAACATATTTGATCTAAAAATGTTGAGGCATATTATAGTTTAGAAGGTTAACAATGTGAATTGATATGTAGCTAATCAAAAGTTGATAAGATGCAAATGCTTAAATGTTGAAGACTTATTTAAGAAAAGCTTGTACTAATGTCTAACAATCTTGACAAACTTTATACTTTGCTAAAATGAAATTACTTTCGTCGATAACAAAACAAGGTAAAGATCATAAAATATAAATAACATTTTTGGACTATATTTGTATTAATAAGTGGTAAAACAATAAAAATCATGCGTGATTGATAATAAGTTTAGGTTTAGAAGAAGCATACTTATTTTATTTACTTTTACGTGAGTAGAGTAATAGATTAAGTCATATACCGGTTAATTGTTCTTTAAGATTGATTTCGTTGACACAATTTCGATGGGAATTGTGAATATTTTTAAGAGTCAAAGGGTAGGATTAGGTTGCATTATTTGTTGGAAAATGAGTTTTGCAAAGTGGTTTTGCAAATTTTGGACATTATTTAATGTATGTATATGTTACATATATTTGTGTTGATTGGGGCATTTTGTTCTCCTCAAAGAGAGCTTGTGACGAGCTAAAGTATGTCCAAATTGGAGTAGAAATGAATGAGATACCGTGTCTCAAAGTGAGGCACAAAACTGGAAAACTAAATTATCCCACATCGCCTAGAAGAGGAAGTCGAGACTAGTTTATAAGGAAATCATAATATTCGCTATCAAATTCCTTTATGTTGGTTATGCTCACGATAAGGTTTTAAAAGGTACCATTTGAGGGTCGTTTAAGTCCTTATTTGATCACTTTTGTATCCGTTATTGCTTAATATCGCTCCTTTTCACTTTTAGGTCTTGTGAAGGCAAAATCTGGAATGGCACTTATTTGGACGAAAAGGCGCGAATATATGAAGAAAATGGCCAAAGTCAAAATCGAGACACTCACGATTCTTGAAACTAGAAGCGACGCGTCGGGTGCTAAATGGCGACGCCGTCCCAAAATTATTGTGACGGTCCGAACCCAAAACTCGTATTTTCAAGAGACGGCGTCTAGTTGTGAAAGAGTAGGCCGTCGCTACTCGACAACCTAGATGCAATCCGACGACGCCGAAAGTCAAGAGACGGTGTCACGGACATAAGGTGATGTCATCGCAAGGTTAACATGGCCAAGACGAAACCCTAATGATGGCGACACGACGGCGTCACTAAACATAAGGTGGCGCGCGCAATTGTAATCTTATATATAGAATCCGAATTTTCGGTCTTTGTGTGGAGAGTCTTTGGAGTAAAACCTAAAACCGAACCTAAGGTGTCTTATACAGTATTTTAGGGTTTTAAACCCTATCTTACATCAAGATAAGTCTTTACTTCATTAATTCAATTATGTCTTTGATTATTTGTGTGTATGCTTGCATGTTCTCCATGTCCGCTAATTTACTTGTGTGTTTGCTTAGGAAGTATGAAACTTAATTATTGAATATTGATTGGTTGTTTCTTATCTTAGTTGATTAATGATCTAGTAATGCGATAGGTCATTCGTTGTGTACTTAATGCTTGATTCATCTTTGTGAACCTTAGAATATAATTACCGAGTAGTTGTAGGCTAAACCATCCAAAGAGCGCCTTAGAGTAGGAGTTTATCATCCCAGTGGGTTTGTAGACGAGACCCTTTGGTAAGTTCAAAGAGTTAGGGAGAAACGCATACCCTACAACTTTAGACACACAACGCTACTAAGAATAAGACGTGACACTCAACCACCAATAGGAGATAATTAAGGAGTAATACAAACTAAGTAAACACATCTTTAAACTATCATACGAGCACACATTAATTAGACATAGACTCCCACAACCTTAGTTTAGATAATTAGATAATAGTAGAGTAATCGGTAGAAATACCAACCCCCCAAATCCAATACCCGAGATTCGTACCTTTCCCTTTCATAAAATATAAAAAGATAAAAAATAATCTTCCTCAACCTTAACCTTAGCGTAGTAACTCCTTACTAGCATTCCTATTCCCTAGAGAACGATATCAATACCGTGGCTTACCCTAATTACTACACTACAATGATTAGGTTCACCGCCTGGGGTGTTATAAAACTTGCTCAAGAAAAGGAAGTTTCCTGACCCCGAACGCTGCGTGTAGCGTTATCACTCCCACCCCTATGTGCTACAGCGGGGGTGCGAAAATGGGATTTACGGGTTAAAATGAGTTGAAGCTTCGAACTCATGCGAACCAGCGACCATGGACACGAATGCGACTCAAAATCTAGCCTACGCGGTATCTTTTCTTTGAGAATTTCGTTTCCTTATTTGATAATTTTCGAATTTTGTAATCTATTTTGGAATAGATTTAGACTTTATGCCTAAGTCTTATCAGAGATATATGCAAATCGTGTTATAGAAATAATGATATGCATAATTTTTATTTTACCGGCATATATTATGTCTTGGTGAACAAGATAGGTATTTCCTATAAAATAAAAATCTTCTCATTCGCTTTTAATCATCCAAAATGCAGCTCATTACGTGCAGATTTCGGTGACCTTCTCGATCGAAACGCACGCAGTTTTCGTGAATTTTCGTGCAAGTTTGTCGTCCGACCGCAGCAGATTTGAGCGTTGTACCACCGGGAAGCAGACGGCGAACTGCTTTTAAGGGAATCGTGTTAAACACCGACCTGCTCATGACCTTTACCGCTTTTTAGATATATCGCTATAGAGTTTGTCTTCCGCTTCTACCCCATTCGTCTCTTCGTTTTATTATTTCATTAATTTATTTATTGTTATTACAACTGTTTTCATTAATAAAAGTGTACACCGCTTCCCACATTCTTAAAAGCATTCGGTTTAACCGAATTTAAAAAACACTTTGTTAAAAATCGGATTAATCTTTAACAGAATTTTATAAACTGCTTTCACTCGAAACCTTGTTGAGTTTCTTTGGAAATCAGTTTCATTTAAACAGTTTTTAAACATACAGATTTGGATTATAGATCTATAACGTTTTTCTTTAAGCAGTTTTATTATTAGTTTATAACGAAACCAAGATTGGGTTTCTATTAAACTGATTTACTTGATTCATCAAAACCAATATAGAGTTTTGTTGAATTAGATGTGGTACATGTAGATACCATTTAAAACAGTTTGTGTTTGATTTTCAGGATGACAAACACCACTACCCCTCCTGTGACTACTCCTGTGAACGTAACTGGTGTGCCTGTTACTAACACGGTTGCTAATCATGCCGAGAAACCAGAGAAATTCAATGGGCGAATTTTGAAGTGGCAATGAAGATGTTCTTCTATCTCACTACTTTGAACCTTATACTGTTCTTAAAAGAGAACCCACCTAACGTGGAACCTCCTGCGGAAGGTCAATCCTCTAATCAACAGGTTGTTCAAGCCTTGGAAGCATGGAAACATTCAGATTTTTGTGTCACAACTATGTTCGAATGGTTTGGTTGATTCTTTGTACAACGTGTCTTTATGCAAGACCAAGACCCGCCAAAGAATTATGGGAGTCATTGGAATGCAAGTACAAAGCGAGGATGTTGGTACAAAGAAGTTCGTGGTAGCTCGTTTTTGGATTACAAGATGGTTGATTTAAAGAATGTGATAAGTCGGTTCAAGATCTACATTCATGCAGAGGAATGACCTTGAGTGAAACTTTTCAAGTTCTCGCTATTATTGAAAAGTTACCTCCAAGTTGGGTAGAATTCAAGAACCACCAAGCATAAGCGAAAGGAGATGAGTGTTAAAGACTTGGTTGTTCGTCTTCATATTGAAGAGGACAACAAGTCGCTCAGAAAAACACGTGATACGCGATTTTGCAAAGGCAAATATGGTTGAGCATGTTTTGTCATCTTCAAAGTCCAATGTCAAAGCTAAAGGCAAAGGAAAAGGAAAGAATGACAAGAAGGGCAAAGGAAGTCCGATTGCCTTGCTCTAAAGCTACAATTGTAAACGAAGTTCCAAGGGTGTGTTTCAATTGTGACCAACCAGTTACCATGTCGCTAATCAGAAGATGCCAAGCGGGTGACTCCACGCCAGGATAATATGGTGAATGAAGATGTGGACATGATTGCTATGGTGTCGATGTCATTGCCATGATCTTTGAAGTTAACTCGGTAGGTTCCAACAACGTGGAATGGTGGGTGGATACTTGGGCTACCGTCATGTGTGTCTTGATAAGAGTATGTTTCACTCTTCGGAGCGGTTGATAGTGGAGAAGTTGTACATGGGCAACTCGCAACTCTTGAGATCAAGGCGATGGAGATGTAATCTTGAAGATGACATCTAAGAAAGAGCTCAAGTTGACTAATGTCTTGTATGTTCTAGAGATTCGCAAGAATCTTGTGTCTCGTTAATTGTTGAACAAGTTTGGTTTTCGTCTTGTTTTTTAGTCTGATAAGTTTGTTCTTTCTAAGAATCAAGTGTATGTTGGTAGGGGATATGCCCTGAATGGTATGTTTAAACTCAATGTAATGGTTGTTAAGAATGATATCAATAAAATGAATTCTTCTGCTTACTTGATTGAGTCTTCTAATATGTGGCATGGCCGTCTTGGACATGTAAATTTTAATTCAATGCATCGTTTGATTAAATTTAATTGCATACCTAATTTCCATATTGACTCAAAATATAAATGTGAAACTTGTGTTGAAGCCAAACTTACAAGATCATCTTTCAAATCGGTTGAACGAAAAACCGAACCACTTGATATGATACACACTGACATATGTGAATCACTACCCACAAAAGGTGGCAATAAGTACTTTATCACGCTTATTGACGATTGTACAAAGTATTGCTATGTTTACTTCTCGAAAAGTAAAGATGAAGCTATAGACAAGTTTGTTCTATACAAAAGCGAAGATGAGAATCAACTTAGTAAGAAAATCACGGTGGTCTCAAGTGATAGAGGAGGTGAATATGTGTCTCCATTCACGACCTATGTGCAAAACATGGAACTAGACACGAGTTCACCGCTCCCTATTCACCTCAGTGAACGGTATTGCCGAAAGGAAGAACCGTACCTTGAAAGAAATGGTTAATGCCATGTTGATAAGTTACGGTCTAAGCCGGGACATGTGGGGAAGCCATTCTAACGGCTACTTATCTTTTAAATAAGATACCTCGTAAGGAAAAGAATAGACCCCTTATGAATTATGGATGGGAAGAAAACCATCATATCAAGATTTACGAGTGTGGCGTTGTCTAGCAAAGGTAGCTATACTCGACTCCCAAGGCCCAAAAGATTGGACCTAAATATGTGGATTGTATATTCATCGGATATGCTAAGAATAGCAATGCTTATCGCTTCATTGTACATGATTCAAAAATCCGATATACAAAAGGGTACATTAATGGAATCAAGGAATGCTTCGTTCTTTGAAACTGTATTTCCTTGTTTAACGAAGGAAACTGGAAATTCATCTAGAATAGATGAAGAAGTTGTCAAAGATAAGAGACAACGAGATGATAATGATCTCCAAGATGAGAGACAAGATCAAACTGAGGAAGAAGAGGTTGAACCTAAAAGAAGCAAAAGGGCAAGAACCGAGAAATCGTTTGGACACGATTTTGTTTCTTTTATGGTTGAAAACGAACCTACTTCATACCGAGAAGCGGTTACTTCCTCAGAAGGGCCACAATGGAAAGAAGCCATTAAAAGTGAAATAGATTCTATTTTACAAAACCATAGTTGGGAGCTCGTGGATTTACCTCCTGGTTGTAAACCACTAGGCTATAAATGGATCTTCAAGAAGAAGATGAAAGCTGATGGCACCATTGACAAGTATAAAGCAAGATTAGTAATCAAAGGATTTAGACAACGAGAAGGTCTTGATTACTTTGATACATATTCACCGTTACGCGAATAACCTCGATTAGGATGATACTTGCTATTGCCGCTTTAAGAAATTTGGAAGTTCACCAAATGGATGTGAAACGGCATTTCTAAACGGAGATTTAGAAGAAGAAATCTACATGAACCAACCCGAGGGTTTCATGGCTCTCGGACAAGAGAACAAAGTTTGTAGGTCGGTTAAGTTATTATATGGCTTAAAGCAAGCTCCCAAACAATGGCATCAAAAATTTGACCACGCCATGCTGAGAGTGGATTCAAAATTAATGAATGCGACAAATGTGTTTATGTCAAAGACACAAATAGTGGATATGTAATCTTGTGTTTATATGTTGATGATATGCTTATCGCTGGCGTGAACGACAAGATGATCAAATCTACTAAAGACATGTTGAAATCAAAGTTTGACATGAAGGATATAGGTTTGGGCGATGTGATCCTTGGAATAAAGATCATACAAACTCAAAATGGACTTATGTTAAGCCAAGCACATTATGTGGACAAAATTCATAATACTCATAATGCGGGATTCCTGCTTAGCTAGAACTCCAATTGACACCAAGAAGCACCTATCTAAAATAGAGGCTTAGGTGTTGCCCAATTAGAGTATTCAATAATTATTGGCATGTTAATGTACTTAATGATGTGTACCGACCGACTTAGCATATCTTTGTTAGCGAGCTAAGTAGGTATACTAGTAACCCAAGCTATGCACATTGGGCGCCTATGACTAGGGTACTTCACTATTTGAGATACAACATCGCGATTATGGATCGCATTATGATCGATATCCAAATTGTTATCGAAGGATACAAAGGATGCAAGTTGGATATCCGACATAAAGGATTCTAGATGGACTAGTGGATATGTGTTTACACTAGGAGGGGCGCTATATCTTGGAAGTCTTCCAAGCAAACTGTTATAGCTAAGTCCACGATGGAATCGTAATTTATCGCGTTAGATAAATGCGGACAAGAGGCGGAATGGCTACGTCAATTGTAGAGGACATACCAAGGTGGCCTAAACCGGTAACGCCATTAGTATACATTGTGATAGTCAATCGGCAATTGGCGAGCTCATAGCATAATGTATAATGGAAAGTCTAGACATATCCGCCGTCGACATAATTCGATACGACAACTACTCTCAACAGGCGTTATCTCAATTGACTATGTGAAGTCAAAGGATAATATCGCGGATCCGTTTACTAAAGAAGGCTTAAGCAGAGAGTTAGTTAGCAAGTCATCTAAAGGAATGGGACTAAAGCCCTTGAAGGAATGAGTTTCTAGGAAGGAAAACCTAACCCAGTTGACTGGAGATCCCAAGATCTGGGTTCAATAGGACAACTTAATCATAGAAATATGGGGGAAGTCACGTCAATGTGAGGAGTTACTAAATATTGTAACTTTCCTAGTCCATTCCTATAACAAACGTGGCTTGTCGAGAGGTTAAACATATGGCTTTAATGATTCGGGATGAAATCATAAAGCATAATGATTCAAGATGAAATCACAAAACATATGTTTTAATGATTCAAGATGAAATCACCTATCCGAGAGAAGTGGGGTCGCTCAAGGGAAATGTGGGGCGCAATTCCTAAGAGCTCTTGCAGAACCGTGCTAGTGTTCATGACCATAACGAACACGACTATGAGGACTTGACAATGTCGGGAGAGTCTTGTGTAAAGTGTAATGTCGCTCACGTAAATGGATGATGAGTTCAAGGACATCGCGCTACTCGGATCTAGGAGACTAAGTACATCTCACAAGGGAAGGTTCAAAGGGTTACACCTACCTATCCTATGCAAGACTTAACCGCGGAAATTTCACCAAAAATTTCGTGTGTTTTCGACCGATCTCCATTCATGTGGGGGATTGTTGGAAAAATGAGTTTTGCAAAGTGGTTTTTGCAAATTTTGGACATTATTTAATGTATGTATATGTTACATATATTTGTGTTGATTGGGGGGCATTTTGTTCTCCTCAAAGAGAGCTTCGTAACGAGCTAAAGTATGTCCAAATTAAAGTAGAAATGAATGAGATATCGTGTCTCAAAGTGAGGCACAAAATCGAAAACTAAACTATCCCACATCGCCTTGAAGAGGAAGTGGAGACTAGTTTATAAGGAAATCATAACATTGGCTATCAAATTCCTTTAGGTTGGTTATGCTCCACCCTTAGGTGCGCTGCAGGGGGGTGCGAAATGGGATTTCGGGTTAAAATGAGTTCAAGCTTCGAACTCATGCGAGCCCGCGACCATGGACACGAATGCAGCTCAAATCTACCACGCGGGTATCTTTTTGCTGAGAATTTCGTTTCCTTATTTGATAATTTTCCAGAATTATGTAATCTATTTTTGGAATAGATTTAGACTTTATGCCTAAGTCTTAACAGATATATGCAAATCGTGTTATAGAAATAACAGATATGCATAATTTTTATTTTTCTGGCATATATTATGTCTTGGTGAACAAGATAGGTATTGCCTATAAAATAAAAATCTTCTCATTCAGTTTTAATCATCCAAAAACGCAGTTCATTAGATTTCCAGCAGCCTTCTCGATCAGAAACGCACAGTTTTTCCGTGAATTTTCAGGCAAGTTTGTCGTCCGACAATGCAACAGCTTGAACGTTGTACCGGGAAATGCATTTGCTTAATGCTTTAAGGGAATCGTGTTAAACACGAGCCTCGCTCACGACCTTTTACCGCTTTTAGATATATCGCTATAGAGTTTGTCTTACGCTTCTACCCCATTCTCGCCTATTGTTTTATTATTTTTGTTAATTTATTTATTGTTATTACAATCTGATTTTCATTAATAAAAGTGCACACCATTTCCCACATTATTTACCAGCAATTGGCATATCAACCATAGTCATAGAATTGATAACAATGAAATAATGAACATAGTTCAAGTAAGTATTGTTTTTAATTATATAAGTTTCCACAAACAAAGTAATTTACATGTTTTTTTTTGGGAATACATTTAAAGTAATTGTCATGAATAAGTTTTCAAAATACCATTAATTTAGTTAAACCATACACTTGCTTTTAGTTTTAGAGTTAGTCCTTGTGTTCGACCTCAATTACCACAAACATTCTATACGCCGATGTGGTCCACCGCCTGTTGTTTTTAGTCTAATTGACGCTATTTCTTGTTATAAATTTTCAAACCTAATTGAACACATTAATCTAACAACTTGTCTTCAGACTTCAACAAATGATATTTATTGATGTAGGGATTGTTTAAGTGTGAATTCCATCTTATTTAAAGTAGAAGTGGGGACTTTAAATGCAGTGGAAAATGTTGATTTGCTTGGTATGTTCTTCTGAATGTGTGCAACTAACTTCCTTAATTCAACTCGAGAAGTTTGTAGATTTCTCTACTCATTTAGCACCTTATGCCTTTTTTAGCTTGAGCAACCTAGATTTCTTCAAAAATCTTTAGACAACTTTGTCACCATATTTTTCATAGAGCTTAATGCGTTGGTTGTTTTAGCTTGAACCTTCAAATAATTCTTTTTATTTTACTTTCAACTACCACAGATTGTATACCTACGAAGTTGTTAGAAGAATATCTAAAGGATTTTTATAAAGCTTGATCCCCAAACATTGAAGCATAACCATGTTCAATAGATGCAAATGTTGCATTAACAAGTGTACATAGGCATTAGATGTAGGTTTGTTTAGTGGAGTTGAGTTAATTATAGGGTGGCTTTGTTGGTATGTATAACCATCTAACATTCCCAATCAATGAGTTAGGTCTAGACACTAATTGTGATTGCACCCAAGAGCAACACTGGTCATAGGAATATGTAAAAATAACTTTTGATGTGTGTCGATCCGTAAACCACCACTAGTCATGAGGTTTTGTGTTTGTAACGGTGTTATAAATTAAACCTCTGCAATTAAATCATTGGCCACATTAAGGTTTGATGTTTCAGGCCCTAATAGTGTATGCAACCTCCTAGCATCATTGGCCATGGTAAAATAATGTCTTATTGGACATAGTGAGAAATAGTTTCATCAAATCCAATGCAAGGATTTTGACAATTATTTTTGTGTGGAGGTATTCATAGCATGTTCGGACATTGTTTGGTGTCTTGGTGTGGTAAGGGCTTATTGTGTAGTAGAGTATGGGTTAACTTGAGACGGGTTTTCTCGTGTATGTCTTCTATGTTGATTGATAGATTTGGATGTAAACTCATACCTTTGTCTTATGAGCCGCAAAGATGAAGTTGAAGAATTCTCCTTATCATGTTGAGAACTACTATCAACTTGAGAAGTAGCTTCACCTTGAAAAACTTCTTCCTTTTATGTTCACTTGTTTCAACCTTAGTATGATAAGGATTCATCACCCAACATCTCATCTTATTAGTACAAGGTAATTCAAAGTCTATTATCTCATATCCTAATGTTCTTCCAGTAAAAGTCTAGGTCTTGTATATTGAGCACATGGTTATGTAAGTTGGGTATGGGTTGTATTGAAAATGGGTCAAAACGACTAGCCACTCGTGTGCTTGTAACGTATATGTTCATGCTCGTCTAGACCATGTAACGTTACGAAAATGAAGTATATGATGTTTGATGAATTCTGGAAGCTTTTGTGATGTGTTAGATCTCGGAAGTCAAGTTTTGGTTCAAATAGGCAAGTCGAGGAAGTGAATTATAAACTAATATAATTAATATAATTACTATAAATATATTAATTACATTATAAAAGGCTTTATAATGTAGTATAGATTATGACGTGGCATTTTCAATACATAGATTGTGTTGATCTTTGGTGCTATTGTTGTTGCTTAAAAGATTATCAAAAGTGATTATTTTTATAAGATACATGAACACAAGATTATGGAGATTATGGAAGATTTTTTTTTTTTATAATAAGCTACTTAAAAATAATCTTTGTTTGGCGATTATTTTATAAGAGATTATAAAAAAAATCTTCCATAATCTCTCCAATAAAAGGCTTTTCATGTAAAAATAAAATAATCTCATTTTATAATCTTTTAACCAAACCAAAGCTCATACGAGCTTATTTTATTTATATAAGCCAATAATCTATAAGGCTAAACAAAGATTAATTTTAAGTAGCTTATTTTTAACAAATAAGCATAATCTCTCAATAATCTTGTGTGTCAAATATAGCCATTACAAATATAATGCAAAGTGTATCAAAATTTATCTCTAATGTAAACACTAATAACCATTACACTATTTTAATGCAATAAATAAAAAATATTTAAAAAGCACTAAATATAGTGTATTATTATTCATTCAAATACTAATTTTTTTAATTAAAAAGAAAATCATTTCTTTTAACGAGCCTTTGATATTTGGTTTAGGTGTTAAAAAAATGTTTATATGTTTCTCATTAAGTAAATCAAAATGAACTAAATATTGTCATATACTAGTTCATCTATTTATCAACTTATTTCATTATTGTTTATTTTAACTGCTTTAAAGTACGGAACACAATGGAGTAATTTTTTAGTGTAAGGGTACGAATACTCGTGCAAATCGATAGTTTATGGCGGAAAATAATTATATACTTGCGAATTTGTGTTTGGTATGACCGTTAATGCAACATTACAAGTTCAATTTGTAGTCATTGCGAGAAAAAAAATAAAAATATATATGAGATATAAATGAAAAATGATAAAAGTTTTAGGATTAAACAATGTTTAAAACTATTGATTTAGTGATGGATGTGTTATCATTTTTTTTTTATCAAAGGTATTTTAAATTCATTTTCATCAACTTAACTATTAATTACCAACAAAAATAAGAATATGTTTATGATGTTTATATAGTAGAAATTAAAATAATTTTTTGGAAACTATTAAATATATGAAAAAAAGGAATTGATGTGCTTCAAAAATTATAAACCGATAAAAAAAGCTTCCATTTGGTATTAAAAACCGGTTTATAACATTCGGGTCTCATATGTTAATTTCCTAAGACATGGTTTATACTTTATAGCAATAATGTATCCTAGATGACAAAAAAAGTTGTGCTTAGAAAAGTTTTCATTTCTATTACAAGTTGCCATTTAACATTAAAGTTTAAGAAGAAGCATTAAGAGGGTATTAATAATGTATTTAAAGGTATTTGAAGTTTCACTGGACATTATTTAGTCATACATCCGTTGTTAATTTATCTATACTACTATATAAAGTGTTTAGGACATTCTAAATACATAAGTCTTAAAATTTTTAAGACCAAAACATTTCTAATAAAAGTAACCCACTAAACTTGTAATCAAAAGTATAATTAATATAGCACTTGGTACACAACAATAATGCATAAATCATATAACTTGTAACATTCATGTATATTAATGACAAAATTAATGAAATCATTGAAATACTTTCACTCAAAAGTACAATTAATATAGCACTTGGTACAAAATAATAATACATAAATCATCTAATTTTTCTTTTTCCTTAAAACACTCACTAATGAAATTTACAAATCATTAATAATATAATTAAAATACCTCATCACTCAAAAATACAATTAATATATCAAATGGTACAAAATAATGTATAAATCATTTTATCATTTATATCTTTCAAACAACCACTAAATAATGATATTATTAAAATACTCTTCACTCAAAAGTACACTTAATATATCACATGGTATAAAATAATAACGCATAAATCATCTTATCTTATATTTCTTCTTTAAAATACCCACTAAATAAAATTTACAAATCATTAAGCGAATCATATAAACCAATCATTAACGTAGTCAGAATTTCTGACACCACCTTTTTCGACCATGCAACGGACCACAACTTAGCAATATAGACACCACTATATGGTGTTAAAACCGCTATTTGAAAACACCTTGTTTGTTTAAACGATATATAATATTACACGTCCTAAACGAATAACTATATCGTTGACTATCGTTTCTGTATCGTCGTTGCACCGTGATGCAAGTTTGCCATTTTTAAAGCAACATTGTGCGGAAAGCTGTTCCATTAATTTATCGCCATGTGTTAAGTTAGCATCATGAAAAACATATAATCACGTATGCACCCTGCTATAAAAGCTTTTTATTATGTTATTAAATGCGTACGTGAGAAAAAAAACTAATTTCCAATTAATAGCCTCTGTTGGACCTTTTTTTTTTTTTTTTTTAAGTAATGCATCGGAAAAACCTTGCTATCGCCAAAAAGTATAATCACACAGGTATCCGCCGCCGCAACGCGCGGCACCGCTAGTATTCTTTAAACTGTGTATTTTCTCAAAAGGTATTTGAAGTTTCCATTAGTAAAATGTCTCTATTATTGTTTAACTGTGTAGAATTTGTTCATCCACGAGCAACATTTACGATTTATTTAAGTTATTTATTTTAAGAGGTATTATAAAGGTCTCAAATGTTTATATTAATAAAAATGTCTATTGTCTAAAAAGTTAAAAAGTATATTGTAATTATACATGTGGAAAACTAGAAGGGGGTTGAATAGTTTTACCAATTTAAAACTTCTTTTTAAATATTTAGATCAACTTATGTCAATCTATTTGGTTGTTTATGTTGGACGTTGATAGATAGATATATAAACATGTAATGAAAGATAAAGAGTAAGAAGCACATCACCACGACACGGGTATTTATAGTGGTTCGGCTACAAGGACACCTTCCTTGCCCTACTTCACTCCCCGAGTCACCTACTCGAGAGTTCGTAAACACTACACCAATCTCCTTATGGCGGAGAAGCCTTCACAACATCGCTTACACCTTTTTTCGGTACAAAGGTAAATACCGAGTTCTTTCACACCAAGGCGAACCACACCTACACAATGTCGGCTACCCTTTCTACGGTGCTAGGCTAACCACCGAGTTCTTTCACACCAAGGAGAACTAATCCTATCACAACGTCTCCTACCCTTTATTAGGTACTAGGCTAAGCACCTAGTTCCATTACTATGGAGGAACTACTACCCATCACAACACAACACCTAATCTCAAGGAGATCCACCTTGTTACAACACCATCAAGGATATCACCATCCTTGAAATAAACAAATATTTATATGTATAACGATGCACCTCATCGATTATACGACCTAGGCATTCTTCCCAATGCCACTTGATTTGATTCCTAGGCATCCTTCACTAGTGCCTTTGACATGCTGGCACCTTTCACTAATGCCTTCGCCTTGACACCTTTAGCATTCTTCACTAATGCTTTTGACACGGACGTTAAGCACCTTTCACTAATGCTTTCGTCTTGACTCTTTCGGCATCCTTCACTAATGCCTTTAACACAACTTCTACGGAGGAAGAAAGAACTATCAACAAGAGAACCTTAGTTGTCTTGATGATGACAAAGCATGGCAACTCAGGGACTTGAGCTTGCTCGACTTCAAGAAGTGGTGATCTCGCCTTTAAGAGGAACCTAGAGAATCACACAAAAACAAAAGACAAACTACATAGAAAGATCGCTTAGGATCAGTGGTTAGAGAGGTACAATACTTGGAGAAAGTATGTGTGAAAGTGGTGAGCCAAAAGGAAGAAATGGCTCACTATTTATAGAGGAGAAATTTCACTGTTCCCCGGATCCTACGGATCCCTCCCACAAGGGATTCGGCTAGCGTAAAGCTAGAGATCCGTGGGACGCTCCTCTTTGCCCATGGGTATTTTTGGTTATGGGTCATGGGTTATGGGTTGATCCATGGGTTTCTTTCTAGATTCAATGTATCTCTAGAATACAGTTAACCTAGTTAAGTGGTTTGGACAAAACCATGGGTTATGGGTCAATATCATTTGTTAGTTTTTACCCATTTTAGTATATACTTGTTTTTACCCATTTTAGTATATACTTAGTTAAGTATGTAAACACTAGTTGTTGTACATATGTATATCTAAATCATAAAATCACTTATATTTGTTTTAGTGTTTTATGTGAAAACGTAAGTGTGTTAGAAAACTATTGGCTCAAATAGCTTTACGTATTTTATTTGTTTCGTTAAAATGATTTTACGTTTGTTATCGACAAAACATTAGAAGATCGTAAAATATAAATAAATGTTTTTACGCTTATTTGTATTAACAATCTCCCTTTTGTTGATGACAAAACATAAAATTATTTTAAGGAAAACTAAAATTCAGTAAAGAAAGGTTCAAATTGAGTTTTACTCTCTTCTCCTCCTTTTTGTCGAAACAAAAAGAGCGTCGAAAAGAAACTAACACAAAGTTTTAGAAAAAATATGTAAAAAGAAAAGATGTAAAGTGAGTAAGTAACGGGAAAGGTTCTCGTCTTAACTCCCCTTGACGAGTCCATCCCTTTGCGAGGGTTTCAAGTACATAAAAATGCTCCCCCTTGAAGATTGCAATTTTGCAATGGGGTGCCGTGAAGAGTAATCCAAATAATAATCAAGTTGCAAATGGATTTGCAATGTATGTTTTGACACAAATCTCCCCTAGCTTTATGGTGTCAAAATCTTCATGTGTATTTTGAAAATCTACAAAATAAAGGTTAGAAAACAAGAATATAGTGCATAAATTCCTGCAAATAAGGCTCAAGTTAGTAGTAATTTGTGCTTCTGGACCACGGATCCCACGGTTCCCTTTATGGAGGGATCCTCCTAGGCCATTTCCATGGATCCGGCTGTCTGGTGACAGTTTCTTCAGCAATGAAGATATGCCAAACAATGTTAATGAAGAGGTGAAATATGTATATGATATAGCAAGCACAAAACACAAAACAATTATGGCATATAGATATTCATTCAATAAAAACAAGAGATAATCAAACAAATCTCTAAAACTAAGAGAATGATCTAGCCATACAAGTACTACTAATGCTAATGAGTTACCCAAACTCAAGATTCAACTAAAAGCTTAATGATGATCAAGGATGAGATAAATTTCCTAAATGTTCTAAGTTTGAGCTTGTGACTAGGATGATCATTGTAGTTTAGGCTTGTTGACTTCTTCGAAACGTTCGAGGAGGTGATAAAACATGAAACGTTTCTCTTCACGTAGTTCATGTATCAACCTTTCAACATGTTTACAATGATAACAATACTTGTCATGGTTTTGAGCTTTTTGAAGCGGAGGTTCAAGTGAAGTGGGTTGAGGATCCTCAAATGAGGGAAGAATTGGTTGAAGCTCATTAAGTGGTGGCTCAACAATGTTTGAGGGTGGGGGTAAAGAAGCTTTAACTTCCATGTGGTCGGATGGTTGACTTTGATGTCTCCTCATAATCCAAAATGGGCTATTGGGAGGAATTAGGGAATTAGATATTGGTGCAAGTGTTGACTCAACACTTTGGTTTTGTTGCACAACCTTTTCAATTGAGTTTGTAGGTAGTGGTGGAAGATGAGATGGCTAAGGGGGTAAGTCTTCTAAGTTGTGAGAATGTGGAGAAGATTGTGAAATGTCTCTAGGTACCAATGATGTTGGTTGAGTTGAAGAGGATATGTTTGGTTTGGTAGAGTTTGGTGATGAAATCCTAGTAGGAACAATCCTCTTGGGGATTAGTTTGATTGGTTTCTTTGCTGTAGGGGAAATCCTAGCATTTGTGGACTTAACCGGAGATGATTCGATTAAGGAAACTTTGTGTATGACCCTAGCAAGTTTCTTGGGTGGTTCTTGGGTGGATGAGTTAGCACTAGGAGCTTTTCTCATGATAAAATGGCTAAGGAAGATGCTTGTAATTGCTGATAATTGTGTTTGTGTTTGATGACTAAAGTGTTCTAGCAATATGGCTTATAAAGAGAAGAATTTGGCAAGTGCATTTAAGACTTAAGCCACTAAGATTCTTAGAGATGTGATGATTAATATGCACAAGATTGAAGTTCAGAGTTTCACTGATCTAGGAACTCATTTAAGATGAGATGGAGTGTTTGGGTAAGCAAGATGAACTTGAAATGATTGTTTTAGCTAGAGTTTGACTTAGTCTGTCACCCGGATCCCACGGTTCCCTCCTTTGAGGGATCCGGCTAGGCTAATCCTAGGGATCCGACTCTCAGCATTTATGAAAGGTTAGAAATGAAGTTTCTAAGAGCTAAAACCTATATCATTTTGAGTGTTTCAGTCCTCCTAAGTATCTAAGATGAGGGTATACTTCAATGATCAAGAGTAATGAGTGTTATAGCAAATGATTGCTTTTTATGGAAGGAAAATGGGACTAGATGACTACCAATGAATGTACAAGAATAACACTAAGAGTTTTGGTGGTGTCAAGTCATAATAAATGATCCTAGAGATCAGATTTTAGCTTGAGATGGAATTTGAGAAATCCTTAAAAATCACAAGAATTGAAAAACTAATTTTTAACCCACTTTGAGATAAAGGTGACTAGAAACAATTTTCTAAAATTGTTCAATGTGTCCACCTAAGTGTTTTGAAAGATGAAAAACAAATTGTGAGTATTGAAGCGGAAATATGGTGAGTTTTGATTTGTTGATAACTCAAGAGATATTTTGACTAAGATCTTATGTAAGCTATAAGTGAGTCTAAGCCTTTCTCATCCTTGAAATGGACTTAGTTGAGTTCTAATATCTTATGTTTAGCTAATGTGATGTATTGCTGATCTGATGTCACGGATCCTACGGTTCCCTCAAGGGAGGGATCCGTCTAGGCTAATCCTAGGGATCCGGCATCTGCAGATCAGAATCCCCATAGAATAATGTGCAGATTTTGCACACTAATTAACCGTTAAACTAAACAACAAGAACAAGCATGTCATCACAAAGCAACACTCATTAATAATGATAGAAGTAACAATATCCAAAATACCACAAACCAAAGTTCTAAAACATAATCATTCACACATAAGTTAAGTTAAAAATAAGCATATTCCTATTGTCTCTTTCGTCAATTTTTTCTTTTCCTTTTTGACGACTTTGTGAGGTTGTAAGCAAGATTTTGAATCATGCCCTTCAATTGTTCGAATTCCGCAGTTTCGTTTGGAATGGTTGGAAATTGTTCATAGTAATCGAAGGGTTCCAATTCAATGTTGGCTATGGGGTTGACATCTTCTTCTTCCTCATTTTCTTCTTCTTCTCCTTCTGAGGAGTCCGAGAGAGCTTTAGGTTTCTTTCCATTGACCATGAAGCGTTTAGAGGGTATTTTGGTAAGAGGTACCATTACATGATCGGCAAAGAAATGATCATTGTTGATAGGAGATGGTTGCAATGCACTAACATACTTACAAAGTCGTGTTAGAAGCATACCATATGGAAGTACCATGTTGGAAGCTTTGAATACCCCAACCATTCTCCTTGCCATGTAATAGGCGAGGTTAAATGGCTTTTGGTGGATAAGACAATAGATCATTTGCACAAGACATGCATTTGGATGATCTTTGTTAACAACTAGGCTAATGACGTTTTCCCTAAGGATTTCTTCCCATTTTCTAAATATGGGATGGATTTTGAAAAGTTCCATTTGAAAAGGATTACGGTGAATGAGCTTCTTGTTTCGATTGAAACGGGATTGGTCGGCTCTTATTTTGAAAATGGTGTCTCAGATGGTTTCGGGTTCATCAAGAGGAGTATGGTACATTGGTTTAGAATCAAGTGCAAGGTTTTGAGTGTTAATTGCCCAATCTTGAGAGTACATACAAATTCCTTCACAAGGAATGTGAATAATTTGAGCAAAGGTGTTGAGAGGGAGAGTGAAGTTTCGTTTATTGATGATGAAAGCGATTGAAATGCTATCATCGGCGTTTCGAATGATCCTAATGCTTTTATAAAACTCAAAGATGAAGACCGGACAAATTTGTTCATCAATGTCAAGAAGACAATCAAAATTGATTGCCGAAAAGACTTGACGAATGTCGGTATCCTCAAGGAAACATTCCTTGATTACACGACCTTCGTGGATAAGTCGTTTTCCTAGTTTTTTGAAGACCTTGCGGTCGGTTTTTGAGAGTTCCTCATTTCGATAGTAATGAGTAAGGTAATGGACGGTATCATGATGATCTTGTTGAGTGGCTTTAGGCATGATTGGTCCTAGAAACACAAATTTTCCAATTAGGTAAAATTAGTTGAGATGGGTTTATGGTTTTGATTTGTATTAACAATGTTGTGAACACGATGTGATCTTAATTATGTTAAAAACTCCTTTTCATGATTAATTTTGAAAACCCTAATTAAAGTAATTGATTAGAGATTTGTGAAACCATAAACCCTAGGATGAGGATGATGAAAATTAGGACAAGTTAGTGTAATTACTTACAATGATGTTCTAGAGAGGAATACTTGAGAGTATGGAATCCAATGAAGATGAAATCAGTGGTTTAGTCATTTTTGTGTTATGTGAGTAGAGGGAAAAAGATCAATGGTGTTTTTTTTAAAGCGTATAGCTGAGTTCTGTTCCACGGTTCCCCCAGATCCCTTGTATTTGGGATCCGGCTAGTACAACTAGGGGGATCCGGCTACTGTGGACAGAAAAAGTGTTATTTGGCATTATTTTTGTAGTAGGCTTATAAGCTAGCTTACTAAAAAATAGTTTAGAGGTATCAAAATGAAAGATTGTTTTTGGTCGACGGGTTTTGATAAGTTACTTATCGAGGGTTCATATGTGACGGCGGCGTTAGTTTGATGAATCAAAAGGAATACTATTCCCGATGATGAATAAGACGGAAAGGTGACGAAAGAGACTTTTAAAGAAACTAGCAATTATTAAACAAATAGAACTATGATAACAATAAACTCACGTAAGATATCTAATGAAAAGTAAAACATACCTCTATGCTTCTTGGTTTGGCATAATACCAGAAATACTTCATGAGCTCTTAAAGTAATCCTTTGTACTTGGTGTAAGTAAGTTGTGATTACTTTTAGATCCTTTCTTGAAGGTTGACTCCATTATTCTTTGAATAGAAATGAAGGTTTTGGAGAGATCCTAGCATGAAGATTTCTTGAAACAAAGAATGTTAGGATGATCTATCAATGTCCAATGAATGATTTAAAAGAAAACATGACTTGAAAAATCCTTCTTTGTAGTTTTCAAACATACACGGATCGTATCAAGTTTTTAAAGTACAACATACTTTAAGAAACTTGGTAGCGAAGCTCTGATGTCAATTATGGAAAACTAGAAGGGGGGGTTGAATAGTTTTACCAATTTAAAACTTCCTTTTAAATATTTAGATCGACTTATGTCAATCTATTTGGTTGTTTATGTTGGACGTTGATAGATAGATATATAAACATGTA
Organism: Chrysanthemum lavandulifolium; assembly: GCA_022545495.1. Taxonomy (NCBI): domain Eukaryota; kingdom Viridiplantae; phylum Streptophyta; class Magnoliopsida; order Asterales; family Asteraceae; genus Chrysanthemum; species Chrysanthemum lavandulifolium. Next base: position 198,885,448 of record CM040243.1, on the reverse strand, counting down.
ATGAAAGAAAAAGAGTAAGAAGCACATCACCACGGCACGAGTATTTATAGTGGTTCGGCTACAAGGACACATTCCTGGTCCTACTCCACTCCCCGAGTCACCTACTCGAGAGTTCGTAAACACTACACCAATCTCCTTATGGCGGAGAAGCCTTCACAACGTCGCTTACACCTTTTTCCGGTACAAAGCTAAATACCGAGTTCTTTCACACCAAGGCAAACCACACCTACACAACGTCACCTACCCTTTATACGGTGCTAGGCTAACCACCAAGTTCTTTCACACCAAGGAGAACTAATCCTATCACAACGTCGCCTACCCTTTATTAGGTACTAGGCTAAGCACCTAGTTCCATTACTATGGAGGAACTACTACCCATCACAACACAACACCTAATCTCAAGGAGATCCACTCCTTGTTACAACACCATCAAGGATATAACCATCCTTGGAAATAAACAAATATTTATATGTATAACGATGCACCTCATCGATTATACGACCTAGGCATTCTTCCCTAATGCCACTTGATTTGATTCCTAGGCATCCTTCACTAATGCCTTTGACATAACGCTTGGCATCTTTCACTAATTCCTTCGTCTTGACACCTTTAGCATTCTTCACTAATGCTTTTGAAACGGACGTTAAGCACCTTTCACTAATGCTTTCCTCTTGACTCTTTCGACATCCTTCACTAATGCCTTTAACACAACGTCTACGGAGGAAGAAAGAACTATCAACAAGAGAACCTTAGTTGTCTTGATGATGACGAAGCATGGCAACTCATGGACTTGAGCTTGCTCGACTTCAAGAAGTGGTGATATCGCCTTTAAGAGGAACCTAGAGAATCACACAAAAACAAAAGACAAACTACATAGAAAGATCCCTTAGGATCAGTGGTTAGAGAGGTACAATACTTGGAGAAAGTATGTGCGAAAGTGGTGAGCCAAAAGGAAGAAAGGGCTCACTATTTATAGAGGATAAAGTTCATTGTTCCCCGGATCCCACGGATCCCTCCCACAAGGGATCCGGCTAGCGTAAAGCTAGGGATCCGTGGGACGCTCCTCTTTGCCCATGGGTATTTTTGGTTATGGGTCATGGGTTATAGGTTGATCCATGGGTTTTTTTCTAGATTCAATGTATCTCTAGAATACAATGAACCTAGTTAAGTGGTTTGGACAAAACCATGGGTTATGGGTCAATACCATTTGTTAGTTTTTACCCATTTTAGTATATACTTGTTTTTACCAATTTTAGTATATACTTAGTTAAGTATGTAAACACTAGTTGTTGTACATATGTATATCTAAATCATAAAATAACTTATACTTGTTTTAGTGTTTTATGTGAAAACGTAAGTGTGTTAGAAAATTATTGGCTCAAACAGTTTACGTATTTTATTTGTTTCGTTAAAATGATTTTACGTTTGTTATCGACAAAACATTAGAAGATCGTAAAATATAAATAAACGTTTTTACGGCTTATTTGTATTAACAATACATTTAAGATTTATGTAAGTTAATTATTTTAAAAGGTATTTTTGGGAATCATTTTTATTCATTTTTAAAAGATTTTAAGTTTTTAAGAATACATAAATTTGTTTTATAAGTAGCAATGTTTTTAAAACCCGTTTTTTTAATTGCTTGGTTGAGGTGCCGGTTCAACCAGTTCAACCGCTGAGTCGAACCGGTTATGTATAATTTTCATAACATCTTTGATACTTTTTAGGTATTTGTCCAATTACGCTCTTACATTTAATTCAATTGATAAAAATGAGATGACTCTATTTGGTTTTAGTCTTTAATTTTCATATCTACAATACTAAAAAAAATGCAAAAATATTTAATTTATAGTTCTAGCTTATAACAAAATTATAATTCTAGTTTTTAAAAATGAGATAACTTTATCGTGTTTTTAGAATCAATTTTCTATTATTGAACCTTTTAAATAAAGCAAAAATAATATGAACATTATATTATAACTCTAATGTATTGTTTTACCAAAATAACCACATCAGTCATCATCACTTTAACTTTTCAATTTAACTATAAACTTTCCAAATCATAATATGTTTGCACATAACAATATAGAACTTAACTTAACACAACTTTTGTGTTTAGAGAAAAATGAAATGACAAAAGGGTTTTGTTAGTTTTAGAGGAAAGAAAAAGTTTTTTTTTTTCTTTTTTTAAATACAAGAAAAAATAAGAAGCCATGACCCGACTGGGTTTATTAAAATCGATTCGAGTCAATGAAAAACTGCCGATTTAACCTGATTCCCAAATAATCAAAACTTGACCACATTTGGACCGGTCTTCTAACCATTTCCTATTCAACCGGTTGAACGATGAGATTTAAAACAATGATAAGTAGTAAAGAAGTGCACTTCGATCAAATCCATTACTATATCCTTGTCTAGGGGTGTTCATCGGTTCGGTTATCGGGTTGTTCGGTTTATTCGGTTCGGTTAGTTCTAAATTTTTTCACAGGTATAACCGAGAACCGAACCGAATTAAAATTGATTAAACCGAACCGAATAACAAAACCGAACTCTCATAACCGAAAACCGAACTCCCATAACCAAAATCGAACCAATAACTTTGATTACATAATTTTAATTATTTGTTCATATATTTATATAGATTTTGTTGAAAAAAAAGTAAGCTTAAAAAATGTTATATTAATAGTATGAAAGAGTTTTAATATTTGTTTTATACATAAATATATAAAAAAATATTTATATTTATTTGAATTCAGTTTTCGATTCGGTTTTCAGTTTAGATTGCTAGAACCATAACCATACCGAGATCCGAATAGTTAATTCGTTTCGGTTGGGTTTTAGCAAATTCGATTTGGTTATTTTCGGTTCGGTTCGGTTTCGATTTTCGATTTATTTTGGTATTACCCAAACCATGAACACCCCTAGAGATGCAACCGGAACGGTTGGTTAAACCGTAACGGTTTTAAAAAATGGTTATTATTTAACCGAACTCGTTAAAAATAATCGAATCGGTTAGACCGGTTTCGGTTTTATGTGTGGGCGGTTTTTACCGTTATGAATCGTTTTTACTAGCCTTTATCGAAAAACCGGTTATAACCGGTTAAAAAATGGTTCAAACTAGTCGTTTCGGAAAAAAAAAAACCCATATTTAACCATTTTTTTAATTGAGTGTAACGGCTACTAGCCGTTATTTTGGGGTTTTTTTTATATATTTTTTTGATGATTTTAAGCCATGGATTTGTAGTATAAATATATGTAACTAGACTATAGACCCGCGGGTTTCGCGGGTTGCAAATAAAAAACACATAAAAAACACTCTCATATCTCTCTTTAATCTTTATATATATTCTAATCTCTCAAATATCTCTCTAATTCCTCTATAATGGAAAACTCACAATCACAACAAGCTTCCACTAATCCCTCCGTTGGAACTAGCATTGCACGAAACGTTTACACAAATGATGATGTTGCGCGAATTAAACCAACTCAACGAAAAGGGGATGTTTTGTCTAATTACGATTTGTGTATTATGAATGATGGGCTGAAAAATGCGCATTGCAAGAAATGTGGGAGATTTTATAACTCCTCGTCTAACACTACACTAAGGACTCATAAGAACGGTTGTAGTGCAGTTAGCCAAAATGATACGTCACAAGGTACTATTGGTGCGGATGGTCAAGTTTTTATATATGATATGCGCTTCGACTTGATTTTACGAAATTTGTCATTCAACGAGCTTCCATTCAACCACTTCGACAATGACAAGCTTACGGAGATCATCAAAAAAAGGCTACAACCGCGGTATCAACAAGTAAGTCGTACTACTCTTAGAAGTGATGCTTTTAAATTATGGGAAACGGCTAAAAGGATATTATTGATGGTTTTCGTGAATATAAATATAGTGTTTCTATAACTACGGATGTTTGGACCGCACCACATGGTACGACAAATTCTTATCTCGCCGTTACTGCTCATTGGTTTAATCCCGAATCTTGGTTATTGATGAAACGGACAATTGCTTTTAAACTATTTGGTTATCCTCATACGAGATCTAATATAAGAAAAATTTTACATGACACTTTAATAGAATATAATTTAGATGATAAAGTTTTTACGATTTCACTAGATAATTCATCCAATAATACTAGAGCCATGAAATTGTTAAAATTACATATACAACCCGTTTAGATGATGATTTTTCATTCCCGTTGTGTTCCTCATGTTATAAATTTATCCGCAAGCGACATTAAAAATATGTGATAGTTTAAAAGTAAATTTAGGGGTTTATTAGCAACTATATATAGTTCGAGCAACGAATGACAAATGAACTATATACGTTTTTGTAAACAATGTGGTGAAATACCCCTAGGACCTTGCTATGATAATAATACTAGGTGGAATTCTATTTGCATGATGTTTGAAAATATATTACGACAACGTGAGACTTTAAACGCTTTTAATGAACAACTTGTTAGTAGAAATAAGTCCGTTTCGATAGACAACCAAGATTGGGATCAATTAAAATTTAACTATTTTTTACAAGTTTTTAAAGAGGCAACAACTATAGTATCAGGTGTTTATTACCCAAATAGCTCATTAGTTTTAAAGCAAATTTATACTATGACGGAAAAATTAGACGAATTAAAAAACTCACCTACTCAAATGTTTAGAAAAATGGTTAAAGTTATAAAAAAAATAACTTTATAAAATATTTTGGTAGTTTACCTTTGGTTTACTTGTTCCACCACGCTTAATCCAAGTTTAAATGTTGGAGGAGTAGAACTTTTAATAACAAGAATAACGGAAAATTTAGACTTATCCTTTGGGTTAGACGGTCAAGCCCCCAACTATTTAGAATCACAAATTTTTAAATTTAACGATAATTTTAAAAAGTATTTGAAATTTATGCAACAAAATATGGTCAACAACAAAACCCAATTGTTGACCAAATGCGGGCCGGATCATCTCAAATGGCAAGGGACATTAATATAAACCTTTATAATAGTTTATGTGAAGACGCTACAAAGCGTCAACGAACATCGGTCCCAATAAGCGAGTTGGGACAATATATGGTTAGAAACTTTTTAATAACTTTAAGTCCCGAAGAGTTTGCAAACTTTGACATTTTGGCTTGGTGGAAAGAAAGGAAATCCAATTTTCAATTTTATCCGCTATGGCTCGTGACTTATTAGCGGTCCAAGCTTGACGGTAGCTTCGAATCGGCCTTTTCTACTAGCGGTAGAATTATATCGGAAAGAAGGTCAAGACTAACCCCCAAATCCGTGGAAGTATGTGTATATTTGAAAGATTATTTGGATGGAGTAGATAGGATACAACATGAAACATCGTTGAAAGGTCCTGTATTAGAAGAAGTTGAAGAAACTATAGCAAGAGAAGAAGTTGAATTTGGGATATCACCACCGAATACCGAATTAGATGAAGGTGAATTTGAAGACTTTGATGTTGAAGACTTAGATGTAGAAGATTTTTTGGAAGATTTAATGACTTGAGTATAACGAGTTAAAACTTACCAAACTCGATATACTCGAGACACTAATATATTTTAAACCGATTGCCATGCGAAGCTCGAAATGTATTAGTATTTATATATTTTAGTTGTATAATTGTATTGTTTAAATAAAAGTTATGATTGTATTTTTTAGTATGTTTATATTTAAATAAAAGTTATGATTGCATTTGTTTAGTAAGGGTGAGCATCGATTATCGACAAGACCAAGACCGATTAAGGTAAAACGGGACCGAGACCGAGACCGAATGTGGTCGGTCCGGTCCGGTCCGATCCGGTCTCGGTCGGTCGGTCCGGTCTGTTCGGGTCGTTTGCTCACCCCTATTGTTTAGTATGTTTTCGGTACAAATAAAAAGTTATGATTGTATTTGTTTAGTATGTTTCCGGTGTATTGTTTAATTAAATGTTTGATAATTAACAAGTTTATTAAATAAATGTTCAAGTTTTAGTAAAATTAAAAAACCAAACCGAAACCGATTCAACATTTATAATCGAAAAAAGGTTTTGAACATTTATAACCGAAAACCCGATTTCATAAAACGAAACATTCAAATTTTTTATAACCAAATTAAAACCGAAACCGATTTTAACCGATTTATTTGCATCACTAAATTATTTACACCCCTATTTGTCCAAATTCATATATCAAAAATCTGTTTCTGTTAGCCCATTTCTTCACAGGCCTAAATAACTCTTACGGCCCAGCATGAAACCCTAAAACATATTAGATCTAATCGGACGGTCAATAATGAGGTTGATAGTATAAAATCCCTACCCAAAGGCTCATTTACTCGCCGCTCATTTGCTCTCTCCCTCTTTCACTTTTTCTGTTTCTGAGGTATGGTTTTCTGAATTACATCTAGTATTAACATACCACAGTTCTGGTAAACGTTACTATACTGTTAATTTTGTTATGCCTCAGTTTGTATCTTGTTAATGTTTAGTTTAGTTTATTTAAACTAGTGTTTTTGTTTATGTTATGTATGTAGCATAATTAAATGATATATAATATTATTTATACTTTTTGTTAACAGAAGAGTTATAAATTATTTTGAGTGATTATATTGTTATTAATCTGATTTAAGTTTTTTTATATAAAACAAAAATGTTTTTTAAAAAAATTATTGATTCTAGTCATAAAAATGGAGAAATTGAGCTTGTTTGCGTAATGGGTATTGCCACTATTTATGTATGGTGAAAGAAATTGTCTCCTAATTATACAAGTAATCAAGGCTGGAGTCTCAAAGGGCTTGTTTGCTGTAACCTTATTTGGGTTTTGGCAAGAAACACTAATGAGCTTGAGAATTGGCAAATTTAATTATTTGCCATAGGCCTTTGGTTTTGGAGCTTTTCTTTTCATTATTACATAATGTGTGGTTAATGCCTTGTGTAGCAAGTTAATCATATCTCTGGTTTTTTCATGTATAATCTTTTTTTTCAAATGTTTGTTAAGGATATTTGTAAATCAAAATTAAAACTCTTCACTTTTGTTTATTAAGACTGCTCATAATATAAACCACCTTTCACCCTTGAGTTGTTGCCTAATTTAAACATTTTTAGAAGGGTTAAATTGATTTTTGACATTCAGATTCTTATTTCTATTGTCTTGATTCATCAAGGATTACTTTATTCTTGTAATTTTATAAAAACTTTGGCAAACATTTTCCTATAATTGTTATAAGCAAAAAATAATACATATTGGTGTCGGCCATGATTTAGGTTATTGTGTATGAATTGCCTTACTGTAAAAATTTTATACGTTGAGATACATTACCTAACAATATGTGTATGATTGAAGCATTTTTGTGATCATACTTCTAATCTGAATTTAATTTTGCTATGTATCATACCATTACATAGAATATGGTTATACATGTTGCCTACGCAAGGAGTTTTATTATTTTTACAGTTTATAGATCATTAATGTATTTCAAGTTATTATCTAGTTTATGGTTTTACTTGGCTCGTCTACTATGGAAAATTTCAATATGCTTGTTTGCCCATAGTGCTGTTATTCACATGTGCAACAAGTGAGTTGCGTATTAATGTTTTTGATAAACAAATAGACTTTTATGTTTATAATGTTACACTTTAGTTGTTTGTCATTATCAACAAAAAGAATCATTGCTTTGCCCCCACTTTTGTTATATTTTGAACTTTTTTATACTAAAATAGTTTTAATCTTCCTATTACCCAAGTTATAAATTACGTAGCTAATTTTTCTTTGTCTTAAAGGTTGTGTGCTCTATTACATGAGTGTTAGAATTATTAGTATATTAAAATCCATTATATGCTGTTATTATGCGATACTGGTTACACCACATGCCATCCTTTTATTATGTTGCTTATTCTCTCTATAAGATTTGGAAATGAAAATTATGAGTTTTGCAGATATATAGTGAGCTAAGTATCATGTCTCATCGCAAATTTGAGCATCCAAGGCATGGTTCATTGGGATTTCTTCCCCGCAAAAGGGCTGCCCGACACAGAGGAAAAGGTTTAATTTTATTTTTGATATAATGTTATACTTAACTGGCCTCTTTTTATTTAAACACTACTTTGTATCTTTCTGTTTGCAATTAATGTTAGTTTCTAATATATGTGTTTTATTTCTAATATGTGTAGTATCTATTTGCTCATGATTGTGTGCTTCTTGTTTATTTATCTGTATCAATCAAGATTCCGAAGTTTTTGTGTGTTTGTTACATTTTTTTGTTAAGGTTCCAAAAATATTTATATAACGTGTGACACACATTTGTGTTTGAAACTCGCCATGTTGTGTTTACTATGAGTAGTATAAACAATATAACATGCATTTTGTGGTATAACTGATTTGGGATTATAGGAATTGCATGTTTCTGACTGCCCTGATGTTCCATGACAGATCTGGGATAATGGTCTGCCTTCTTACTGTTGCACAATGATTATAAATGGTCTTACTCGTACTTAGCAGCTGTGTCTCATTTTTGTTTTAAACATGAAACCACCCAACAAAATGTCATGCTATGTTGTTTTGGGTTATGTTATGAATTATTTATCATAATCTTTATTCTTCATGTGTTAATTTCTTCATTTGTTTTCATCTGTTTAATATATCAGTGCCATGTTTGTTGTGCATGTGGTCATAAAACATTGAAGTTTCTTATGGTTTTTATTTTGTGTGCTAATAACTATTTGTTGACTATTGTGGCTCTAAACTTTCTAGCTGATAAGATTTTCAATTCTGTATGTTTGCTTGTGCTTAAGGTCTAAATTGGTTTTGCAGTGAAGGCATTCCCCAGGGATAATCCTACCAAACCATGCAGACTAACTGCCTTCTTGGGATACAAAGCTGGAATGACCCACATTGTGAGAGAAGTTGAAAAGCCTGGGTCAAGTGAGTTATTTTGGTTCAGTTTCTTATTAGATCTAAAAGATTGTAAGATAAAATAAAATGCTAAATGGTCATTTTTGTGTAGTTGAGTAGCAGATCCATACTATCTCACTGTTTTCTTTATCTCGTTTTTCTTAGCCTAACTTGGTTTTTTATTTTCTCAGAACTCCACAAGAAGGAAACATGTGAAGCAGTGACTATTGTTGAGACACCCCCAATGGTTGTCGTTGGGTTGGTTGGGTATGTCAAGACCCCACGTGGTCTTCGCAGTCTTAACACTGTTTGGGCTCAGCATCTCAGTGAAGATGTCAAGAGGCGCTTCTACAAGAACTGGTGCAAGTCAAAGAAGAAGGCTTTCAGCAAGTACTCATCAAAGTATGAAACTGAATCTGGAAAGAAGGATATTCAATCACAGTTGGAGAAAATGAAGAAATACTGCAATGTCATCCGTGTTCTGGCCCACACTCAGATCCGAAAGATGAAAGGTTTGAAGCAAAAGAAGGCTCATTTGATGGAGATTCAAGTGAATGGTGGTGATGTGGCACAGAAAGTGGACTTTGGCTACAGTTTCTTTGAGAAGCAGGTCCCTATTGATGCTGTTTTCCAGAAAGATGAAATGATCGACATCATTGGTGTGACAAAGGGAAAGGGTTACGAAGGTGTTGTGACACGTTGGGGTGTGACCCGCTTGCCCGTAAGACCCATCGTGGTCTCCGTAAGGTTGCTTGTATCGGAGCTTGGCATCCAGCTAGGGTTTCGCTCACTGTTGCAAGAGCTGGACAGAACGGTTATCACCACAGGACTGAAATGAATAAGAAGATTTACAAGCTAGGAAGGCTGGTCAGGAGTCCCATTCTGCAAGCACTGAATATGACAGGTAACAAAACAATCCACTTTTATGTTTTACGTTTTTTTTTTATTTTATTTTATTTATTTTAGTTGCATTCTAAAGGTCGAATATATCTTGTGTAGGACTGAGAAGGAGATAACCCTAATGGGAGGATTCCCACACTATGGTGTTGTGAAAGATGATTTTCTGATGATTAAGGGATGCTGTGTGGGACCAAAGAAACGTGTGGTTACATTGAGGCAGTCGTTGTTGGCCCAGACATCCAGGCTTGCTTTGGAGGATATTAAACTGAAGTTCATTGATACATCTGCTAAGAATGGCCATGGTCGTTTCCAGACTGTTGAAGAGAAATCCAAGTTTTACAACCGATCATCAAAAGTGTGAGGATTACAGCTGGGGATACAACTTCAAATTTCTTTTAAAAGTTATTTTATGTTTGTTCTTGAACATCAGTTGTTTGTTATGTCTCAAGTTTTGCTTTGGAAACTGTTTTGGTAATGTCATGAAACTTCTGTCTTTGTTATAATCAATATCTTTTGGAGTTTTGATAGAATCTTGTTTCCTGTTATGTTGATCTTATTTTGCATGAATCTGCAATGGATTTTTTAGCTGGTTTATTTCCAGTATGAGATAATTGATGTCATATTTTTTGGAGGCAGATTAAATCATTAAATAGTACTCCGTAATTGGTGACTAGGGTGATGATAAGGTTCATTGGAATTGGGCTATCAGTATCATGTGCCAAGGCGTCCTAAAACCAGTTATGACGACGTAGCCGCTGGGTGGCTAATTCAAAAAATTTTCTTAGGAGTTTTTGTTGTTAAATTAACTGCCTTTTCATCTCGGAAGACTTGTTTGCATCATGTTTTACGGTCATTAAGCAGTGTGAAATTGCTTAAAACATCATCGGAATTGATTGCTGAGAGGAGCTTGATTAGTAATTTGGTTAATATGTAGTACAAAATCGCTAAAAACTCAGGAAATGATTCTGGAGAGTAGATAGGTAAGTGACAACAAAACCATATAGGAATTCTTTTTCTCTCTGAAATCTTATTAAATGATCCATAGGAGTACTTAGAAACATATTTTGATCCAAACAATAGTTTGGTCTGCTCTATTTTAGAGGTAGCATTAGCATGAGTACTAACATGGGCGGATTTTGGAGTAAGATGAAACAGTGACATGCCGCAAGCTGTCATAATTTAACCATGTAATTTCATTCCTGTAATGCACTTTTTCTGGCTCTGCAGATAATCTCTATTGGTTATATTGGCTAATTGGTATTTAATCATAATAGTGCATTTCATCATTTTATATACATTAATAATTTCACATGACTAGCATACTTCCTTCATTTAAGTGATTGCTTCATTTCTTGTTGGATCATTTCATGTAATGGGTATGTTTTTGTCATTTAAACCTGTGTTATAAAGATCAGAATGAAGATATCCCACTTTCTTTTGGATTAATTTCATATATCACCCTTACTTTCAAGATAAATTTCATATATACCCAAAGCGCAAGATTAAATGAATAACGATAAATGCTTTTTTATGACGTTTAAGATATATGAATTTTCAACAAAAAGAAGGAGATATGAAATCGCCTTCTTTTTTTTAGTGCCTTCATGTGAGATTTGTCTTTTTTAGCATATGGATTCTGATGGAGAGTCATGGCACTTTATGATGCAAATTATTAAAACAACATTAATGTGAACTTAATATATAAGGAAGGGATTGGGAATAACTATTAAAACGGTAAGTCATGAAAGTTATTCTACCATATATTTTAAATTGTGATGAAAATTTGGAAGAAGACGATCCGAAATGCGTTGTTGCTACATTTTTCATCATTCTCATTTTAATTATTTTTCTCATTTGATTCTAACTTACATACACATCTCTTTCACATGTCCAGATTAGACCGATGAATATTATTATAACTGAAAAATCGTACGTGTGTTACTGTCGCAACCAACTCACCCTGGTGGGCTGCTTTAAACCAAACGGACCCTTATAGTTACTGGGCTCTGGCCCAATCTGCTACACACACACTCTTAAATTTGGTGGGCCGGGCTTTTTACACAACAAAACCAAACACACCGTTTTAAGCCAAATGGGCTTTGCAACCCAACTGACAAACAAACACACCCCTTTGATGTTTGAGGCCCAATGGAATTTAACACCAAAACAGGTTTTGAAACTTATGCTTTTATCACAGTTTTGACGCCAGCAGGGCGACAAAAACGCAAACAAAAGCGAAATTATTGTGAAACTAATAATTAAGAAGAGAACAAAGAACAAGAATAAAGATTAAAACATGGAAGAATCGTATTATTCATCTCACAATGGAGGCATGTATATATAGTTACAAGATAGAGTATTCTACAAGATACAATTCTCTAATTAAGATAACTACCAATACTAATAGATATGGACATTAATACCATATTTATCCATAACACTCCCCCTTGGATGTCCATTTGAGTATTATGCCTCGTTAAAACCTTACTAGATAAAACGAGACAAAAATCTAGTGAAGGAAAAAGAGTTCATAACTCCTTTATACGCTTGGGGATATTGCCTCATTAAAAACCTTGCTGGAAAACTCTGTGTGGTCAAGGGAAAAAGAGTGCAATGCGTATCTTTTCTCCCATGATGATCACATCACTTAAGCTCATTGAGTCACTGAAATGCTCATTGAAGTGTCTTGATGAAATCATGTGAATATATATGTTGTTCGCATATCCATTTTAAGGATTAACATACGTCATACATCTCATTCAAGTACATCATCGTACTTTATAAGTCATTCGTTGCAAACACAATTAATTCAAATGATATATTATATTAATAGAAATAAATCGTAAAAACGTTTATTAATATTTAGCGATCTCTTTGTGTTTTGTTGATAACAAATATAATGTTATCATAAGTAAAATTATAAGGATACATGTTTTTTTAAAGCATCTACATATATAGTCATTTAATATAAATTGTTGTAATGATTCATTTATTGTAATAGTTTATTAGGATGGGTAAAAACCATAACCCATGACCCATACCCATGGAGCATATCCATAACCCATGGAGCATATCCCATAACCCATTGACTAGATGCATTGCATCTTCTAGATACATTGTATCTACTTGGATACCCATGGTCCAAAGTCTAGGAATCATGACCCATGACCCATGACCCATGACCCATGACCCATGACCCATGGATAATGAGGAGCGTCTCACGGATCCCTCATGTAAGGGATCCGTGGGATTCGTGCAACAGTAGCAAGATATTGCCTATAAATAGAGAGCCATTTATTCATTGTAACTTACCCCTCTTCTTACAAACTCTCTCATATATTCTTACATTCTTCTAATCTCAGATCTCTTGATCTAGATAGTAGTTCTTCTTTCTTTTGTTGTGATTCTCATATAGGTCATTCTCTAAGGCGAGATCACGAGCTTCTACAAGTCATCCAAGCAAGGGGTCCTTGATTGATTTGTTCCTTCACAAGATTTCTGTAGCAAAGATCTTGTATTTCATATTTCACATATTTGTTGTGTTATAGTAGTGTTGGTTTGGTCCTCCGTGTTAAGGACTCGGTATTTAGCTTTGTACCGAAAAAGTGTAAGCGACGTTGTGAAGGCTTCTCCACGAGTCAAGGAGTTTGTTGACATAGTGCTTGAACTCTCGAGTAGGTGACTCGGGAATGGAGTAGGGAAAGGAACGTGTCCTTGTAGCCGAACCACTATAAATCGGTTGTGTCATTTCTATCATTTACTTTACTTGTTTTCTTTACTTGCTTTACTTATAGATCTATACTTTCTCTCCATCCACACAATTTCACATAACATCGAATCTAAAGTTTTTGAAACTTAGTTAAAATCGGCAAAAATATTCAACCCCCCCTTCTAGTTTTCCACAATTGGCATCAAGAGCTAAGTTTACAAAAGTTTTAAAGTAAATAGTATTTTAAAAACTTTTCGATCACTATGGGTTCGAAATTATAAAGAAGGGCAATCTATGCAACGACCTCCACTACTTGAAACTAATGGTTTTATTTATTGGAAAATAGATTCAAACGTATGTGAAGTCAAAAGATATTGATCTTTGGTACATCATTGTTGAAGGCGATTTTGAAGCCACTACAAAAGATGAAACCGGAAATTTAGTAACACACCTCATGATCAACTCACCGATGATCATAAGAAAAGCTTTCAAAAATAGTGAAGCTAAAATGGTTTTATACAATGCTTTACCCAAAAGGAATTCAAAAATTTCTATGCTTAAAACCTCTAAAGAAATTTGGAATTCTTTAGTTGTAACTCATCAAGGAAATCAACAAGTTAAAACAATAAAATAGATTTGTTTGTTCAACAATATGAACAATTTTCAATATCGGATGAAGATACTAGAGATCATTCTTTTTCTAACTTTAATACTATAATTACATCATTACAAGCACTTGATGAGTCTTTCTCTAGTCGTAATCATGTTAGGAGATATCTAAGGGCAATTCCATACAAGTGGAGATCTAAGGTGAAGGCCATCAAAGAATCAAAAGACTTGTCAATCCTCACCCTCGATGAACTCATAGGCAATCTAAAGGTCTATGAGCTTGTCATCGCTAAAGATTCCGAAGCCTCAAAAGAGAAGAAGGAAAAGCACAAATCTCTTGCCTTAAAAGCCAAGAAGGTCTCAAGCGATGAAGAAAACTCTTCTTCGGATAGTGATGACGAAGAGTATGCCATGGCGGTAAGGGATTTCAAGAAGTTCTTTAGAAGAAAGGGAAGATGTGTCAAGCAACCATATGACGACAAGAAGGGGTTCCGGAAAGGCAAAGACGACAAGAAAGCAAGGGATGAACGCGCTTGTTTTAAGTGTGGGGACCTGTAACACCCCCAAATTTGGTTTAGCGGAAGCAAACGTGTTATTTGAGAGCGTTACGAAATTGGTAAATCATAACACAAGTAATACAGAACGGAATACATACTCCGTATAATTTCATAAAATATTTTGACACAATATCTTACAACATTGTTTAGATGAATGGGCATATCCCAAAATTTTGTGGTCCCAATATAGAAACATCTTTTTATTTGTAAAAGACTTTTCTTTATAAATTTCTACGACCATTTATCCGCCTCTTGCCTTGCATCCATGTTCACAACTAGCACCTGAGAAAATATGCTAAAAGGTCAGCTATAAGCTGGTGAGTTCATAGGTTTAGATTAAAATAGTAAGTTTGGACCATAAGCAGGCATATAATCATTATCAAGGGTATATATATATGGATGAAAGTCTATTACGTTAGCTCTAAGTTCATGCAACCGATACTACGACAATTTCAGATGCTAAAAGATGTCATACAATATAGGGGCCCATAGCAAGTGTTTTGTCCTCAACACTTGATTCCGACATGGTATACGTTTCGCTTTGGCCTAAGCATGGCCAACCGAACGAGGAGTCACCCTCAATAGATCTATTTATAACATTCGCTTCCCAATGGGAATTGACGGTTCATGAAAAGGGCATTCTCTAGGGACATAAGGGCTTAGGCTAAACCACGTAATAGTAATCATGTAATAGTTTTGGTCCATAAAATGTTTTGCATATTTCTCACCCCAAAAGTATAAAACAATTTATCAAGTAAAAGTGGGGCTATGAAACTCACCTTGGCAGATGTGAAATCCAAAAGTGGGATTAGTGATCGTTGTGAAGCGGCACCGACACGCGACCTAGATAAGGAGGGCAATGTTTTAGTTCATTGTTTTAAGTATCACTTACTTAAAATAGTTCGATTGTTTTTATAATTGTATTAAAACTAAACTTTAGTTGGTAAAATTGATCAAAATAGTTTTCTAGTAAGTATACTAGAGTACATATACTTTTCATGTTGATACTATAACAATATTAGAATTCAAAGTTTGGTTTGAAAATATCTACGTCATTCTTTTAGTAAGTATAAAATGCGTATATACTTATTTAAGTTGACTCATGATAGTAGTGTCAAAATCTATGTTGGTTTATTTATTTTCAAATTGTATTTAGAAAATATTTGAATCAACTTTGAAGACTTTCAAAGTTAATAAGTGATAAAGTGATGTAGTGATCTTCATTTGTTTAGCAAGAAACGGTTTCTTAATATGTATAAATTCGACTAGTAAATTACTTGGCATAGATGTGTTTACTTGAATACACTTGACGTTACACCTTGATGTACAAATCGTTAAGTAGATCATGATGGTATACAATTTTGTATTAACACTTTTACACTCGTTTACTTGTCAATACATATATGTTTATATCCAATTTAGAAGGTTTTGAATATGCGGAAATGAGCTTTGTTTTACAATTGATTTCCGATTTTATGTTTCGAGATAGGTTTCATTGATCCGTTGTATCACTATAACGAGCACTTCCATTCACGGTGGTCGGCCCAAAGACATGAGTATAGAGTTTTGGACCCATGCCCATTGATCACCCAAAGCCTTTTTAATAGACACAAGACATGGGCTGAGGCCCATGACACCTACTGGTACTTGATTGCTATACTTTTCTTTTGAAGGAGGGATTTGGAAGAGTTGTTTCGGTGGGTAATTTCTCTGAGCGCAAGGTATACGCCAAGGGCTCTGGGCTCGTGTACTAACTCAACACAAATGTGTCTCGACTACGGACTCAGACCTCATGGCTGGCCAACAGTCTCACGCCCTTCTACTCAAACATGATTACTCGCAAACAAGGGCTAACTCAAAAATGACTATTTCTGCGATGAGAACAAAATGGAATTGGAACCTTGTGCTAATGTCGATTCAAGACTAGACTAGAACTTTACTAACGCCACGCCCTAGGGACGAAGGTAGTACTACCAAGGCTCCCTTCAACCTTGATAGTTAAACTCACCACTGTGGTGGCACCACAGTGGGTCTCGACCTCAATCACCACGTTTCAACACCTTTCATAATTTAGCCAATATCTTGACTAGTTTTCGATCTAGCTAGAGATACTCACATGAAATCTGCTTACTTCTCAACATATGTTTAGTTGTGGGACGGGGTCTTCGAGTAAGGTACTACCCACTCGGAGTTAAGCTTAGGTTAAGAGTGTCGCGACTGGAGTGTTCCAAACACTCTTCGACTACCCATCTTGACCATAGCAAACCCTTGTGATTCCCGAGGCCAACACACTAAGTTTTACATGATGGAACAAAGGAAATGGTACGACCATACAACAGTTGGGTACTACCTGTCTCGGTTTTGCCTTGACGTCCTCCCATACCCTTTAGGCTAGTGATCTATTTTGTGTTAACTATCCTTGTTTACACCTCATTTATTTCCTAGTGTCAAGGTATAAGTTAACAAGGTCGAAGGAAATAGTTTATTTAGACTCGTGGATTTGTCGACGGACAATGATGACGTGAGTCCCATCTAGTGTGGTTACTAGGGAGGTTCACAGTCGGGTTTTTCAACGATTAGATATTTACTAAGATGACAACCTCAACACCGAAAGTCATGAGTTTTTATTTATACGAGGTACCAAGGTTTATACACAAGTTTCGAGTCCTAGACACGCTTGACACAACCTACAACAGTTTTATGGATTTAACATCAAACGTTACTAGCAAGATTCTTACATGACTTAACTCAAAGAATTGAGTTTCAACCAAAACACAATCCTCTTGTTGACAACAATATCTTCTTTTCAAAACATTCTCCACTGTGATGATAACCACAGTGGGTTTTCGACCGAGTTGCTAGAGCTAAAACGCCTAATAAAATGCTAACATTAACTGGTTTAAAACTCTCGATGGTCTTTATCTAAACCCATGTTATCAATCAAAACTCTTGACAAAACGACTTTTATTCCATCCATGAGCCATTTCACTTGATAAGAACAACATTTAGTTTCTTTGACATCATTCACCAATTCAAAACATAGACTAACCTCAATTTAGATTTTCCAAGTGACAATCTTATTTATCATAATACAAGTTTATACACATTTCCCACACCTAGCTCACCTACTCGAATCTCAACAAAATACCACCATTTAACACTTTTAATATCAAAGTTTATTGTACAACAAATTTTTAAGAATGAAAGGATTAAAGATAAACCTTATAAGAAGTGAGATGGGAATGCGTTGAGAGTAAAAGCTAACTCGAGGAACCCCACACAATTCAAACCCGTATACCGATTCCGAGCAAACCCAACAATTTCTTGCTAACCTTGAGAATATTACTCTCTTGTGGTGTGTTTGAGTTTTGATTTGTGGGTGTCTTTGGTCTCTCAAGTTGCTTAAGAAGAGGTTAAGAGGGGAGCTTTTGACCACTTCTTCTCATCTTGAAGTTTTGTTTGAAGCCAAAAATGGCTTACTTCCAAGACCCACGAATCTTTGGACATAAGAGATATATTGGTGAAAGGATTTACTTCTCTCTTGTGATTTGCTTTGATCCTCCTTGGATTTCTTCGAAATTAGGGGCGCATCTATGGAGATTTGAGAAGCTAAGTCTTTCATGGATTTGAGCATGAAAGAGACGAATATGTTGGATGGAGGTGTTGATTTATCTTCTTTTAGTAAGATTCGGCCTAGGAGGGGAGTACAAGCTAGAGGTTGAAGATGATTCTTGATATCTTTTGCCTTTTCTCTTGGTCTTTGGTTTTGTCGTGACTGGAAGAGTAAAACAAGGAGGTTGTGTCTAATTTTCTTGAATTCATTTCTTGTAAATGTACAATAAGTGTTTTAATAGTAAAAGTCTTAAATGGTAATGTAAGTAAATGTAAGCAAGGTAGGTATATTGTATACTTATGCTTATTTGGTGTAAGTATTTGTATGGGGATAATTATTGTATAAGATGTATGCATTTACATTATGGTTATGTATGTTTGCACTTGAGTTTTATAAAGTCATTGCTTAAGTGATAATGTGTTTAAGTATTTTGTGTCCCGAAGTCATATTGTGACTAAGGTATCGTTGTTTGACGACTTTTTGTCCGTGGTATTTTATAGTTACGTGTCCAATATTTTATCTTTGTAATGTTCCAAGTTGCGGACATTTGTTAATTGTTTTAGCGAGTCCTTATCATGGTGTCGATGCAGCGTGCGATGTCGGCCACCGGAGAAAAGAGATAACCTCTCGTCTTACAATTTAAATCATAAGACAAAATAAACTATTCATAAAATGATATGAATGCAAAAGTGATGCAATAGTCTACAGTATGCGAGTTAACTACTCAAGTGGTTAGGTAAGGCTCACGCATGTTTAATGACTTATGCTTAGTAATAATAAATTACTAATTATCAGTTAAATTTTGGTGAAAATTTACCGTGTGTCACATCCTCCCCGCCTTAGAAGGAAAAACCGTCCTCGGTTTTTAGTTAAAATTACTTGATGAAGTAGAGAGAATGTGTGGGTATTTGTGCTTGAATTGGTCTTCGCGTTCTCACGTGAATATCTGAACCTCTTTGAGTGTTCCGACAGGTCTTAACGATGGGTGTGCGGCCTTATATAAGCCGTTTGATTTCTTGACGCAATATTTCGATTGGGTTTCTTGACAAAATTTAGATCTTTTGTCGATTTTTGAATTTCTTCCGTTGGAATAGCGAGAGTTTCGTTATGAGAGTGATTCTTCGAGTTTCACATGTGGAACATGTTATGCAAAGAGTTGAGTTTTTGTGGACATTTCGGGTTGGTAGGTTACCGTCCTATTTTTGCGAAAATTTTGAAAGGTCTAACGAACGAAGATTCTATTTCCATTTTTTTTTTCTTTTTTTTTTTTTTTTTTTTTTAAAACGGACTTTGCCTTACCATGGCAAAACCTCATCATGACCCCATCTCCCACTGGAAACTCAAGTGGCTTAGTCTTCTGTTCGCATGTCTCTTTTAACGATTACGTGTCGTTTGTAGATGGTTCTGGGTTAGCACAATTTTCTCAGTAGTTTCTTGAATTTGTTCTGGGCTAGTGAGTTGGCTTTCTTCAAATTGAGCGTTCTGAAACGTGTGGGCATAACGTATAGTCCTAATGGAAATCCGAGTTGGTAACTACCAGCTTGGTCTTGGGGAGGATCCGATAAGTCTTACGAAACAAGGTATAGCCCTTTGCGTTTGGTCGAAAATGGTTTACGCTTTCCTGGGTCGACACTTCAATCCTTTTCGTCGACTCAAACATTATGTGTCATTTAGTCCCATTATTTATTGACTCAAGCGATTAGAGTCGCCAGACTCATCCTTTGATACGCACACCGTTATCAATGTTCCTTAATAGAAGTTTGGAGTCTTTGGACTGGTTCTTTGCCAGTCCCTGTCATGACCACTGTTGATTTGCGCTCTTGTCCTTATTGTGTCTTATGAGGGGGTCCTTTGTTGCAAAGGGATTTGGTTAAGGCAAAGTTCCTGTTCCACTCATTCCTCAGACAAGTTCCTCATGTTTGAAGTATAGTTTCTATAGATCGAATGACACTTTCATCCAGGCTAGTGGTCAAAAGACGGTAGATGATACTTATTTCGAATAACTCCTTAAAACTTTCGGAGTGGTCTTCGAAGGTTTGATGTGACTGGTTGTTACTATTTGGGATGAAGAGAATTGAAATGTTATGACCTGTAGCGCTTTGCTTTGAGCAATCCTTGCAAGTCTGCCCATGTCGTCGTTCTCTTTGTTTGTAGTGATAGGTGGGTTTGACGAGATGGTCAATTATTACCCAGGTAATGTTATAATTGATAAAGGTCTCAAATGGCTTGGTGCCAGCGTCCATTGTTATGCATTCCCATTTCTGTCTGGAAATTTCGGTCTGTACAATTAAGTTTGGTGCTGCTTGAAGTATATGTGGTTACGATGGTCTTGCCTTGCGCGAGCACGAACGTTATAATTGAACTCATGTTGCGACTACAATTGTTGGTGTCGTTACATGGTCAACTTCCCTTTTCGTTCTCGTATACTCCGTAAGGCATCGTGGTCGGTGTACGCTGTAATCCCTTGTGTAGTGGAGATAATAATTCTAGGTTTTCCTAGTGTGGTCATGTTAGGTTTCGATTCTAATTTGTACACTGTGTTGTGCTCCACATGGACCTTTGGGATGTCGAGTATTCTGTACCATTATTTTCCTCTTTGAATCAAGATAGCTTTCAGCTCTGGTGTAAAGCGTCTCCTATAAGTGGTAGAGTCTCTTTCATACTCAGGTATGTCTAAAACAGGTGCACCACACGATTTCCTTGCGTGGTGTGAGTAGGTGCTTGTTGGGTTGATCTAGTGTCTATGATGCTCTATTCCTTTCTTGGTTGGTGGCAAAACACTATGTATGAATCGGTATATCCGGGGCGTCAGTCTCTGCGTCCAGTGTTATATAAGGTGCTAATTCATTGTCGAGGGTGCAAACGTCTCATATTCGTTTTCCTTAATAGAAAATTTCTTCTCTCAGGTGGCACGGTCTATTCTATTCCCGTAATGTGAAAAGTATGGCATTTTAAGGTAGGGTGGCGACATGAGATATAGATACGAATATTTCTATTTCGTGATAGAGAGTTAAACACTTCCTTTAATCACGACCGGGTAAGAATTTTCAGGAATTTAGCCATGTCCTGTGCACGTTACCCCTCCCGAATTATACATAGGTGATCAGGCTATGTATAATTGGGGACCGGTGACGTGTTGTTCGGTATAATTCAAATCTTGGTGTACTTATTCTTTGGTCAGCGGAAATGTTGTAAAAGTTCATGTGCGAAGTTTTGGTAAGATAGTTTATAAGATTTGCTAGGCCGACCAATGTCGTCAGTGTGGCCTATAGTTCGTTTGACCAAGATGTGTGAAAAGTGGCAACTTGGTTAGAAATAGAATGTTGGATTCGTGATTTTTGGTGAGATAATATTTTGAGCTGGTATTGTCGGTATTGGAGATAATACCTTCGTAGATTTTGGAATGTGGATTATTTTAAAGCAACCCGTTGGGTGATACTAATTTGGCACGAGACCCGTCGAACATCCAAGATGATGTTCTTTCGTTTGTGGAGGAATCCCTTCTCATTAAGACGAGATAGTCGAAGTCTTAAATGATATGGTGGGAACGGTCATGGAGAGGACGTATACCAAGATAGCACAATAACAACAACAGATACATTACTAGGGAAAGGTTTCAGTACATTAAGATTTCCTAGAGAAGTACTTTAAAGTAGACTGTAACTTGGAAGTTTAACTAAGCTTTATTACATCTAGCATCTCTAGCTAAATTAGTTTCTTCCATGGTGTCCGTTGGAGTCTCGAACCATCCTTCACACTTTCTTCGTGAAGGTGTTTTGGCGTCTTCGCTTGCACGACCCTTTCTATCCCGGGCACACGCGTTTGATGTGGTCCTTCCTTCCACACCCATGACATGTCATTGTTTCCTATAGAGTTGCTTACAATCTTCTATCTCATGTCCAACTCTTTACAAATCCCACAAGGTATAGGGCATTTTCCATAGTGGTAATATGGGCATATATTACACTTGGGCTTTGTCCCAAGATACCTTACTTCCCGCTTGTTTTAGTAGCCTTGAACTCACCGTCCTCGACGCTTGCTTGATTGTTGCATTTGACCTTCCTCACCATCATATTTCTAGTTCCTCTTGCTACCACAGTACCCCCATTGCCTTGCCTTGAGGCAAGGACCTTGTCAATCCAAGGGTCGCACCAAGAGCTTTCGAGTGATCGATGAGTCTCTAAATACTCATCATTTTGTACTATCTAGATCAAGAAAATCATCTCGAAACACTCAAAACGCATCAAAATGATGAAAATATCACAAATCGTTGTTTTATGTGTTTTAAATGCAAAATATCAAAATCGATGAAAACGATCAAATTTGCAAAATTTGCGCTTTAGTCCCTCAAGTTTCAAAATTTGTCAAAAAGCCCCTCGGTATATCTAAATAAAGAGAAATGTCATTTAAGGTCCATGGGATTCAAAAGTTGTCAAAACAAACCCTTAAAATATAAAATTTGCAAAATTACAACTTTGGTCCCTCAAGTTTGAAAAATGTCAAAAATGGCCCCTGGAAAATTACAAAATGGCAATTTTGGTCCTTATACTTTTTGAGAGTGTCACTTATGGTCCTTGGAGAAACTTTGCTTAATTGGCAGGAGTAGTCCCTTGAAATTCAGAATTTACAACAAAGGTCCCTAAGTAATTAAAACCTTTTAATACCAATTTGGACCCTTATCACCCCATGTGACCCCCCTGTCATTAAGCTTTTTGAACCCCCCTTTATATTTAACTCTGGTCAATGGCAAGTCAAACAAGCACCAACTTGGCGCCACTTTTTCCACCCCTTCCAACTGCTGCCTGAAATCACTCCACACATCCATTCCCCCTCCGCACCTATCCAATATCTTGTCTCCTCCACCTCCACACAACTCCAAACTTCATTTAATGCATTTTTCCACCCCTCCCTCAACCCCCACCTGTTGATAAACCTTTCCCGCCAAAATGGGATAAACGGCCAAGATCATCTCTTACCATCAAAAAGTCCAAATTATTGGTGGGATTAGCTCAGAAGTCTTGGGAGAGAGAGCTTTTGATATAAAAAGGAGGATAGAGAAGCTTGAAGTAGAGCTAGCTAGTTTTATTTTTCTTTAAATGTCGTTTTGTAATCAAATGTTTTAGTTTTTTAGTTAAAATGTGTAATTTCAGTTTCTTTATATCACAATTATGTTAAATTAACTTTGTAATGTGTATTGAATATCAATCAAAGTCTTTTATTTAAGCTCCTAAGTTCATGCCCACTGTTGAAAATTTTCGCTTCAAAGTATATTGTCCAAGTTGTTAGAAGCTTATTTTAAGCTTAAATAAGTCAGCTTAAACCCTCTATAAGCTTTGAGTAAGCTTGCATCTCATTTTCAAGTAACTTTGTGAGTTGGTCAACGAAAGTCAACTGCCTAAGCTCATTTGGATTTGAGCATGGTTCGGGAGATTGCAGACTTGGACTGGGTTGGAATTGTAGCAATTAGTGTAGTTATAGGTTTAGTTTTGGCTCGCAACAACATTTGGACAAGTGTGAGTCATTTTCCTGTCTTAACTTTTCAAGCCATTTTAAATATTTTGCTTATATCTGTAACTGTGGTCACCAATGGTTGAAGTCTGTTTAATTAGTTATTTTTAGGTATAGTTAACTTAATGTGATCAATATAGCAAGTTAGTTCATTAGCTTAAGTAATTTTAGTTGATTATCGATTAATAAAGGGTGTTTGGCTCAAGTATTTAAACCGTCTTAAAGGTTTAGCCAAGAGTTAGCATTAGTTGGGTTGCATCTCTTTAGTGATTTGAGACTCTTATCTGCCTTACCCTTGTGCCTTTTAAGCTCAAAGTCAAAATTTTACTTTAAGCCCTTTAGCGGCTCCATCATGAGATTTTCACAAGCCAAAACTTGTTTTGTGTTCCAATTTCATAGAACTAGCTTGAATTACCTTCATTCCATCTTTAAACATCATTATCAGTTCTTAAATCCAGATCAAAACTCAAAAAGGTCAATTTTCCATTTCTTTCAAAAAAGTCAATTTGCACAAACCTGATTTGGGCTCAGTTAGATGGATTTTTCATTAACTCAAATCTGAGTCAATTTCAGTAAGTCTTGTTGTTTCAAAAACTTCCCCTGGTCTAGTTTATAGTTATGATTTTTATGTATTTTTGTAATTTTTTCTAAAAGCTCAAAGGAGCTTGTGATTATGGAGCTTAATCCCCGTGCAGTATCTTGTTCGCATGTGAGGTTTGCAGTTTTGCAGACCTTGCAGTGGCTCACTTGAGCTCCTCTGGGTCTGTAATTTGGTTTAGATACTCTCACCTAGGTCTAGTGTTAGTTCCAATAATTGGTTTTCTGTTTACAGCTTATTTAGGTGCTTGTTTTTAAGCTCAAACTAGGCACCTTCTTTACTGTTTTAGCTTATTATCTCAATTCACCAAATCATTGCAACTAGCTTATCAGAGGCTATAGCCTGTTGATTGTTGTTGCATTTGGTCCTTTTTAGCTTATTGTAGCTTCCATTTCAGTTTGGTAGCTTTTGGACTTCATTTGCTTATCAAAGTGCTTATTTTAAGCTCATTCCTCTTCGCCCTAATCCTTCCACACAACCCTTGTTTTTCTATTTTCATAGCTTCTATATATTATTTTAGAGTTTTCCTGAAATTTTCAGATTTTTCTAAGCTTGTTTGCTATTTTTCTTATTTTAAATTAGTTTTTAAGCATTTTTAATTAGCTTTAAATACAAAAATTAAGAAAAGCTTCAAAAAATATTTTTCATTTTTCTTAAGTTTAGATAAATGTAAAAAGCTTAAAAAGTATTTTTCCATAATTTTCTTAGCTTAAAAAGTATTTTTTAGCATTTTAATTAGTTTTAAATAGTTTTAAATTAATAATAAATATATAAAAAGTCTAAAAAATATATTTTCTGTTTTAAAATTAGTTTTATCATATTTTAGATTTTTCTAAGTTATAATTTCATTTTTCTAGGTTAATTTTGTATTTTCTTCTATTTTAGTGCATTTTAAATACTTAATAAATAGTTTTTAATTAATAATAATTACATAAATAGTTGTAAAATTAATTTTCTTTTTCTAAATATTTTCTTTTATAATTAGGATTGTAAAAATGTATTTTTCATATTTTTAGGATTCATATTGTGTACGTTTCACGTTTTTATTTTGACGCTTACGTATTTTTAATTTAAACGTAAGTTTTAAGTTTTAAGTTTTAAACGCTCATCACTTTAAAAATAGTGATAGCGTTTATTTAATATTTTTATCTTTTAATTTTCTTAATTTGCATTTAAGTCGCTTTATTTTTATAAACTTTTTCAAGAATGTAATATTCGATCCAAACCTTTCTCGATCGCTATCCCAGCGATCATTCTATCATCTCGAATTAGTTTTGACACACCATTGAGTCTCCGTGGGACTTAACGACCCGGAATTCACTATACTCCTCGTGATCTTCATTGCATCCGTGCTTGTCGCTTTTAAGTTTCTTGCTTGAGAAAACTTGACGGTTTCATGCAGATCAAAATTTTACGCGCACGTCGGGAGGCTTTAGCGTGTTTTAGCCATTTTCGCACCCACTCTTGCACATACCCCATCTTTGTAAAAGTTTTTGTAAAATTTTCAAAATCCAAAGTTCATTAACACTTTTCCTAAAGTGTTAAAACGCCAAAAATATTTTCGATCTTTGTTTTTATCATCATGTTTTTCAAAACACCAAAAATATTCCTCTTTACCCTCTCACCTTTTGATTCTTCATTTCTTACCCTCCGTTAACCTTTGATTCTTTCTATGTCTTATCCTCACCCTCTTGGTTGTCAATGGTGTGGTGGTCCTTATAATGGTGGCAATTGCCCCGGTTGTGGCATGGTGGAGTCGAAACGGGTCTGCCTATAACCAAGATCCCTATTCCTACCATAACACAACCGATTTATTCCATCGCCACCACACCGCGAGACTCAAGTAGCTTTTACTATTGTGAGTACCGTGGTGGTTCACATTCCGCTTCGATTGTCAATCGTGAAACACGCTTGTCTATGAGGTGTTCCCGATAACAATTATGACTACAACACATACCACTCACACCACATCGCTTTCTTGTGTAGTATTATGGAGGTCCTCACTATAGCTCGGATTGTCAAACAGGAACCCATTTCCTTGTAACAATTACGACTCTTCATATCATGACCAACCTCTACAAGACAAATGATTCACTTCCTCAAAATCTTCTCCTTGATCTTTTGGATTTAGTGAAAGATTTGAAGGAATCTAAACACTCCCATGATAATCCAAATGAAAAATCAATGGAAGTTTTGTTAGTCAAGAGCGGGTCGCTAAATTAGATTCCCAAATTGCGCTTGAAAAATCTGTTAGGGAATCAATTGCAATAGAAAAAGCGCCAAATCTAGCTCTCGATTCCGCTTTCATTCTCGATGACGATGATGATGAAGATATCCTTGATATCCTACAATTTTATAACGGTTCATCAAGTTCATCATTGAAACTCCTTCCATGAAGAATCGGGGAGATAAGACTATGATGGAATTACTAGCGTAAGAACAAATGGAAAGTATAAAACATATGTATGCTAGTCCATCTAATCTCCTCGCCTGTTGTTATCACACCGATATTCCCACTCACTCTCTAAACATGGGATGAGCTTCTTGCACTATTCCGTAAATGGAATCGTCTAGTGTTGAGGACCTTATCCCAATCCCGAGAGAGTCACAGGAATTTCCGATCATCCGTGTGATATCCCTTTCCTCTTGAGTGTTCTCAAAATCATTTTGAAACTTTCTCCGATCTTAGCGACGATTGTGCTTCCTATGGAAACATCGAGTACGCTGAGGCATCACTTCCACAACTGATGTCGATCCCTTCTTGAGGAGTTCTCCGGTGAACTCACTCACATCAATCCACTCTTTGATTTCAAGCCGATCCGGGAGAGACCGAAAGTCTCATTGTTAATGATCGCTCACTCACTTACCCTAATAATCCAAATGAGAATGTTGATCACTTTGTTCCCGAAACATTCAAAGCTACTTTCACTAATCCTCTTTTGAATTCAACTCGAATTCACTTCAATATCTCGAGAATCCACTCTTTGATACTCGGATCGAGGATAGTGATGAGCCCACAATGGAACAAGAGTTCACAAATTCACATTATGTGATTGATTCTCTTCATGAGGAGTTCTCCGGTGAACTCTCTCATATCATATCTCCGCTGGAGTATGATTGTTCGGATGGCAAAATCATGATCGGGGAGAGAATCTCAATTTGCATAGTTATGACAAATCTTCCCACCCATCCTCCCGAGATGCCTTCCAACCCTAAGAGCTCTACCGATAAATCCAAATAAGTGCAATCGCACTTAATCCCGAGGAAGAAGATCTACTTATGATTGTTATCACGATCTTCCTTTTTTCTTCACCTACCGGTGACTTCTCTCTTCTTCACTCCTTCGGGAGTGAGGACACTATCTTTGACCCCGCATTTTCATTTATCATTTGTGAGCCGTGTCTTTTCTCAGATATCTCGTCGGTGTGGAACTTTCACGTGCTTCAAATGTTTATCCAAACATCTTGAATGAAAGTCCGATGGAGATTGTTTCTTCCACTTTGCTTCCTCGAACCAATGAATTGGGTCGAGTCAAGCTAGCGACTGAAATCAAAAATAGTAGACTCACCATATGGGTTTTCACCCATATTTCGACTTCTTGCCCCTTTCTACCACTCTAAGTGTGGGGTGATGCCCCACATGTTATATATATATATATATCTTCTAAAAAAAAAAAAAAAAAAAATCTTTTAAAATAATGGCCGAGTATTTCCCTTTACGCTCTTTGTTTCGCATAACCATCGTACTTTGAATATTGAGGGCAATATTCATTTCTATGCTGGGGAATTCTCACGAATTTCATATATTATCTACCCAATTCCCGCTTTTGGCCAAATTTTTTTTTTCGAGTAAGTGTTTTACACTTACTCATTTGGTTATCATCCGCCATGTCTCAGAAGACTAAACGATTGGCTAATCCAGAGCAAACGACTCTTGGTAAAGATATATCAAACCGCTTATATGGCTTGCAATTTGCCCAAAATTGTATGGTTCTCAACTCACCATATCCTAAAAAGTGAAGAGTTGGCTAGCCCGCAAGATTATGGCTTGTGGTAAAGGCAAAGGAAAACCATAATTGGTAATCACCACCAAAGATAATTCGATAATTTATCTAAGAGTTGGCTAGTCCAGAGCAAACGGCTTCGTAAAGACAAAATCAAACCGCTGAAAGTCGGTGGTTTGCTCAAAATCACATGGTTATCATGTACCATGGTTCTTACTTGAACTAAAACATTTGGCTACTCCGTATGATGGCTTTTGGTAAAGAGTTTTAAAATCCATTAAAGCTTCAAAACATTGCTGGGACTAGCAATATCTTAGTGTGAGGATTGATGAGTCTCTAAATACTCATCATTTTGTACTATCTAGATCGCAAAATCATCTGAAAACACTCAAAAACGCATCAAAATGATGAAAATATCACAAATCAGTGTTTTATGTGTTTTAAATGCAAAAATATCAAAATCAGATGAAAAACGTATCAAATTTGCAAAATTTGCAGTTTTAGTCCCTCAAGTTTCAAAATTTGTCAAAAACAGTCCCTGGTATATCTAAATAAAGAGAAATGTCATTTAAGGTCCATGGGATTCAAAAGTTGTCAAAACAAACCCTTAAAATATAAAATTTGCAAAATTACAACTTTGGTCCCTCAAGTTTGAAAAATGTCAAAAATGGCCCCTGGAAAATTACAAAATGGCAATTTTGGTCCTTATACTTTTTGAGAGTGTCACTTATGGTCCTTGGAGAAACTTTGCTTAATTGGCGGAGTAGTCCTTGAAATTCGAATTTACAACAAAGGTCCCTAAGTAATTAAAACCTTTAATACCAATTGGACCCTTATCACCCCATGCACCCTCACATTAAGCTTTTGAACCCCTTTATATTTAACTCGTCAATGGCAAGTCAAACAAGCACCAACTTGGCGCCACTTTTTCCACCCTTCCAACTCTTCTGAAATCACTCCACACATCCATTCCCCCTCCTCACCTATCCAATATCTTGTCTCCTCCACCTCCACACAACTCCAAACTTCATTTAATGCATTTTTCCACCCCTCACTCAACCCCCACCTGTTGATAAACCTTTCCGCCAAAATGGGATAAACGCCAAGATCATCTCTTACCATCAAAAGTCCAAGTTATTGGTGGGATTAGCTCAAGTCTGGGAGAGAGCTTTTGATATAAAAGGAGGATAGAGAAGTCAAGTAGAGCTAGCTAGTTTTATTTTTCTTTAAATGTCGCTTTTGTAATCAAATGTTTTAGTTTTTTAGTTAAAATGTGTAATTTCAGTTTCTTTATATCACAATTATGTTAAATTAACTTTGTAATGTGTATTGAATATCAATCAAAGTCTTTTATTTAAGCTCCTAAGTTCATGCCCACTGTTGAAAATTTTCAGTTTCAAAGTATATTGTCCAAGTTGTTAGAAGCTTATTTTAAGCTTAAATAAGTCAGTTTAAACCCTCTATAAGCTTTGAGTAAGCTTGCATCTCATTTTCAAGTAACTTTGTGAGTTGGTCAACGAAAGTCAACTGTCTAAGCTCATTTGGATTTGAGCATGGTTTGGGAGATTGCAGACTTGGACTTGGGTTGGAATTGTAGCAATTAGTGTAGTTATAGGTTTAGTTTTGGCCTGCAACAACATTTGGACAAGTGTGAGTCATTTTCCTGTCTTAACTTTTCAAGCCATTTTGAATATTTTGCTTATATCTCAGAATCGTGGTCACCAATGGTTGAAGTCTGCTTAATTAGTTATTTTAGGTATAGTTAACTTAATGTGATCAATATAGCAAGTTAGTTCATTAGCTTAAGTAATTTTAGTTGATTATCGATTAATAAAGGGTGTTTGGCTCAAGTATTTAAACTGCCTTAAAGGTTTAGCCAAGAGTTAGCATTAGTTGGGTTGCATCTCTTTAGTGATTCGAGACTCTTATCTGTCTTACCCTTGTGCCTTTTAAGCTCAAAGTCAAAATTTTACTTTAAGCCCTTTAGCAGTTCCACTGTTGAGATTTTCACAAGCCAAAAACTTGTTTTGTGTTCCAATTTCATAGAACTAGCTTGAATTACCTTCATTCCATCTTTAAACATCATTATCAGTTCTTAAATCCAGATCAAAACTCAAAAAGGTCAATTTTCCATTTCTTTCAAAAAAGTCAATTTGCACAAACCTGATTTGGGCTCAGTTAGATGGATTTTTCATTAACTCAAATCTGAGTCAATTTCAAGAAGTCTTGTTGTTTCAAAACTTCCCCGTCTAGTTTATAGTTATGATTTTTATGTATTTTGTAATTTTTTCTAAAAGCTCAAAGGAGCTTGTGATTATGGAGCTTAATCCTGCAGCAGGCACCGCTGCCTCTGCATTGTGCTCACAGAGTTTTGCAGACCTTGCACAGGGCTCACTTGAGCTCCTCCGGTCTCTGAATTTGGTTTAGATACTCTCACCTAGGTCTAGTGTTAGTTCCAATAATTGGTTTTCTGCTTACAGACTTATTTAGGTGCTTGTTTTAAGCTCAAACTAGGCACCTCTTTATCGCTTTTAGCTTATTATCTCAATTCACCAAATCATTGCAACTAGCTTATCAGAGGCTACAGCCTGTTGATTGTTGTTGCATTTGGTCCTTTTTAGCTTATTGTAGCTTCCATTTCAGTTTGGTAGCTTTTGGACTTCATTTGCTTATTGGAAGTGCTTATTTTTAAGCTCATTCCTCTTCAGTACCTAATCCTTCCACACAACCCCTTGTTTTTCTATTTTTCATAGCTTCTATATATTATTTTAGAGTTTTCCTGAAATTTTCAGATTTTCTAAGCTTGTTTGCTATTTTTCTTATTTTAAATTAGTTTTAAGCATTTTAATTAGCTTTAAATACAAAAATTAAGAAAAGCTTCAAAAAAATAATTTTTCATTTTCTTAAGTTTAGATAAATGTAAAAGCTTAAAAAGTATTTTTCCATAATTTTCTTAGCTTAAAAAGTATTTTTTAGCATTTTAATTAGTTTTAAATAGTTTTAAATTAATAATAAATATATAAAAGTCTAAAAATATATTTTCTGTTTTAAAATTAGTTTTATCATATTTTAGATTTTTCTAAGTTATAATTTCATTTTTCTAGGTTAATTTTGTATTTTCTTCTATTTTAGTGCATTTTAAATACTTAATAAATAGTTTTTAATTAATAATAATTACATAAATAGTTGTAAAATTAATTTTCTTTTTCTAAATATTTTCTTTTATAATTAGGATTGTAAAAAATGTATTTTTCATATTTTTAGGATTCATATTGTGTACGTTTCACGTTTTTATTTGTACGTTTACGTATTTTTAATTTAAACGTAAGTTTTTAAGTTTTAAGTTTTAAACGTTCATCACTTTAAAAATAGTGATAGCGTTTATTTAATATTTTTTATCTTTTTAATTTTCTTAATTTGCATTTAAGTCGCTTTATTTTTATAAACTTTTTCAGTAATGTAATATTCGATCCAAATCCTTTCTGATCGCTATCATTAGTGATCATTCTATCATCTGATTTAGTTTTGACACACCATTGAGTCTCCGTGGGACTTAACGACCCGGGAATTCACTATACTCCCCAGATCTTCATTGCATCTGTGCTTAAGTCGCTTTAAGTTTCGCTTGCGTGAGAAAACTTGACGGTTTTACAGATCGATGACTGATGGCGCGAATGCAACAACGTCCTTTCGAGTTTCGGAGAACATCCCAAGAGTATGCCTCGAGTTTCTTTTCCTCGGTCTTATCATATTAGGACATACTTGAGCTAATTCACAAAGCGATTTCGTGCATCTTCAAGGTCATTCTCATCATAGTTAGTCCACGACTTCTCCTTCCATCATCCGCAGCTTCATTTCTTGAGCAAGATTCTCGCATCATCATTTTCTTCGTGGTGTCCCACCCAAGAGAGCGGCGTCTATTCCCACTAATCGGACATAAATGTCCCACCATGTGAGGGCTTGGTGTCGAAAAGTGCAAGTAGCATATTGACTTTACAATTGTCCGCGAACCTTGTTTGCGGAAAATTGTCTCTATCCTTTCTAGCCATTTTGCCAAACTTAGCTCCTTCATCCCCTCAAATGTCAAAGTGGGTTACGACACGAATTCTTGGTAAGATAAATTTCGTGATGTGAGCGTCTTACCAACCTCTTCTTCCCTATTTCCCTGGATAGGGTTGTTGATGTTGTGATTGATCTGATAGTTAGCAATTCTTGCAGCAACTCGTTCGCTAATAGATTTCTCAGTGGTGGTTGCGTCCATGTTCTGCTTTACTGGCAACATTTTCCTTCAACCATGAGAATGATAATAATGAGTTCTCTATGAGTGTGAGGACCATGGTGAAGATAAAGTTACAACGTATATTACTTCTTAATCAAGTATTTCCCAGGTTGCATTGACTGAATGTAGTGTAATCTTAGTCTATTAAGATCACGTTAAGGAAGCGGAGATTGATTGAAGCGAGTTTGACAGCAGGTCATAGTACACAAGTCGTTGTTTATTATGCATAGTTGTTTGTCACAATAAACTTGATTTCATTCTAAGAAGATTCATGGCTCATAGGGCCGATACATAGCATGCGTTTATTGACTCGCTCTAGTTTGTCATACAACAAAACTACTACAAGCGTTCTTATTGAAACCACTCATCACAACTTCTAACACAATTGCAAAGTGAAATTTAAGCATTTCCCGATGTTGTCCCGAGTTGACTTTGTTGAGTTGCCTTCCATTCTTCTAACTCCCTGAGTTGGGTTTCCATTCTAGCAAATTTATTGTTGACCTCATTTGCCCTACTCTCCATAGTACGCCTTTGAAATTTACAAAGACCTTCCGTATCCTGCCTCGCTAATGCTATTGTAATAACGGTCTCCAACCGTTAGCCTACTTTCAATCTCCGTGAGACGCCCCGGGTGTCTCTTGGATTTTGCGAGCACACCTTTCAATGTGGTCTTGAGACGTGCAATTACTTCATTTATCTTCTCACGGGTTCCTCTATTGTCGTCCCAACATCGTTGTAGCATCCCGAGTGTTTCGCCAAGTGCTTGTAGTTCTCCTACCACTTCTTCGATTCCTCCAATCCTTTCTTCCGGTAGTATCCCCGCATGATCCGACATTTCTTCTATTTGTTCTTCATGGCGTGTTAGGCGCGCCATAACCGTGTCGAGGGTGGTGGTCTAGCGATGGTCGCTCCCGAAATTTCCCCAACTTCGAACGAACCAGAGGTGATGCTAGAAGATGATGGTGATGATGCGAGAGACGATTCTCTTGCTAGCGTGTATCTCCCAACCGGGAGTGGATCTCTTTGGTGTCTTGGTGAGAGTGTAGGAGTAGTGGAACTGGTAGGTATAGTAATTGATGAGTGATGATTTGGAAGCAGCGGTGGAGTGTGGGTAGTACCCTCCGGTGAACTTGATATACTACCTCGTATGGGTTTCCGGTGTCGAGTGAGTTGAGAAGGGCCGGGATGCGTTCAAAGAGTGACAAACCTTCTGTTGTGCCATCGCATCCAGCTTCAGAGTGAGGGGAAGGCATTGTCTGTGACAAGACGGTGCATATGTGTAAGTATATGTAAAAAATATACTTATGATAGATATGGAGTAGTGAATTTATAAATAGGCAATATGTCATGCAATCATGTAATAGGCATTATGTCATGTAGTCATGTCTAAATTTACTCTAAGTAATATGATAAGTAAGGCAAGCGGTTAACTGGCGGTCGTAGAGTGATGTTCTTGTAAAAAGTAGTTATAGTTTAGGGTTTATATGTACCTAGTTCTCTATAACTTAGGCTCTGATGCCAATCTGTAACACCCCCAAATTTGGTTTAGCGGAAGCAAACGTGTTATTTGAGAGCGTTACGAAATTGGTAAATCATAACACAAGTAATACAGAACGGAATACATACTCCGTATAATTTCATAAAATATTTTGACACAATATCTTACAACATTGTTTAGATGAATGGGCATATCCCAAAATTTTGTGGTCCCAATATAGAAACATCTTTTTATTTGTAAAAGACTTTTCTTTATAAATTTCTACGACCATTTATCCGCCTCCTGCCTGGCATCCACGTTACCTGAGAAAATATGCTAAAAGGTCAGCTATAAGCTGGTGAGTTCATAGGTTTAGATTTGAATAGTAAGTTTGGACCATAAGCACAGGCATATAATCATTATCAAGGGTATAATGATATATGGATGAAAGTCTATTACGTTAGCTCTAAGTTCATGCGACCGATACTACGACAGTTTCTGTATGCTAAAAGATGTCATACAATATAGGGGCCCATAGCAAGTGTTTTGTCCCTCAACACTTGATTCCGACATGGTATACGTTTCGCCTTGGCCTAAGCATGGCCAACCGAACGGAGGAGTCACCCTCAATAGATCTATTTATAACATTCACGTTTCCCAATGGGAATTGACGGTTCATGAGAAAGGGCATTCTCCAGGGACATAAGGGCTTAGGCTAAACCACGTAATAGAAATCATGTAATAGTTTTGGTCCTTAAAATGTTTTGCATATTTCTCACCCCAAAAGTATAAAACAATTTATCAAGTAAAAGTGGGGCTATGAAACTCACCTGCAGATGTGAAATCCAAAAGTGAGATTAGTGATCGTTGTGAAGCGGCACCGACACGCGACCTAGATAAGGAGGGCAATGTTTTAGTTCATTGTTTTAAGTATCACTTACTTAAAATAGTTCGATTGTTTTTATAATTGTATTAAAACTAAACTTTAGTTGGTAAAATTGATCAAAATAGTTTTCTAGTAAGTATACTAGAGTACATATACTTTTCATGTTGATACTATAACAATATTAGAATTCAAAGTTTGGTTTGAAAATATCTACGTCATTCTTTTAGTAAGCATAAAATGCGTATATACTTATTTAAGTTGACTCATGATAGTAGTGTCAAAATCTATGTTGGTTTATTTATTTTCAAATTGTATTTAGAAAATATTTGAATTAACTTCGAAGACTTTCAAAGTTAATAAGTGATAAAGTGATATAGTGATCTTCATTTGTTTAGCAAGAAACGGTTTCTTAATATGTATAAATTCGACTAGTAAATTACTTGGCATAGATGTGTTTACTTGAATACACTTGACGTTACACCTTGATGTACAAATCGTTAAGTAGATCATGATGGTATACAATTTTGTATTAACACTTTTACACTCGTTTACTTGTCAATACATGTATGTTTATATCCAATTTAGAAGGTTTTGAATATGCGGAAATGAGTTTTGTTTTACAATTGATTTCCGATTTTATGTTTCGAGATAGGTTTCATTGATCCGTTGTATCACTATAACGAGCACTACCAATTCACGGTGGGCTGTGGCCCAAAGACATGAGTATAGAGTTTTGGACCCATGCCCATTGATCACCCAAAGCCTTTTTAATAGACACAAGACATGGGCTGAGGCCCATGACACCTACTGGTACTTGATTGCTATACTTTTCTTTTGAAGGAGGGATTTGGAAGAGTTGTTTCGATGGGTAATTTCTCTGAGCGCAAGGTATACGCCAAGGGCTCGGGCTCGTACTAACTCAACACAAATGTGTCTCGACTACGGACTCGCACCTCATGGTCGGCCACGCCTCACGCCTTCTACTCAAACATGATTACTCATGAACAAGGGCTATCTCAAAATGACTATTTCGCGATGAGAACAAAATGGAATTGGAACCTTGTGCTAATGTCGATTCAAGACTAGACTAGAACTTTACTAACGCCACGCCCTAGGGATCTAAGGTAGTACTACCAAGGCCCCTTCAACCTTGATAGTTAAACTCACCACCGTGGTCGCACCACGCTGGGTCTCGACCTCAATCACCACGCTTCAACACCTTTCATAATTTAGCCAATATCTTGACTAGTTTTCGATCTAGCTAGAGATACTCACATGAAATCTGCTTACTTTTCAACATATGTTTAGTTGTGGGACGGGGCCTTCGAGTAAGGTACTACCCACTCGGAGTTAAGCTTAGGTTAAGAGTGTCGCGACTGGAGTGTTCCAAACACTCTTCGACTACCCATCTTGACCATAGCAAACCCTTGTGATTCCCGAGGCCAACACACTAAGTTTTACATGATGGAACAAAGGAAATGGTACGACCATACAACAGTTGGGTATTACCTGTCTCGGTTTTGCCTTGACGTCCTCCCATACCCTTTAGGCTAGTGATCTATTTTGTGTTAACTATCCTTGTTTACACCTCATTTATTTCCTAGTGTCAAGGTATAAGTTAACAAGGTCGAAGGAAATAGTTTATTTAGACTCGTGGATTTGTCGACGGACAATGATGACGTGAGTCCCATCTAGTGTGGTTACTAGGGAGGTTCACAGTCGGGTTTTTCATCGATTAGGTATTTACTAAGATGACAACCTCAACACCGAAAGTCATGAGTTTTTATTTATACGAGGTACCAAGGTTTATACACAAGTTTCGAGTCCTAGACACGCTTGACACAACCTACAACAGTTTTATGGATTTAACATCAAACGTTACTAGCAAGATTCTTACATGACTTAACTCAAAGAATTGAGTTTCAACCAAAACACAATCCTCTTGTTGACAACAATATCTTCTTTTCAAAACATTCTCCATCGTGATGATAACCACGGTGGGTTTTCATTCGAGTTGCTAGAGCTAAAACGCCTAATAAAATGCTAACATTAACTGGTTTAAAACTCTCGATGGTCTTTTATCTAAACCCATGTTATCAATCAAAACTCTTGACAAAACGACTTTTATTCCATCCATGAGCCATTTCACTTGATAAGAACAACATTTAGTTTCTTTGACATCATTCACCAATTCAAAACATAGACTAACCTCAATTTAGATTTTCCAAGTGACAATCTTATTTATCATAATACAAGTTTATACACATTTCCCACACCTAGCTCATCTACTCGAACCACAACAAAACACCACCATTTAACACTTTTAATATCAAAGTTTATTGTACAACAAAATTTTTTTAGAATGAAAGGATTAAAGATAAACCTTATAAGAAGTGAGATGGGAATGCGTTGAGAGTAAAAGCTAACTCGAGGAACCCCACACAATTCAAACCCGTATACCGATTCCGAGCAAACCCAACAATTTCTTGCTAACCTTGAGAATATTACTCTCTTGTGGTGTGTTTGAGTTTTGATTTGTGGGTGTCTTTGGTCTCTCAAGTTGCTTAAGAAGAGGTTAAGAGGGAGCTTTTGACCACTTCTTCTCATCTTGAAGTTTTGTTTGAAGCCAAAATGGCTTACTTCCAAGACCCACTAATCTTTGGACATAAGAGATATATTGGTGAAAGGATTTACTTCTCTCTTGTGATTTGCTTTGATCCTCATTGGATTTCTTCAAATTAGGGCGCATCTATGGAGATTTGAGAGCTAAGTCTTTCATGGATTTGAGCATGAAAGAGACGAATATGTTGGATGGAGGTGTTGATTTATCTTCTTTAGTAAGATTCGCCTGGAGGGAGTACAAGCTAGAGGTTGAAGATGATTCTTGATATCTTTTGCCTTTTCTCTTGGTCTTTGGTTTTGTCGTGACTGGAAGAGTAAAACAAGGAGGTTGTGTCTAATTTTCTTGAATTCATTTCTTGTAAATGTACAATAAGTGTTTTAATAGTAAAAGTCTTAAATGGTAATGTAAGTAAATGTAAGCAAGGTAGGTATATTGTATACTTATGCTTATTTGGTGTAAGTATTTGTATGTGGGATAATTATTGTATAAGATGTATGCATTTACATTATGGTTATGTATGTTTGCACTTGAGTTTTATAAAGTCATTGCTTAAGTGATAATGTGTTTAAGTATTTTGTGTCCCGCGAAGTCATATTGTGACTAAGGTATCGTTGTTTGACAGCTTTTTGTCCGTGGTATTTTATAGTTACGTGTCTGAATATTTTATCTTTGTAATGTTCCAAGTTGCGGACATTTGTTAATTGTTTTAGCGAGTCCTTATCATGGTGTTTCAGATGCGCGTGCGATGTCGGCCATCGGAGAAAAAGAGATAACCTCTCGCCTTACAATTTAAATCATAAGACAAAATAAACTATTCATAAAATGATATGAATGCAAAAGTGATGCAATAGTCTACGATGATGCAGTTAACTACTCAAGTGGTTAGGTAAGGCTCACGCATGTTTAATGACTTATGCTTAGTAATAATAAATTACTAATTATCAGTTAAATTTTGGTGAAAATTTACCGTGTGTCACAGGACCATAATCACTTCATTAGTGAGTGTCCCAAACGTGATGAACAAAAAGCGTTCGTGAGTGGTTCATGGGGAATGAGCGAGGAGGAGGACGAAGAAATTTGTCTCATAGAAAATGACTCAAACGAGGTATGTCCCGAATCTCTCTATCTTGGTAGCTCATCATTAGATGATGATTCATTGCATCGTGAATATGATAAACTTTGCAAAATTAGTTTAAAAGTAATTAACAAAAACAAGATTTTGAAAAACCAAAATGAACGTTTAGAAAAGGAAGTCTTTGAGTTAAAAGCTAAATTAAAACGTTTTGAAAAGGGGAAGATAGCAAGTGGGGAATGTGAGCTTTGTGTTCAACTTCAAACACTAGTTGATAATCTAGATTCCAAGATCGCTAGAATGAGTACTAATACTCTAGATATGATATTAGATAGTGTTAAAACAGGAATCAACAAAAAAGGTTTAGGTATTCAGCAACTTGATGCATCAACTAGCGAAAATAAAGAAACACAATTCGTCAAAGCAATAGAAAAACAAGACATTGTTGTCACGGATCCCACGGATCCCCGAAAAGGGAACCGCCTAGTACAAAATCGGGATCCGTGGGTCTCAGAACATCAAACAAGAATAATAATATAGCCACTTCATCTAGAACCGATTTTGTTATTGTTAATAAGAAGAAACCAACCCATATTACTGTTAGACAACTACCTCCAAGACAAAATCAAAGTTTTATAAGAAACAAAGGTCCATCATTTTCAAAACCAAACACATTTATAAGGAGACCTAATAATGTTTATCCGAGAAGTAACCATCAAATGGGATAGAATCCTAATGTACAAAACGGTTTTCCATTTCAAAGCTTTGCACCATGGAATGCATACTCACCTTTTCCATATATGCCTAATATGAATGAAATGTATAACACTAATGGACCCGTGAACAAATGGGGACCAAACTTTTGAGTTAATTGTTTTCTTAGGTGTGCTTAAAGGTCGACCTAGATCCGGATGAATAGATCAAGGATAGCGGGTGCATGAGGCACATGACCGGTAATAAAGACTTATTTTCCACATATGAATCCTTCAATGGAGGAAATGTGATATTTGGAAATAGTAAAGCAAAATCATCCAGAAGGTACGATTTCTAACAAATCTCTAACCATTAACGATGTGTCACGATAAAACCTAAACTTTAACCTTCTAAGTATAGGAAAATATGTGATAAGAAGTGTAACGACTTTTAGTGAAACCGAGAGTAAGATATTGAAAACGGTATCACTATAGGAAGAGGAATTAGAAAACATGGAGTCTATG
This sequence comes from Chrysanthemum lavandulifolium, assembly GCA_022545495.1. Taxonomy (NCBI): domain Eukaryota; kingdom Viridiplantae; phylum Streptophyta; class Magnoliopsida; order Asterales; family Asteraceae; genus Chrysanthemum; species Chrysanthemum lavandulifolium. The sequence goes on along the minus strand of CM040243.1, from coordinate 198,845,524 downwards.
TCATTAAAATAGGTAATGAACCTAAAGACAAACTTTGTCTTACCTCTATGGATGATACTTCGACCTTATGGCATCAAAGATTGGGTCATGCCAATATGCGACTTCTTCAATCGCTATCATCCAAAGATCTAGTAAGAGATCTACCAAAATTAAAATATGAACATCACTTTTGTGATGCTTGTAACGTAGGAAAACAAGTCCATGCTAGTCACAAAGCTAAAAATATGGTCTCTACTACTAAGTGTCCAAAATTACTTCACATGGATTTATTTGGTCCATCCGCTATACAAAGTTATGGAGGCAACTACTACACTTTGGTTATAGTGGATGATTACTCTAGGTACACATGGACTAAATTTTTAAAGAATAAAACTGAAACGTTCGATTACTTTGAAATATTAAGCAAGAAAATTCAAAGACAATTAGGAAGTCCTATAGTGTCTATTAGAACGGATCATGGTAGGGAATTCGATAATGAAGTACAATTTGGAGCTCTTTGTGACGCTAATGGTATTACTCACAACTTCTGGCCTCTCTGACTCCACAATCGAATGGGGTAGTTGAAAGGAAAATAGAACCCTACAAGAAATGAGTCGCACCATGTTAAATGAGCAATCTGTACCTCAAAAGTTTTGGTGCAATGCTGTTGATACATCAACGTACATACTTAATCGAGTCTTAATTAGACCATTTTTAGGTAAAACTCCATACGAGTTACTTCGAGGCAAAAAGCCTACGTTAGAACATTTTAGAGTCTTTAGTAGCAAATGTTTTCTACTTAACACTAAAGATTACCTAACCAAACTTGATCCTAAATCAACCGAAGGTATCTTTTTAGGTTACTCTCCTAATAGCAAAGCTTATGTTATATTAAATAAAGAAACAATGAAGGTTGAAGAGTCATTAAACGTAAAATTTGATGAGAGTCCACCTAAACCTACCCTACCTCTTGTCGATGACGAGATAGTCAAAAGTGAAGTCATAGAAATAAAGAAAAATACAAACAAAGAAGATGAACCATTAAACAATGAAATCATTAATATTAAAGAGTCTAAAGATCACCCGGTAGATAAGGTCATAGGAAAGTTAAATGAAAGAACCTTAAGGTCTCAAGTCCAAAACCAAATTAGTTTATTTTGTTTTGTCTCAACCATAGAACCTAAGAATACACAAGAAGCCATACAAGATGAAAGTTGGGTAATGGCTATACAAGAAGAGTTAAATCAATTTGTTTCTAACGATGTTTGGACACTTGCCCCTCCACCTAGTAATCAAACCATAATAGGAACCAAATGGGTATATAAAAATAAGTTAGATGCAAACGGTGTAGTGTGTAGAAACAAAGCTAGACTCGTTGCCCAAGGGTATAATCAACAAGAAGGAATAGACTTTAATGAGACCTATGCCCCCGTGGCTAGATTAGAGTCTATAAGAATACTTATTGCTTATGCTAATGATCTTAAGCTTTTTCAAATGGAGGTTAAAAGTGCTTTTCTAAATGGTTTATTAACGAAGAAGTTTATGTAGCTCAACCTCCGGGCTTTATCGATTTCGAAAAACCTAAACATGTGTATAAATTAAAGAAAGATCTTTATGGTCTTAAACAAGCCCCAAAAGCTTGGTATGATAGACTCAAGTCATTTTTAATAAAAAACAACTACACCATAGGGTTAGTTGATAATACACTTTTCACTAAGAAAAATGAATCACATATAATTATTGTTCAAATATACGTGGATGATATTATATTCGGATCTACTTGTCAAGACATGTGTGATGATTTCTCTAAAATCATGCATGACGAGTTTGAAATGAGTATGATGGGAGAACTAAGTTTCTTTCTTGGTCTACAAATCAAACAAGTAGAAGATGGTATCTTCTTTAATCAATCTAAATACATAAAAGAGATGTTAAAGAAATTTGGTTTAGAAGAGTCAAAACCCATAAGAACACCAATGTCATCCGACACTAAACTTACAAAAGATGAAGACGGTGAATCCGTTGATAACACAAAATACCGTGGCATGATTGGTAGTCTTCTCTATCTTACGGCTAGTTGGCCGGATATCATGTTTAGTGTTTGTCTATGTGCTAGGTTTCAAGAAGACCCTAAAACATCACATCTAGAAGCGGTCAAAATAATATTTAGATACATTAAGGGTACGACTCAATTAGGATTATGGTATCCTAAGGGTATGGGGGTAGAAACTATTGTATATGCAGATTCTGACCATGCAGGTGATTATATTGACCGAAAGAGTACAAGTGATGTATGTACTTTTATGGGATGTTGTTTAAAATCTTGGTTCTCGAAGAAGCAAACGGCATTGGCCATATCAACAACCGAAGCCAAATATGTCTCCGCGGGCAAAGCATGCCAACAAGCACTATAGATGAAACAAGCGTTAGTTTACTACGACATTCATCTAAGTGACATAGCCATTCTATGCGACAACAAAGGTGCCATCGACTTAAGCAAGAATCCGGTGTTGCACTCTCACACCAAGCATATAAAGATCCGTCATCACTTCTTAAGAGATAATGTTCAAAAGGGGAACATCTCTATTGAGAAGGTAGCATCCGAAGACAACATAATCGACGTCCTCACCAAACCGTTGAAGCAGGAACAATTCAACTTGATTCGTCTTGGTCTTGGTCTCATGGAACAATCGTCGTAATTTACCTCTCAACTCTACAAGGTATATAAACATTAGCCTTCTTAGTTTCTGAGTCTAGGATCTCTATTTCACGCGTAACTCACTAACAATACGAGAATTTTCAAAACCGAAGGTAAATTTTATTTTACAACTTGTAATTTCATATCTATTTTTCTTAACCAAAAGGTAAACTTTTCTTTAAACAAAAGAAACTTTTTCGAAATGCTTTTCTAAAAGATACTTCTTCCCGTATCATTTTCTTAAAAACTATTTCTCACGTCTAGGAAAAACCTTTTTCATTATTAATACAAAGTAAAAACCCATTTTCATTGCATCTCATGTCTTTTGAATGCTAAAGGGAACACATAACTAATATGTGTTTTCGGGTACATTCATTTAAAGCAACAATGAATTTAGGAGCACTCGGGTTATCTCACATAATAGCATGCTTTTTCACTTCTAGTCTATTTTTTCTTTTTCTTTTTAGGAGTCGAGATAACCGCAACTCCAAATGGTTTGCATATAGGCATACACTAGGCACAAATGTTTCCAAAAGGAAAATTTGATCCCAGCATTAACGCTGGACGGTTCCCTCAAGGGAAGGATCCGTGGGAACCGTGAGACAAAAGCTGAAATTTCTCTTCTATTTTTCTCACTTTGGCTAAAAACCTTTATATTTTCATCATTTTATCCTTTTTACTAATGAGTATGTTACTTAATGCTTGTGTTCTCATGATCACGTGCCTTAAATTCATATCTAATCATTAGATTTTAGTCCACATTTTGGGTCAAGCATTCATGACAATGCATTATTTTCTCTATAAATAAGGTTTCCAAAATGCTTGCATCTTCATCACTCTCAACCTCACAAACAACCATCATCATGTCATCCAAAAGATCTTCCAACATTGATGAATCACCTAGTGCAAACAATCCTCTTCAAGAAATCCAAAACTTTATCCTACCACCTTCCGTAGTGCCACCACCCAAATCTAGAAAAGCCACACGGATTAGCATCCTCCCACCAAATAGTTCATCACCAACTACTCATTCATCACCAAATGGTTTCATAGTAGCACCTCCCCCATCTCCAACAAGCACACCACCATCATCACCTATCAAGTCTCCACCTAAAATCACTCTATCGGAACTCCTTAAGACTCTGAAAACATTCCAACAAATCAACCCAAAAGAACTAGTCTTTTTAACACCTCCCACATCTCCAAACACAATTTACAAAGACCTTGTAACTTTACAAACTTTAGCTCCCATTGTATTACAAGAACATCTAGGTTCTTTTCCACCACCACTTCCAAACATTCCGGACTTTGATCCATATTTTCCAACTTTTCCACCACATCTTCCGCATCCCACAATTCAAACTAACCCGGAAACCTTCCACACACATTACCCACATCATTTACATTGTGAACATTGCCAATCCACTAGGGAACTTGCAATGAAAATTAGGGAAGAGATTCGATTCATATTTAACCACATCCTTGATCGCATCAACATCATCACTCACCAAAACCTCCATCAATAACCTTATGCCAGCATGGAGGGAATGATATTTCTATTTTCTCTAGTTTTTCTTTTGAGTCATTTTAAAGAACAAACCTTGTTCTTAGTTTTACATGTTTGTATGTGGCATACATACCACTACACTTTGTTATTTTATTACAAGCCTTTGTTTACATACCTTGGCTCTCCATCTTGTTTTTCGTCAATCACAAGATTATATTGCATATTACTACTAACCTTTTCTTTGTAGGTTTTATATTTTCTCACTTGACGCTCTTTTCTAGGGGGAGCTACCGTCAAGGGGGAGTTAGTGATTCGTGGATTTTATTATTTTTCCATACTTTATTTCTTCGTTAGGGTCACTTTTTGTTTCGATAAAAAGGGGGAGAAGAAGTAAAACTTATTCTTTCAAAACATACATCTAATCTTAAGTTTTACTCATCATAACATTATGTTTTGTCATCAACAAAAAGGGGGAGATTGTTAATACAAATAAATCGTAAAAACGTTATTAATATTTAGCGATCTCTTTGTGTTTTGTTGATAACAAATATAATGTTATCATAAGTAAAATTATAAGGATACATTTTATTTTTGTAAAGCATCTACATATATAGTCATTTAATATAAATTGTTGTAATGATTCATTTATTGTAATAGTTTATTAGGATGGGTAAAAACCATAACCCATGACCCATACCCATGGAGCATATCCATAATCCATGGAGCTAACCCATAACCCATTGACTAGATGCATTGCATCTTCTAGATACATTGTATCTACTTGGATACCCATCGTCCAAAGTCTAGGACCCATGACCCATGACTCATAAACCATGGAAAATGAAGAGCGTCTCACGGATCCCTCAGTTTACACTGGACGGATCCCTCATGTAAGGGATCCGTGGGATCCGTGCAACAGTAGCAAGATATTGCCTATAAATAAAGAGCCATTTCTTCATTTTAACTTACCCCTCTTCTTACAAACTCTCTCATTAATTCTTACATTCTTCTAATCTTAGATCTCTTGATCTAGATAGTAGTTCTTCTTTCTTTTGTTGTGATTCTCATATAGGTCCTTCTCTAATGCGAGATCACGAGCTTCTACAAGTCATCCAAGCAAAGGGTCATTGATTGATTTGTTCCTCCACAAGATTTCTATAGCAAAGATCTTGTATTTCGTATTTCACATATTTGTTGTGTTATAGTAGTGTTGGTTTGGTCCTCCGTGTTAAGGACTCAATATTTAGCTTTGTACCGGAAAAAGTGTAAGCGACGTTGTGAAGGCTTCTCCGCCGAGTTGAAGGAGTTTGTTGACATAGTGCTTGAACTCTCGAGTAGGTAACTCGGGGAGTGGAGTAGGGCAAGGAAGGTGTCCTTGTAGCCGAACCACTATAAATCGGTTGTGTCATTTCTATCCTTTAATTTACTTGTTTTCTTTACTTGCTTTACTTATAGATCTATACTTTCTCTCCATCTACACGATTTCACATAACATCGAATCTAAATTTTTTGAAACTAAGTTAAAATCGGCAAAACTATTCAACCCTCCCTTCTAGTTTTCCACATACTATATCATGTTTGACCATTAGCGACAATCATAAATGTTTCATACACATTTTAGTATGACACTTTTAAATCGATATTGATATCATCATCTTTATAAATCAAGGGGGCTTTTTCCACATCATGTGGCCTCATAAACATGAGTGTCGTTTATCCATATAAGGATAGTTAGCATCTTTCTTTAGTTTTCATGATGCACACATATTTCATCCTTTAGATGTTCAATCATAAGCTAAGACAACATGTGTCTTTTGTTTCAAATTCAACTTCTATGCATTCATTTGCCTTTATAATCATAAATCAAACTGCATGAAACTTAAACAATATTCAAATCTAGATCTCTTTATAAAGTTTCATCGGCAAATATAATTCTTTATTTGGCATAATACTATACACTAAGGCAATCATTAAACGTATGTCACAAACATGATTAATTCAATACAATCAAGTAGTGTTCTCGAGAACTTCTCTTATATGATTTAAGCATTAAAAATCACTAGCATGCTTCATGCATTTCAAATCCTATAATAAATTCTTGTATGATCTCTATTCATTTATCTTTTAGACGCATATCAATTACTTATTATATTGCCAGACGTATAGACATTATATACATTATTGGATCCACCACATGAGAACATATCTCCTTGTGATTATTTTCGTGTATTTACGAAAATACTGTGTGCCATTAATTATGCCTTAAACACGAAAATTTCAATACTTTAATTTCACTTTCTCATAAAGATCGATACATATCCAATAATTTTACACATTCATATGTACGGACTTCAAGTCCTAGTAACCATATCTCATCACAAGAGACTTAACTCTTTTCATTACTTCTTTGCGTCTTTACATCTTGTGGCCACTCATTTATACATCTGCACTTCTTGCAGGTATGCTTCCATGATCCCCAACATGATTATAGCGCAATCTTGTTTATTTACATAATGAATAATCATTACCATTTCGACGTCGATTCGTTACTTTTCGATTCCACACTTTACTAGACATTATAGTCTATCATTTGTTGAGATCTCAAAGTTTTTCATGTACCCGGGGTTTTCAATAACATTCATGTCTAGTTTCTCTTTAAGAGACTATTATGGGGCCTTTATTACCTCGATTCGACCATCTTGATTTTATTGCTCCATTTTATCTCTTTATTTGAGGACTTTTACTTGGAATCGATTAGTCTATCACGTTGCAGACGTGCCATAGACTTACTATCAATAATTGGTTTTAATGTTGGGACACACATTTTATTTTGAGCATTAGTAGCGTATGTATGATCTAGTCACTTTATTTAGGTCACAAAACTTGTCTGGCAACTTCTAGATCTGGAATGTAAATTGTCCCTTGAACTTTAAGTTCATTTTCATTAGTGTGAGGATCAACATTTTTATATCATAACTCATTCCATATTTCTCCCTGCTTATTCTCTCCCTGAATGAATTATCAACTTCAACATCCCTTGTGTATGTTGTGGTGGATTTACAATACAGGTTCCACACATTTGAAGAAAACTTTATATGGGAAACATATGGTTTGTGACCGAAACTATTTTAATAGGGAGAATTCATTATTAATTGTTGGCAAGATGCGAATTCATATTTTATCATTTAAAATTACATGCCCCATAAACTAACAGTTTTGTTCTCACAATTATTTGCTTTGGAATCAACTGAAGACGCTTTATGAACGTTTCAACAAAAGCAATTCGCGTACGAACATGGGTTACTTTTAAGTTCGACACTTATTCCAATAATTTCCCAATGCTTGGAAGTATTCGTCGCCATTCTCAATAATATAATTTGGAAACACATGCTCGCATTTCATAACTCGAGACACTAGTCACGCTAACTTTAAGTTGCGTCTTTGATAATCATTTTGACGATGCATCGATTTTAAAACTCAAAATGATTCACCTGGCGGATGTATAGGCCTACATACATCCCCGTCATATTCTTTCCAAAACTTTATAATACATAAACCTTACTTTAGTTTGGTGGTGATAGATGAACAATTAACTTCCATTGAGAACAATACGAACAAACAACTCATCCTTGAAGAACCCATGGTTCTTTTATACATTTCGCATCATTATTGACTCGGCATGGTCTAACCGGTCATGCCAATTAATACAACAATCTTGGCTCATAAACTTATACTTTATGACCACATGTGCTTCAATTGCACTTTCTGTGTAAACATCAAATCATATGGAGATCTTAATACAACATCACATTTCTCCAATCAAATTGATAAGCATTGTTATATTTTTCACATATCTTGGTTTAAATAAAATGAAATTATGTTATTTGATTCTCTTGAGGAAATCATAATAAAACTTGAGGTTTTATTTTCTGTTATAACCATAACATGAGGTTATCCTATTGTTTCAACTATGAGGTTATGATATTGATCCTTATAAAAGAATCATAGTAGAACTTGAGGTTTTAATTTTATTATTTTTCTATAACATAACATGATGTTATGTTATTTTGATTATTTCTTTGTAGTCACAATATAACATTTATTTTTTTTGTGAAGTTGCACAATTTGCAAAACACATGCATGTCATTACCCAATTAATCAAATGCCTTGTAACTTATAAGCAAACAAAATCACATGATCAATATGGATAAACGTAGTGACACAATTAGAGTCAACTAAGACATCGTATTTGAATATCCATTATTCTAGGCACACTTCATAATAATGTTTGAACACTTTATAATAATTACATTTTTTTTCGTACTTCACCAAATAATATCAATGAACTCCAATATTTAGAGTAACATTATTCTCATATTTACAACAATGATGTATCTTTTCAATCACCCTTATCTTTTGAAAACTTAATTATAGTGACTTGTCTTATTGCATGATAAAAAAAAACATATTATTTACCTCCACCACGTCTATAACTACATCCTTTAAATATATCATCATATTATCATATCAGCTTTAAAAGTTTAGCATTTTCAACTAGACGGGTTTAATGATATTTTAGAAATATTTTACACATCTAAAAGCGATTAATCTTGAACCTTTAATATTACTTTAAACCTACTTTTTTATAGCCAATATCAATAATTTAAAATCATACACCTTAAGGTGACTTATATTTATTCATGATGCAATGATGCGATTTGCTAGTAGCATAGCATATGCTCACATAGTGTCACAAATTAATGTGCCTAAATTTATCCAAGGCTAATTCTCTTTATTATTGAAGCGAAACTTGGCTATTAAACATTCAAAATCATAGATCAAAGGAGTATATCATGTCTAGAATTGTCACCAAGCCACATATCACATTGGTGGACATTAAGCGCAGACACATAAAACACATAGCCATTTTAATTTCCATGCATCACATAATATTATATCTTTAAACTAAAACGGAAGGCCGGTGGACTTTTTTATAGTATTTTCCGCATGGTCGGTGGACTAAAATAATCCGTTACACCTCATCCTTCACGGTGTGTCACCATATGGGCTCTTGCATGAGCGCCACCTATTTCCTCTGATTTTTATAGTGCCTGAGATTCTTATTACCACTTTGCAGCTACCTTTTTTTTGCGGTTGCGCTTAATCGAAATATGATAGTTAGGGTTTCGGTTTTGGCCTTTTTTGGCCGGCTGATATTGGGCTTTATGGTTGATTCATGTTCAATTACACTTAACCGGGAGAAACCACTTTGCATGTAGCCTCTTTTTGTGGTTACGTTTAATCGAAATAGAAGAGTTAGGGTTTCCGTTTGGGTTTTGTTTGGGCGCCTGATTTTGGGCTTTATGGTTGATTCATTTTCAATTACAGTTAATTGGAAGAATCAATAAGGTATGTAGATTTAATGTTGCCTTCCTTGACGGAAGAGATACTTAAAGTCTGAGTTTTTGAGGCCTGATTGGCCTTCCATTTTAGTTTAAAGATATAATGTTGGCTTCCTTGTACTACACAATGGAGGCCTTGGGAAGCAATCGAGTTTTGAGGTCGATTGGCTTTTACTTTAATTGTTTTTAGTAGGTCAAGAAGTTATCAAGCACTTTGTAGTCATAACTTTTGTAATGCCTAATAGTGGTAACCGAAAGGTCATGATGATAGAATTTGAACGCGTTCAACCGGATTGGGCCAAAGTTGAGATTCTCCATCCGTTGGCGGGGCAACTTTTGAAGTTTGCACCATCTTCGTTTGGCGGGCGACTTACAAAGTTTGCGACCACGTTGGAGCAATCCTCTTTATTCGGTTGTTTACGAGTCTGAGCCTAATGAAGTGCGGGGTTTACCTATTATACATTACCCAAAATACATAAGCCGTGGGAATCGTGTGTTTTTTGATGGTTTTTAAGTAAATGCAGCTGTTGTATTTTAAGTTCAATGACGTTGTGTCTTGCTAAAAAAAATTATTATGGCGAGTGTAACACGTTGCCATTTTTGGTTGCTAATCATGATTAAGAAATTAAGGGTGATTAGGAAATTCTGAAAATGTTGCATTGAGTTACTGATTTCAATACAAATCGTGGTTAGTTTCGTCTAGGGGTTTTAAGTATAACGTCAATGATTCTTGACGTGTGCCTTTTTGGCTGTGTATAAACTGTTCATACATACGAGTTGTCGTCATACTCACGACAGATCTGAGCATTAGTTACGATGATACTGCTAGCCATAAGAAAACTATGCGTTCGAGGCTTCCTGGTCATATTTTTAGACGGCAGCTTCATGGTAGGTTGTGTAAAAAAAATTTGTGTGTCATGGTATCTTGTATGTTTTTCCTGCATATGTACGTTTGTCTAATATAGCTAATAATATATACTTTAATGATCTGTTTTGTATGTCTGTAGGTTGTTCGTTGGGCCCAAAAGTTTTGGGCAGCGCTCTGATCTAAGTCTTGCATTTCTTTGGTATACACTTTTCCTGATTAGTATTCAGCAAATGGATGTTGTGACCCGTATTCGACCAAGAAAAACTAATCCTATTACCGGTGTACTCGGATTGCTTTTTCTTGGTCGAATATTGATCACCACTTATGATTTCCATAAGGCATCCACCAGAGTGTCTGGTCTTTCATGCAACATTTTAGTCCTTGTGGATACAGGTATTTATTTTCAATCTGAATTTCGTTGTTCTTTTTAGGATTATCAGTAGGTAGTAATAGAATCTTATGGTTGATTCATTATCAACAGACGATGATGACAATATGCTGACCATAGCGCATACACTTTCTTTGCGCGCATCGTGGCACGGCGATCATATCGAGTGTATGGCTGCAGCCATGGTAGTATCCTGGTATCGCTATTGTGTATAGCAATAGAATCTTATGGTTGATTCATTATCAACGGGCGATGATGACAATATGCTGACCATAGCGCATACACTTTCTTTGCGCGCATCGTGGCAAGGCGGTCATATCGAGTGTATTGCTGCAGCCATGATAGTAGCCTGGTATCGCTATTGTGTACACATATCTGAGCCTCATTTGGTGTCAACATGAACATGTTTCTGTGACTTACGACGTGTTACCAAACTGACCTGTGTTGAACAAACATATTCTCACAAGATTTGGTGCGTGTATTGTATCTTTAAACTAAAACGGAAGGCGAGTGGACTTTTTAATACTACCACCTGTTTCCTCTGATTTTTATATTTTAAAAGATATTTTCCAATGGCTGGCGATTTTTTTATAATTTTCAGCGAATGTTGGATAGACTAAAATATTCCGAGATCAATAGATGGTCGGTGGGAATAAATATTACTTACAAGAAAAACGGGTCGGTGCACCTTGCTGATATGTTAGTCGTATTTATTTTGGGGCCTGGGCTTCCTTTTGGTTAAGCTGGGCTCATGTGTATCCGGCCTTTTCATTGTAACGTATACATAGTGGTTATTAGTAGTTTCATTTTCCATTCCGTTTTAGAATTTTAGATACCTTACCTCATCTGGGAGGAAATTTGGTATGTGGGTGAGATTTGACATGCATTTGGGTTTTCTTTGTTTTACTTTGTTGTTCTTATGGTATCGTTTGACGTGATATTGAATGCTTTTGCTATTTTAACGTTCTACCAATCTATAGGTGATGATGATAATATGGTGACCAACGCGTATACATTTCCTAGGGTCGCATCGTGGCAGGGCAGTCATGTTGGTCGCTTGCTATCGCCACTGTATACATGTATCGTGGCACGGAAGCCATATCGAGTGTATGGCTGTAACTACGTTGGTGGCCTGGTATCGCTATTGTATACGCATAGCTGAGTCTCATTTGGTGTCAACATCCATGTGTGCCGTTTGGTTTTGAGCCTATCTGGGCCGTTTGGTTTTGAGCACATGAATTTTGGTGTTCCCCCTTTTTATAGGCGATGATGATAATATGCTGACCATGGCGCATACCATTCCTTTGCGCGCATCGTGGCACGGCAGTCATATTGAGTGTATGGCTGCAGCCATGCTGGTAGCTTGGTATCGCTATTCTATACGCATATCTAAGCCTCATTTGGTGCCAACATCCATGTGTTTCTGTGACGTACGACGTGTTAGCGAAAGTGCATCCCTTATTTGGGCCGTTTGGTTTTGAGCCTATAATCTCTCGAATTCATTTTCCTGTGTCATAGTGACGGGTTAGCGAAAGTTTGGATTACGTCGTAAATAAACGTAGGTTCCCACAGTATTTGGTGCGTGTATTTAACAGGTATGTATTGCTGCTACTTTATGCTACATCGGGAAGCATGACTGATGAGTATAAAGAGCTTCATGCCAACTAATGTTGGTTGACAACTACTGTCTATGTATCGCTATATTGGTAGGTTCAAATTCTAATACTGCAATAAGACTATTTCGAATGCCGATATTCTGATATTGTGTATACGCTTATATGACCTTTCAGGTTTAGTGGTTGCTGCAGTGCCGTAAGCGAGGAGCGGTTGCAATTGCCAATGCGTTTGCAATCAGTTCGAGTAGAATCTTATCTAACCGAATTATTGTGTCACTGATTGGGATCTTTCCACCTGGTAGAATATTTCAAGCCTCATTTGCTAATATTGATATGAGATGTTTATGATATTGCCCGATTCTAATTCACCCCTCGAAATCCTTTCGTTCCCACAACGGTCTAGCAATACGTCTGGTGCAGTCATTTGCACAACAGCTGTTGAAATGGCAAAAGGAATTCAATGGGGCGACTAGACGGGTACCGCTATCCTGAACATCACGTCTCAACATTAGCGAATGACGCTTTAAGTGCACTCCCGAGTGGAAAGAGCCACTCGATGACGCAACAATATTGAGGTACGAAAGAGAATCTTATGCAACTGGATGGTCGTGTCATCGATTGGAATCTTTCCACCCGGTAGAATGTTGCAGATTTCATTTGGTTATATTGAAACGAGATGTTCAAGATACCGCCCCGTTCTGATCTTCCGCTCGATTTCCTTTCGTTCTTACAGCGGTCTAGCAACACGTTTGGTGTAGACAGTTGCAAAAAAATTGTTGAAATAGCAAAAGGGATTCGAGGGGGCGATCATACGGGTCTCACTATCATGAACATCGCGGCTCAACATTACGAAATGACGTCTGAGATGTGCTAGCGAGTGGAAAGAGTCCACTCGATGACGCAACCATATTAAGGTACGAAAGCAAAAAAAAACTGTTTACGCAACCAAATAGTCGTGTTATTGATTGGAATCTTTCCACTCGGTATGTTTAAGATATTGGCCGATTCTCATCTTCCCCTCGAATTCCTTTCGTTGCGACAATGGTCTAGCAATTTTTCTGGTGCAGACTTTTGCGCAAAGGCTCTTGGCACAGCAAAAGGAATTTGAGGGGGCGATTAGACGGGTGTCACTATCCTGAACATCGCGTGTCGATTGCGGTATCCTTCCGACTGTAAAGGTTTGACTCGATGATGTAACACTATTCAAGTATGGAACAAAAGGATCTTTGACAGAATACAACTTGTGCGGGTACAAGTTTGATGGTGACAACCTGCTTGAGCATGTACGTATATGCGTATTTATGTTTTATTGGAGTTCTTTTAAGTTTCTATATTTGTTCACGACTATTTTTGAAATTATCCAGTTTGGCGTTAACGTATCAAAAGTCCAACATCTCTTGATTTTGTGCGTTCCGAAATGTATCTTGACTCTGTAGCCGACCTAGCATCTGCTATAGCTCAAACCAAGGTATTTCTTATTTTTACTTATTTTTCACTTTAATCTTATTACTAAGAAAATAGTATCATATTGTCAATTTAAATTATACTTATGAAATGATGTCATTAGGTTAATTAGTCTTAACACAATTGTTTTCATGAAACAACTGCTTTGGTGTGCAAGAGCTCCTCAGGTTTGCTGTAAATTCGGACATGGAGATACCTATGAAAAAATGTGACAATAAGGTTCGTGTGGGGATACGTAGAGAGAAGCAAAGGTTGTGAAAGGGACGTCGCTATAATTCCAGTTTAGTTCTAAAGTATTCGAACAATTATGGTTTCAGCTTAATTACGATGCGTTTTGAGCTAAGCTGAGATTTACAAACTTGTACGTGAAGAAGACCATCTTTCCATTATTGATGAGTCGTTTAATGTTGTATGGTATTTTGTATGAAGGGCGGTCAAATAACCTGATCAATGACATTGATATAAGTGTTACTAACTCAGGCTAAATTGTACGTCTAAATTATTGAATGTATATATACTAAATGTACTATTTACGGTTTCAAATATTTTTTTTCTCATTACTAATATCTTTGCCTGCTAAACCCGAGATATCTTAAACAACCGGCTCTAAAAAAATTTGACTCTTAATTCACTCAAGTCGGTTCCACATTAAGGACAACGTTACATAAAACTCTTCCTCTAAAAAATATTTCCGCTAAGCACAACGTACGCGTTTTAAAAAAAAAACACAAGAACCCCCCTTGCAGCGCGAGGGAGCGTTTTCACCTCGTTGGATACTAATAACTAATAAGCAAGCACATGAGATTATTACATTAGAAAATATAGTGTTTCTAAGTTCACATAAATCAATTGTGTCATATTTGTCATAGAACTCAAAACAAAGGATTAGAACTTTCAGTAATGCATATCATAGTAAACATGATTTCCGGCAACACCAGTGTTTAGTTTAAATCAATTTTATCATGCTACAAATAAAATAGTCAAAATATTCTATGGTCTTTTAATCTGTTGATGTTATCCTTGTCAAACTAAAATAATTGACTTACATCTCATGTCATAAAATTTAAGTAGATTAATAATCAAAATTGTCGTAAATGGTTATCAATAATGTGTATTCCAAATTATGTAAAGGAATAAAAACTAGGCATACTAGTTTGGTTGTGGTTTTATCAGAAGCCATTCTTATAATTGATTTACAATTCTTTTATTTTTGTTTAGTTGTCACATGACTTCTATATAAATATGGAATAAACTTCCATGTAGTTCAAAATAATATTTATATGACGATTTTCTACACTTTATATCAATAACTATGCAATAAAGTGTCTCATAAACATATAAAATCATATAATAAATTATGCACACATATATAACAAACTCAATGACATAATTAAAATCATGATATCATATTTAACTAGACTAATTTAATAATCTTTTTTGTATAGGATAATGAGTATATATTTACTTTGCTAATTATGTGTTAACGACTATTTTCACATGTGTAAGATTTAATGTTTGTGGTGTCAACTCAAATAACACCAACATCAATTAGCACACATGTATATGCAAACCGAATATCACTTTAATACGTATCATCGTAAATATTATATATTCATATTTAATATATACAAACATCAATCAATGGAAAATCACATCATAAATTATTAGAAAGTTTGATGAAATCGGACCAAATAATCAAAACTTGATTTCATAAACGTAATTAAATCAGTCGTAAGACTATTAGAACTAAATATTAGCATCAATAAAATCAACAAAGCTCTTTAAAGTTCATGCATAATAAGTTCTTTAAATATTAGCATCAATAAAATATTAAAATTAATGAATGTCCTAATAGCATTAAACAACTACGATGAAGATATGCAAAAGCATATGAAGAAAAACATATTCTTATGAAAACAAAGCACTTCTTATTACTTCAGAAACAATTATGCAACTCCAGAACTCTATTCTCAAATAGAATGAATCAACAACACAATATTTGATCTCAATCAAATAATGAACAATCAGTAACAACAAGTAACAAGTGTTTTGATCAAGAGAATCAATAACACGATTAGGGTTTCACAAGAGAAAGATTTAGAGAGTAGATTTGTGTTGAGAGAGAAAACGTAATATCAGATATGAGAAAGACTATTTGTCTTTCTCAATATATAGCCTCCAAAGATTGTATTTAGCCCTTCAACTTTAAGACTTGCTAGATGACATCCAAAGTTCAACCACAGCTATAATACTTTTATACTTCAAGCCCCTCCAAATATAAATCTTCAATATCCAACTCTTAAACTTTCCTTCAGCATGTATGACTAAAACAAACAACAATAAACAATCTTAGAAAGCATTATCAGATTATACAATAAGCTTTAGACCATAAATCTCAACACCCCCTTTAATCTGATAATTGATATATGTCAAACATGCTAAGATTTTTGACCAAAAAATTGTGTTGTAATGTATCCAACCCTTTTGTAAACATGTCTGCAATTTGATTTGCGTAATCTACTTTAACTGCTTTAACAACACCATTTAAAATATTCTCTAACAAAATGCAAATCAATCTCAAGATGTTTTGTCCTTTCATGAAAAACTGGTTGGTCGCTATTTTGTAGCGATTTACTATCACAATGAAGTGCAACAAGTAAAAGACCGTAAATATTAAGATCTTTCAAAAAATTTAAAATCCAAATCACTTCATCAAGTTATCAAGCAAGAGCTCTATACTCGCTCAAGAGAACTTTTGAGAGAGTAGGTTGATTTTTACTTTTCCAAGATACTAAGGACCCATTCAAAATACACAATAGCCAAGAATGCACCTCCTAGTCACAATACATTTAGCCCAATCAAGATCGTAATAGGCAAGAAGAGACATACCGTAATTCTTAGTAATATGAAATTATGAATACCCAAACTGAGCTCCTTTAAGATACTTTAGTATCTTTAAAGCTATTCGAGATGAGACTTAAGAGGAGAATGCATGAACCGACTTAAACAATGAAGAGCATAAGAAATATCAAGTCTAGTATTAGTCAAGTAAATAAGCTTTCCCATAAGCTTCGATAGTCAAGAATATTATCAAGTAAAGGATCATTATCGTGAGGTTCATTAGATATAACAAGTTTAGACGTAAGGAGTTTTAGAAGGTTTGCAACCAAGCATACCATAATCACTTAGCAAATCTAAACCGTATTCCTTTGATTTAAACAAATTCCTTTGTCGGCCTCAAAGAACTTTAATACCAAGAAAATATTGCAACTTTCCTAAATCCTTAATCATGAACTTAGTTTTAAGAAAGATTTTGAAATTGTTAATTTCATCAATATTATTCCCAGTAACAATAATATCATCAACATAAACAAGTAATGCAATAAACACATCATCTTTAGACTTTGTATATAAAGAATAATCACTTTTACTTTGAGTAAATCCATTTTCAATAAGAGCATATGTAAGTTTAGCATTCCATTGTCTAGGAGCTTGTTTTAAACCATACAAAGATTTTTAAGTCTGCAGATACTTATTATCACCTTCAGAAAGAATCCTTGTGTAACTTCATATAAATAGTCTCATCAAGATCACCATACGTAAAGACATTATTAACATCAAGTTGAAAATAGGCCAATTATTCCGAATAAAGAACATTAAGCAAGCATCTAACAAAGGACCATTTTAACAACAGGAGAGAATATTTCCTCATAATCTACACCTTCTTTCTGATTATATCCTTTAACTACAACTCTAGCTTTATATCTATCTCTCCATCAGACTTATACTTTATTTTAAACACCCATTTACTTCCTATAGCTTTTCTACCAGGAGGTAAAACAGTGACTTCAAAAGTATCATTCCTATATAAAGCCTCAATTTCATTATTCATAGCATCAGTCCAATAGATAGATTTAGCAGCTTCAAAATAATTTTTTGGCTCATGACTTTTGTTCAACTCGAATCAGAAACAATAGTTTCTAGAGTTAAGTTTAGAATAATTCACAAACTTTTCAATTCCATACTTAACTTTAGATTCAACAACAAAATCATTATAATTTCTGGGGAAAACAAAGGGCCTAGAAGACCTTCTCAAAGGTACTTCTTCCTGAACTGGAGAATTTGAATAAAGATTCAAATTACCCTCAGAATTAATATTGTCTTCAAGTGTAGTTACCAGCTCATCCTCATCAGCAAAGACATTGATGTCCCTGTTATGATCAGTGACATGGTCTCTACCAGATGGAGGAGAGTAGCTACCTTCACTTGGTGACTCAGTCTCACTAGGTGACTCAGTGTTACTAGGTGACTCAGTGTCACTATTCAGATTAGGGTCTACTCTCTTTTCATCATTGGGTAGTTCAGGGGTTTCAACATCAAAAAAGTTCAACTGATTTAAGTCTTGAAAAACATTTTCATAAGTAGTATTGTTCTTATCATCAGTTGATTCCTTAAAAGGAAAGATAGACTCAAAAAATTTGACATCTCTAGAAAAGATGAACTGATGCTTATCAAGACTGTATAACCTATATCCCTTTTTAGAATTAGAATAACCCATCCTAACACATTTCTCAGATCTGCTACTCAGTTTATCATGATTATTAACAACAATAGCAAAACACAAACAACCAAACATTCTTAAATTGCAGAGAGTAGGCTTTTTATTATATATCATCTCAAAAGGAGATTTTCCATTAAGCACAGATGAAGGCAATCTGTTAATAAGAAAAGTAGCAGTAAGAACACACTCAGTCCAAAACTTAAGAGGAATTCCCCCTGAAACAGAAGGGATCTAGCAACATTCAAAAGATGCCTATGTTTCCTTTCAGCAATACCATTTTGCTGTGGAGTGTATGCACAAGAGGTCTGATGGGTAATACCTTTTTCCTCACATAACTTTGAAAAAGAATGATTAACAAATTCAGTACCATTATCACTTCTAAAACTCTTAAATTTTTTATCAAACTGAGTGGCAATCATATTGTAAAAGATAGTGATATAATGAACAGTTTCATCCTTAGTTTTAAGTAAGTATACCCATACAACCCTAGTGTAATCATCCACAATAGTCAAAAAATACTTGTAACCTTCCTTACTAGCAACCTTATAAGGTCCCCAAAGATCTAAAGGAACAAGTTCACCTAAAACAATAGAAGTATGATCACTTAAAGGAAAAGGTTCTCTAGTTTGCTTAGATCTTTGACAAGTTTCACAAAGTGAGTTTTGATCCTTTTAATTAACTTCAAATCAGTTTTTAAAACATTTAGAACAGGGTCTGCAGGGTGACCAAGTCTGCAGTGCCAATCATAATAAGAAAGAGAGTTATGACTTTGAAAATAGGTACCTCCAGAATTGAAATAATATAAACCACCGATCGATTACGGTCCCGTAACATTTCCTGTTCAAATCTCGATTCAAGAAATAACATTTATTCTCATCAAAGGCAACCACAATCTTATTATCTTTGGCCAATTTATGAACATAAATTATAACACAATATTCGGAATAACCGTAACATCATATAATATTAAAGAGTCTGCTAACTTTAGATTCCCAATTTTAGTAATCAAAGCTTCGCTCCATTTGGATGACCAACTTTTATTTTAAGATGAGAAATATCAAAAACCTTTATTAAGTCCTTGTCAGAATGTGTCATATGCTGGTTAGCACCAGAATCCACAATCTTTCCATCAGAACTAAGTTTGGATTTCAAATTGGTATTTGTTGAAAAAAACTTTTGAAAATTCTGATTAAAAATCCTACTATTATTAAAATAAGTACCTGCCATATCTGCACACTATTTCCTTTGATAGTATTGTCTTTGATGAGAGAAATGAGAGTAGTAAGTTGTTCATCTGTAAAACCAGAAGATGAACTGGACCCCACAGAATTATTGTTAGAAAACCTTTTTTGAGTATTCTGAGGTCTATTATGGTTACCTTTTTTATCCAAAATTTGGAGGATATCCAATCAATTTAAAACATTTGTCCTGAGTATACCCATTAAAACCACAGTGATCACAAACAAGAGTAGGACCAGTATTTCTCCTATCATCAGACACTCTATTAAAATTAGCAGTAGGATTATTAGCATGAGTATTCTGATTAATATGTCTAGCAGATTGACTGGTCTGATTATTAACTTGATTCACAACTCTAGTAGCAAAAGCAGAATTATGATTTCTACTAGTACTACCAGGCACAACATTTCTATGATTTTCTTCACTACTGATAATAGCATAAGCACCTTTAACATCAGGCAAAGGATCTCTAGAAAGGATATTACTCCTTATTTGCATATAAGTATCATCCAGACCCATTAAAAATTGCATTAATTTCATAAGTTGATTATGATTTTTAAAATCATCAGCAGCATGACAAGTGCATCTTGGTAATTGCACCATAGCATCAAATTGTTTCCACAAAGTACTTAGCTTGTTAAAATATTCTAAGATAGTAGTACCATTCCGAGTTAATGAGTTTATTTTATGATGCAAGTTAAAAGTAACAGAACCATCAACCCTGTCAAAAGTATCTTTTAACTAATTCCAGACACCAGAAGAACTTTTAGAAAAATTTGACCAAGAAATTTCTTCGTAGATGGAATTTAGAATCCATCCCAAAACAATAACATTAACCCCGTCCCATTGTCTTCCCAAAACTTCATCAAGATAGACCTTCTACATGTTCCATCAATAAAACCGCTTTATTTTTCCTTCTAATGCTAACATCATATCACAGACCATACATTATAATTCTCGGCCTTTAGTTTTATTGAAACAACAATTAAAGAAGTGAATCATTTGGGTGTAAATGTAAAGGATTACTCAAATCCAATTTACTTATTAAAGTGATTAGGTTATTGATGAGTGTCTAAACACTCATCATTTTGTATCGCTTTAATGCCAAAACATCCGAAAACACTCGAAATGCATCAAAATGATGAAAATATCACAAATAAGTGTTTTATGTGTTTTAAATGCAAAATATCAAATCGGATAAAAACGATCAAGTTTGCAAAATTGGCGCTTTAGTCCCCAAGTTTCAAAAGTTGTCAAAAAGCAGTCCTGGTAAATCAAAATAAAGAAAATATCATTCAAGGTCCCTGAAATATTCTAAGTTGTCAAAATGGTCCTTGAATGAATCTTTGGTCAAATGGCGTAAAAGGTCCTCAAGTTTGAAAATGTCAAAATAGTCCTTGGATATTTAAAAAATGGAAAATGATCAAATATTATCCTTGTACTATTAAAGTTTGTCAAGTTTGGTCCTTGTGTTAACTTTGGAGAAATTCCAATTTCATCCTCAAAGATTCGTAAATTACATAAAAGGTCCTTGATATAAGCTTAAACCAACCGACCTTGAGCCAGCTCACAAACCAATTTGAACCCCGCCATTATCCCATTGTGAACCCCTGTCTAATATAATACGCCTCGGTCAAAATAAGTCAAACCCACACTGCTCATCCCTTACCTCCTGTCTCCGCCAAAACCGGATACCATGGTGGTTTCCTCCACTTGCTTTATCCACCCTTTCCACTTGCTATACACCTGTCTACCCACCCCCCTCCACCTTCACAATATCCCAAATTGCATTAATTGATTGAAACCTGCTAATGACTTTTTTGGCGCCAAAATTACACTTGGACAGTTATGATGAAATTTGAGGATCCAATGGCTGAAATCAAGTGGGAAACAATTAGAGGTCGACAAGAAGTCCAAAAAGTCTATAAAGAAGAGATGAGATGCAATGTAGTGAGATATCTAGTGTACTTTAGTTTAGCTTATGTCGTTTTAAGTAATTTTCAATTTTCAGTGTATTTTAAAGCTTTCAAGTGTTTTGTTAAGTCATTTCAGTGTATTGTTAAACTTTTGCAAGTATCAATTTCAAGTCTTAATCATATTTTCAAGTTTATGCATTTTTCAAGT
Source organism: Chrysanthemum lavandulifolium (assembly GCA_022545495.1). Taxonomy (NCBI): domain Eukaryota; kingdom Viridiplantae; phylum Streptophyta; class Magnoliopsida; order Asterales; family Asteraceae; genus Chrysanthemum; species Chrysanthemum lavandulifolium. The sequence continues at coordinate 198,823,678 of CM040243.1, read as the reverse complement.
TCAAAATCTCATGTTATGTTAATGTTGTTAATAGTTGTTATCTTGGACTGATAGGCTCACTTAAGCTCCTAGATAGCTTCTAAAAGCTATTAGATACTTTAAAATTCAGTTTAGAAGCAAAAACCAAAAAAATACCAAAAATACCAAAAAATTAGTGAAAAATCAAAAATCACAAGAAATGGTGATGAAAGCTGGAGCAGGGTGAATATTGGATTGCCCTGGGTTAGAGGCTTAGTGGTAAGCCTATAGGAGTGGTCTTTTGTTCTTGGTTCTGTGTTTCGCTTGGAAATCCTCTTGTAAGCTTTTAACTCAACTTTTGCATTTTATTGTATAAGTAGATTTATAGCTTAAATCTTTGTGTTTTGTGTTTCTTAGTTATATTTAAGTATAATATAACAATAAAACAGTTGCTTGTTCTTTTAAATTTGTAGTTAGCAAAAATCTCATTTTCACAAAGATTATTAGCATAAGTGTAATTTCTTGGTCTTATGTTGTTATTGTTGTTATTTAATGTTTCTTTAGTCTTATTTAATGATAATATAAGGTCTCGTAATTATTTGCATGGTCTTAATCTTTGTTAGTCTTTGGAAATCTTCAAACCAGTTCCATTAAAGATTGTTTGGATTTGCTTTGTTATCTGGGTTAGAAGCCATTTGTGTTGTTGTTTGTTGTTATTATGTGTCCTATAAGCACCTAATAACTCAAACATACCATAAAAACCAGTCCTCACTTGATAGAAAGTCAAAATATCCTTTGGTCATCTCTTGTTCATTAACTGTTGGATTTTCAAGTTCTATGATCATGATTTGTGTTCATAAGTCATTATCATTGATCAAATCGCCTCTTAGTTCACCTTAATACATCACAATCAAGTGATTAGAATCAATTTAAAGTTCATATTAGTCAACTTGATAGTGTCATATAAAAGTCAAAATTTCATTGGGTCGTTTTGAATAAACTAAAACTTTTATATAGGACTTAATAGTAGTTTTCAAGATTTGAGCTCTTGGTATATCAATATTCAACCGCTTATCTCTCATAGTATTTTTATATTTTCTAGTTCACCTTTTAATAGCTTATTTCCTAGCTTCTTTTGGACCCTTGTCTCGAAAATGCGCCTGTGCACGCCTTTTGCTACCATTTTCACAAGCACAGTAAAAGTTCTTTAGTTACCCAAAGCTTGTGAGTTTTAGCTTTTGTGAAGCTAACTGTGCCATCTTATAGTCCCAAGCTTAATTTTCCAATTTGTAGCTTATTTGATGGGCTGCACCTAGCTTCTTTTTGTCCCATTCTCAAGATCAACTGCCCCGCCTGTCGAGCGGTGGAATCGGTTCCATTTTCATAAGCTCACCACAAGCTCTCTAGTTGTCCACAAGGTGAGCTTTGGTTTTTGGATAGACCACCAACCCGACTTGATACCCAAGTGCTTATTTTTGAGTTTGGAGCTTTTGCTAGCTTAATTTGGCCTACAAAAGTGTACAAGTCTGTTTGGTTAGTAGGATAGTCAAAGTGCTTATTTGCTTATTTCTAGCTTTTCAAGATGCTTCTTTGTGCATTTTAGCTTAATATAAGTACCCTTAGCTTGTTTCTAGCTTATTTCACTTTTGTTTTCGACTTGCAAGTTTGTTTGAGTTTAAAACATCATAATAAGCTCATAAGTCCATTGTTTGAATCATAAGCTATCAAATAGCTTATTTTAAGTTTGAAAATTTCGCCTTCATAAAAGTTTCATATTTTAAGTAGTTAAATAGTTTTCAAAAAGAAAACCACAAAACATCATTTTTAAAATAGTGATAGCGTTTATTTAATATTAATTAGCTTTTTAAAATTTCTTTTCAGCTTATTATTAAGCATTTCTTGTTTTTATAATTTTCTTAGCTTTCTGTCACCTTAATATATTTTTATAAAAAGTTTCATAATTTTCTCAGTTTGTTTAGTATTTATTATAATTTTAAATAGTTAAAAGTCTTAATTAATTAGTAATAAATAGATAAAAAGTGTAAAAAATATATTTTTAGTTTTAAAATAAGTTTTATAATATTTTAGATTTTTCTAAATCATAATTTCATTTTTCTAGCTTAATTTCATATTTTATTATATTTCGTAATATTAAATAGTCAAAATAGTTTTTAATTAATAATAATTAAATAAATAGTTATAAAATAATTTTCCTTTTCTAATAATTTTCTTTTATTTTTAGGATTCCAAAAATGTCATTTTCATATTTTTAGGCCTTTTATTTCTTAGAACTCACTTTTTATTTTGTACGTTTACGTAGTTTTTAATCGTACGTATTTACGTTTGTCTTATCTGATTGTTGTGTTTTACAATTCTGTATCCAAATACATTCCAATCAATCAGTAGTGTAATTATTCATCAAAATCCTTACTGATCACTATCCTTAGTGATCATTCTATCATCTGAAAGTTTTGAAACACCATTGAGTCTCCGTGGGACTTAACGACCCGGGAATCCACTATATTCCTCTGATCTTAATTGCATTTGGTTCTAGACTGTTTGGACTTTTATTATGGCTGACCATTCACAAGTGGTTAGCTTGTGTGATAAAACCTGACTGTTTGGAGCTTAATCAAATTTTGGCGCCGCTGCCGGGGAGGCTTTAGCGTGTGTTAAACCTTTTTCAGACCCGTACTTGCACATATACCACCTTTTGTAAACAGTTTTTTTGTAAAGTTAATCAAAATCAAAAAGTTAATTAACACTTTTCCTAAAGTGTTAACAACACCAAAAAATAAAACAACAAAACAATCGTAACGCTTTCTAGCTTGTGTTTCTTTTAAGGTGATTCTTAAAGAGATACGATTTGGTTAAACGAGACGATACCAAAAATATTGTCCAAAAGTTTTTAAACCCTTAGCACATATCCATACCTCGTCTTTTCGGTGGTACTTAATAAATACATAAAATCAACCACCAAAATCAAGGCGGTACACCTACCAACCGGAGGTGTGACCATTAATAAGTTCCCGAACAATGATTTAAAACTTGCCTTTGTGTCCTTGTGATTTGGTGTACCTTTTTCAAAGAAGCCATTTCATTTGTGATTATTGGTTAAGTTCACTTGTCGTTTTGCCTCGCATTTGTTTTGAAACCGATTTTATACTTAGTGCATGCGCACTGCTCTTCCGCTTCTACAAGTCCACTTTCCGAGCTTGCAAATATTCCTCGTAGACGTAGAGGACGCTCGCTCCTTCACCGCGATCGAGGAACGTCTACCACCACCACCCCCGTCAAATGGCGTAAGATAAGCCTATGAATGAGCTTCTCCAAGCACCCATCGAGGGTTACGGAGATGCCATTATTGTCCCCCATCGCGGTCGATACCTTTGAGCTCAAAACCGGTTGCTTAATTTGGTAACCCAAAGCCAATTCTATGGTTTTGAGCGGATGATCCTCATGCACATATTCGATGGTTTAACAAGATTGCATCTACCATCAAATACAAGAATGTCCCACATGAAGCAATTAAGCTTCTTCCTGCTCCCATTTTCTCTGAGGACAAGCCCGGAATTGGCTTGAGAAACAACCCCTGCTCCATCGAGACATGGAAGGATTTAGTCACCAAGTTTGTTAACAATTCTATCCTCCATCCCGAACTACAAGTCTTAAGAATGAGATAATGAAATTCTCTCAAAGATTTGATGAATCATTCGGTGAGGCATGGGATCGTTACAAAGAGTTGCTCATGAAGTGTCCGCATCATGGTTTTACCGAGTTAATGCAAATGGATACTTTCTACAATGGTCGAACCGGACTAATCAAGACTCTTTAAATGCCTTCGCGGGAGGTAATTTCTGAGCAAGACCACAAAAGAAGCCTTGCAAATCATTGAAAACAAGTCCCAGTCCGCCTTTCCGAGCAAAGACATATCAATCTCGATCTAATGCAGGGACCTTCTACTTTCATCTTCCGTGAGTACATCTAGCACCGATGCTAAGATTGACAAACTCACGGATATTGTTCGAGCTTTGGTTCTTGCTAACCAAAGAAAGTCACTTTCACACGCACACCATCACATGGTGAAGTGAAGAAAGTTGAAGTTTGTGTTACTTGTGGTGGTCCTCATGCATACTATAATCAGATCGCCACCGATGGTGAGTGCGTTTGAAGCCAATGCTCTAGCCTGGTAATTCACATCGGGAGGTAATCAATACCGTCCTCGAATGAACCAAACTACCGTGCTAATACTTATCAAGCACCACCCGGTTTTAACGAATCCTAACCGGAATCGTAATCAACCTAGAATAAACTAAGGTTATCAAAACCAAGGTAATTTCTATCCCGCACCAAATCAAGGTTTCCAACATCAAGGAAAACTTAATCAAAACAATTTCAATCGAGGGAATCAATTTCATGGGAATATGAATCCTAATCAAGGAAATTTTCAAAATCAAGGCCCTATTCCTAACAATAGAGGCAAGAATTTTCCTAATCAAACTCAAGCCATTGTTCCAACTGGACCATCATCCGATGAGTTATTGAAGCAATTCATGAAATCCCAAGATGAAATGAGCAGGTTGTTGGTCGGTCGGATCACGATCTTAAGAAGTCTTTAAATGATCAACCCTCGGGCTCGTGAAAACTTCCGAGCAACACGATCGCTAACCCGAGGGGCGATGCTAAAGGCGATCACAACCGAAGTGGTGTTTCATACAATGGACCCGCTATTCCTACTACCTCTTCTTCTCTCCCGAAGGTAGTGGAAAGTGAACCCGAGGCAACAAAGGACAAGGAACTTCCTACTAATAACGGAGGTACCAATGATGTCCATCCTCAAGTTGTCCAAACCCAAATCCAATCCAGAGTTGTTTTGAACCTCCGTAGCTCTGTTGAAAACTCCAACCAAATCTTCTATTCCTTACCCATCACGCTTGAATGAGCAAAGCTACGCGAAAAGCTACCATCAAATGGACAAATTTTTCAAATTTTCCAAGAACTACATTTGACATAAGCTTTATGGATGCTATCATGCCGATGCCCAAGTTTGCATCAACTCTCAAACACATGTTAAGCAACAAGGAAAAGTTGTTTGAAATGGCTAAAACTCCTCTAAACGAACCGCTTCTGCGGTTATCCTCAAGAAGCTTCGAGCTTGGAGATCCCGGAAAATTTCTCTTACCTTGTGTATTTCCGGGAATGGTTGAATGCTTTGCCTTAGCCGATCTTGGTGCAAGCATCAATCGATGCCTTATTCAAGATGGAAGAAACTTTCTCTTCGAACTTACTCCTACATGCATGACTCTCGAGCTTGCGATCGTACAATATCCCGTCCTCTTGGCATTGCTGAGGGCGATTTGAAAGTAGGAAAGTTCCATTTTCCGGTGACTTTGTGGTTGTTGATTTCGATGCGATCATCGGGTTCCTCTCATTGTTGGACGAGGATTCACGAGAACGGGCCGTGCTCTCATTGATGTATTTGAGCAAGAAATCACATTACGTGTTGGTAATGAAGTCACACTTTAACCTTGATCAAACTTCGAGGTACTCCGCAAACTATGATTCCGAGTCGGTTAACCGAATAGATATCATTGATGTTGCTTCGAAGAGTACTCTCAAGAAGTTCTTGGTTATGATCATAATTCTTCGAGTGATAATCTCACTCATTCATCTCAACCCATCATTGCCAATTTACTCCTTCTCTCACCCCATTTGAGGAAAGTGACTTCATCTTAGAAGAGATTGAAGCCTACTTGTCCAAAGGATTCTATTCCATGGGAAATTGATCACGCTCCCATCGACATTGAGGGGACATACTTCTCATTGAGAAGTTGCTTAATGATGATCCATCATCGCCCCCTCTGCCGAGCTTCATAACAAGGAATTCAAGTCGCTTGAGAAAATCAAGAATTTCTGAATTCGAACTTAAGGACTTACCACCTCATCTCGAGTATGCATTTGTTGAAGGTGATGATAAATTACCCGTCATTATTGCTCGAAATTTGAGTAAAGATGAAAAGATCGCCTCATAAAGGTCTTGAAGTCACACAAGCAAGCAATTGCTTGGAAACTCTCCGACATTAAGGGTATCAACCACGAGTTTTGTACTCACAAAATCTTGATGGAGGATGACTTCAAACCAGCAGATTCAACATCGAGAAGAGTAAATCCAAAATCCATGATGTTATCAAACAGAGGTTATCAAACTTCTTGATGCGTGATTGATTTACCCGATCTCGTGATAGTCCTTGGGTTAGCCCAATTCATTGTGTTCCTAAAAGGGTGGCATAAGCATTGTCACGAATGAAGATAACGAGTTAATTCCAACTCATTTGGTTACGGATGGCGTGTTTGCATTGACTATCGTAAGTTGAATGACGCCACCCAAAAGACCATTTTCCTCACCCTTCATGGACCAAATGCTTGAGAGATTAGCGAGGAACGAATACTATTGTTTCCTTGATGGTTTCTGGTACTTTCAGATTCCCATTGATCCACGTGATCAAGAGAAGACTACATTCACTGCCCATACGGAACTTTTGCCTACGGATGTATGCCTTTTGGCCTATGTAATGCTCCCGCACGCTCCAACGATGTATGATGGCCATTTTCCACGACATGATCGGGAAACAATGGAGGTGTTTATGGATGACTTCTGGTCATTGGGGACTCGTTTCAAACATGTCTCTCCCATTTAGATAAAATGCTAAAGCGGTGTGAAGACACCAATCTTTGTCTAAATTGGGAGAAGAGCCACTTTATGGTCAAAGAAGGCATAGTCCTTGGCCATAAGATTTCTAAAAACTGGATTGAGGTTGATAGAGCAAAAGTCGATGTTATTTCTAAATTACCTCATCCTACTACCGTTAAAGGTATTAGGAGTTTTTAGGTCATGTCGGTTTCTATCGCAGATTCATACAAGATTTTTCTAAAATCGCCTGACCTATGACTCATCTTCTTGAAAAGATGCTCCTTTTATCTTCTCACCGAGTGCATCAAAGCTTTGAAACATTAAAGAAAAAGCTTCATCAAGCACCCATTCTAGTTGCTCCCGACGGACTTGCCTATTGAGCTCATGTGCGATGCAAGTGATTTTTCTATCGGTGCAGGTCTTAGGCAACGAGATCCAAACATTTTCAGCCTATCCACTACGCAAGTAAAACTATGATCAAGCTCAAACCCATTACACCACCACGTAAAAAGAGCTATTAGTCATGGTGTATGCGTTGAGAAATTTCGCCATACTTAATCTTGACCAAATGTGTGGTGTATACGGATCACTCGGCTCTCAAATATCTCTTTGCAAAACAAGATGCAAAGCCGAGATTGCTCGTTGGGTTCTTCTCCTCAAGAATTTGATATCATTATACGTGATAAAAAGGAGCCGAGAACACAGTCACGATCATCCGTCCCGCTTAGAAAACCCACACCAAGATGTTTTCAAGAAAAGGAAATAAATGAAACATTTCCTCTCGAGACACTCAATGCGGTTTCTTTTCGTGGAACTCTTCTACCCCATGGTTTGTCGACTTATAAATTACCATGCGGGTAACTTCATAGTGAAAGGGATGTCGACCCAGCGAAGAACAAATTCTTCAAGGATGTTAAACATTACTGGGACGACCCCTACTTATTCAAAATTTGTGCGGATCAAGTCATCCAACGGTGTGTTTATGGACGGGAAGCTATTGACATTCTCAAAGCTTGCCATCTTTGGACCAGCGGGGCCATCATAGTCCAAACTACACCGCCAAAAGGTGTTTGATTCGGGTTTTATTGGCCCACGATTTATAAGGATGCCCACGATTTGTCAAAGCTCGTGACGCTTGTCAACGTCACGGAAATCTCTCAAAGAAATGAAATGCAACAAAACGCCATTCAAGTTTGTGAGATCTTTGACATCCGGGGCATTGACTTTATGGGCCATTTCCATCATCTCGAGGAAACAAATACATACTTGTGGTCATTGACTATTTGTCAAAATGGGTTGAAGCAAAAGCTTTACCTACTAATGATGCCCGAGTTGTTGTGAAATTTTTAAAATCTCTTTTGCCGGTTTGGAACTCCACGAGCTATAATCGGTGATCGTGGTACACATTTCTGCAATGACCAATTTGATCGTGTCATGCAAAAGTATGGTGTAACCCACCGCTCTCTCTGCATACCACCCCAAACAAGTGGGCAAGTGGAAGTTTCCAACCGTGGTATTAAAAGAATTCTTGAAAGGACGAGGCGAAAACCGTGCATCTGGTTGGATAAACGGATGACCGCTCTGGGCCTTCCGCGACTTATAAAACACCCATCGGGTGTACTCCATACAAGCTAGTGTACGGAAAGGCATGTCATCTTCCGATTGAGCTCGAGCACAAGGCATACTGGGCCTTAAAACATGCAAACTTCGATATTCGGACAACCGGTGATCACGAGAAAAGTTCAAATGAATGAATTAAATGAACTCCGTGATCACATACGAGAACTCTTTGATCTATAAACAAAAGACAAAGAAGATTCATGACTCCAAAATCAAGAACCGCTTTTTCAACGTTGGTGATCGAGTCCTTCTTTTCAATTCAAGATTGAAGATATTCTCGGAAAGCTCAAGTCCCGTTAGTGCGGTCCATTTACTATTGCTAAGGTTTATCCTTATGGTACCATTGAGTTATCTCAACCCGATGGTCCAAATTTTAAAGTGAATGGTCATCGGTTGAAGCATTATTTTGGAGAGGACATTCCTCCCGTGGTTGTCCGGATCTACAAACTTTCCCCATGAACCAATGAATGCGGGATCGAGTCAAGCTAGCGACTCGGTAATCAAAAACAAGAGCACACAACATGGGTTTTCACCCATGAGTTCCACCAGTGTGGGGAGTTGCCCCATTGTTGTATATAAAATCTTCTAAAAAAAAAAAAAAATGTATATTTCAAAAATAAAATAATGGCCGTAGTATTTCCTTTTATGTTCTATGTTTCGGCATAACTGCGGTACTTTGAATATTGAGGGCAATATTCATTTCTAAGTGTGGGGGAATTCATGAATTTTATCATGTAATTATTCCACCCAATTCCCGTTTTTGGCCAAAATTTTTTTTTCGAGTAAGTGTTTTCACTTACTCGAAGAAATGGTAATCATCCGCCATGTCTAACCCACATAAGGATTGGCTAATCCAGAGCAAACGGCTCTTGGTAAAGATATCTCAAATCCGTTTATGGCTTGCAATTTGCCCAAAATTGTATGGTGTTCATTCACCATATCTTTAATTAGTGAAGAGTTGGCTAGCCCGCAAGTTTATGGCTTGTGGTAAAGGCGATGGAAAACCATAATTGGTAATCGACTCACCAAAGATAATATTGATAATTTATCTAAGAGTTGGATAGTCCGAAGCAAACGGCCGGTAAAGACAAATCAAATCCGTTATGACTTATGATTTGCTCAAAATCATTTGGTTATCATTGTACCAAAGTTCTTACTTGAACTTAAACAATTGGCTACTCCGTAGTAATGACTTTTGGTAAAGAGTTCTTTAAAATCCATTAAAGTTTCAAAACATTGCTAGGGACTAGCAATATCTTAGTGTGGGGATTGATGAGTGTCTAAATACTCATCATTTTGTCTTATTTAGAATGCCAAAACATCGAAAACACTCGAAATGCATCAAATGATGAAAATATCACAAATAAGTGTTTTATGTGTTTTAAATGCAAGAATATCGATAAGGTTTTAAAAGGTACCATTTTGAGGGGTCGTTTAAGTCCTTATTTGATCACTTTGTATCCGTTATTGCTTAATATCGTTCCTTTTCACTTTTAGGTCTCGTGAAGGCAAAATGTCGGAATGGCACTTATTTGGACGAAAAGGCGAATATATGAAGAAAATGGCCAAAGTCGAAATCGAGACACTCACGATTCTTTGAATGTAGAAGGCGGCGGCGTCAAAAGATTCTTGACGCCGTCCTGCAGAGTGTGTGACGGACGAACCCAAACTCGTATTTTCAAGAGACGGCGCCTAGTGGTGAAAGAGTAGGCCGTCGCTACTCGTGACGGCCTAGATGCAATCCAGACGACGTCGAAGTCGAAGAGGACGGCGTCACGGACATAAGGTGACGCCGTCGCAGTTAACGTGGCCAAGACGAAACCACAATGGCGGCGACACGGCGGCGTCACTAAACATAAGGTGGCGCGTCGTAATTGTAATCTTATATATAGAATCCGAATTTTTCGGTCTTTGTGTGGAGAGTCTTTGGGTAAAACCTAAACCGAACCTAAGGTGTCTTGTACAAGATTTTAGGGTTTTTAACCCTATCTTACACCAAGATAAGTCTTTACTTCATTAATTCAATTATGTCTTTGATTATTTGTGTGTATGCTTGCATGTTCTCCATGTCCGGCTAATTTATTTGTGTGTTTGCTTAGGAAGTATGAAACTTAATTATTAAATATTGATTGGTTGTTTCTTATCTTAGTTGATTAATGATCTAGTAGTGCGATAGATTATTCGTTGCACTTAATGCTTGATTCATCTTTGTGAATCCTAGAGTATAATTACCGAGTAATTGTAGTCTAAACCATCCAAGAGCGCCTTAGGTAGAGTCTATAATCTCTAGTGGGTTTGTAGACAAGACCCTTTGGTAAGTTCGAAGAGTTGGGAGAAACGCATACCCTACAACTTTAGAAACACAACGCAACTAGGACTAAGGCGTGACACTCAACCATCAATAGGAGATAATTAAGAAGTAATACAAACTAAGTAAACACATCTTTAAACTATCATACGAGCACACATTAATTAGACATAGACTCCCACAACCTTAGTTTAGATAATTAGATAATAGTAGAGTAATCGGTGAAATACCAACCCCAGAATCCAATACCCGAGATTCGTACCTTTCCATTTTCATAAAATATAAAAGATAAAAATAATCTTCCTCAACCTTAACCTTAGCGTAGTAACTCCTACTAGCATTCCAATTCCCCAGAGAACGATATCAATACCCGGCTTACCCTAATTACTACACTACAACGATTAGGTTCACGCCTAGGGTGTTATAAAACTTGCTCAAGAAAAGGAAGTTCCTTTGACCCGAACGACGCAGTAGCGTTATCAATATCAAAATCGGATGAAAACGTATCAAGTTTGCAAAATTGGCGGTTTACTCCCCAAGTTTCAAAAGTTGTCAAAACAGGTCCCTGTAAATCAAAATAAAGAAAATATCATTCAAGGTCCCTGAAATATTCTAAGTTGTCAAAAATGGTCCTTGAATGAATCTTTGGTCAAATGGCAGAAAAGGTCCCTCAAGTTTGAAAAATGTCAAAAATAGTCCTTGGATATTTAAAAAAATGGAAAATGATCAAATATTATCCTTGTACTATTAAAGTTTGTCAAGTTTGGTCCTTGTGTTAACTTTGGAGAAATTCCAATTTCAGTCCCTCAAAGATTCAGAAATTACATAAAAGGTCCTTGTATATAAGCTTAAACCAAACTAACCTCGAGCTGTTCACAAACCAATTTGAACCTGCCATTATCCCATTGTGAACCCCTGTCTAATATAATACGCCTCGGTCAAAATAAGTCAAACCCACACTGTTCATCCCTTACCTCCTCGTCCCCGCCAAAACCGGATACCATGGTGGTTTCCTCCACTTGCTTTATCCACCCTTTCCACTTGCTATACACTGCTCACCCACCCCTCCACCTTCACAATATCCCAAATTGCATTAATTGATTGAAACACTGCTAATGACTTTTTGGCGCCAAAATTACACTTGACGCTTATGATGAAATTTGAGGATCCAATGGTCAAATCAAGTGGGAAACAATCAGAGGTCGACAAGAAGTCCAAAAAGTCTATAAAGAAGAGATGAGATGCAATGTAGTGAGATATCTAGTGTACTTTAGTTTAGCTTATGTCGTTTTAAGTAATTTTCAATTTTCAGTGTATTTTAAAGCTTTCAAGTGTTTTGTTAAGTCATTTCAGTGTATTGTTAAACTTTTGCAAGTATCAATTTCAAGTCTTAATCATATTTTCAAGTTTATGCATTTTTCAAGTTCAAAATCTCATGTTATGTTAATGTTGTTAATAGTTGTTATCTTGGACTGATAGGCTCACTTAAGCTCCTAGATAGCTTCTAAAAGCTATTAGATACTTTAAAATTCAGTTTAGAAGCAAAAACCAAAAAAATACCAAAAATACCAAAAATTAGTGAAAATCAAAATCACAAGAAATGGTGATGAAAGTCGGAGCGGTGAATATTGGATTGCCACGGGTTGGAGGCTTAGTGGTAAGCCTATAGGAGTGGTCTTTGTTCTTGGTTCTGTGTTTTCAGTTGGAAATCCTCTTGTAAGCTTTTAACTCAACTTTTGCATTTTACTGTATAAGTAGATTTATAGCTTAAATCTTTGTGTTTTTGTGTTTCTTAGTTATATTTAAGTATAATATAACAATAAAAACAGTTGCTTGTTCTTTTAAATTTGTAGTTAGCAAAAATCTCATTTTCACAGTATTATTAGCATAAGTGTAATTTCTTGGTCTTATGTTGTTATTGTTGTTATTTAATGTTTCTTTAGTCTTATTTAATGATAATATAAGGTCTGTAATTATTTGCATGGTCTTAATCTTTGTTAGTCTTTGGAAATCTTCAAACCAGTTCCATTAAAGATTGTTTGGATTTGCTTTGTTATCTGGGTTAGAAGCCATTTGTGTTGTTGTTTGTTGTTATTATGTGTCCTATAAGCACCTAATAACTCAAACATACCATAAAAACCAGTCCTCACTTGATAGAAAGTCAAAATATCCTTTGGTCATCTCTTGTTCATTAACTGTTGGATTTTCAAGTTCTATGATCATGATTTCAGGTTCATAAGCTGTTATCATTGATCAAATCAGTCTTAGTTCACCTTAATACATCACAATCAGTGATTAGAATCAATTTAAAGTTCATATTAGTCAACTTGATAGTGTCATATAAAAAGTCAAAATTTCAGTTGGGTCGTTTTTGAATAAACTAGAAACTTTTATATAGGACTTAATAGTAGTTTTCAAGATTTGAGCTCTTGGTATATCAATATTCAACTGCTTATCTCTCGCATAGTATTTTTATATTTTCTAGTTCAGCCTTTTAATAGCTTATTTCCTAGCTTCTTTTGGACCCTTGTCTCAAAATGTGCCTGTCTTGACTTTGCTACCATTTTCACAAGCCTGTAAAAAGTTCTTTAGTTACCCAAAGCTTGTGAGTTTTAGCTTTTTGTGAAGCTAACCAGGCCATCTTATAGTCCCAAGCTTAATTTTCCAATTTGTAGCTTATTTGATAGGGCTGCACCTAGCTTCTTTTTTGTCTCAATTCTCAATGATCAACTGCCTCGCCTTTGTCGGAGCGTTGAATCTGATTCCATTTTCATAAGCTCACCACAAGCTCTCTAGTTGTCCACACAGTGTGAGCTTTGGTTTTGGATAGACCACCAACCCGACTTGATACCCAGTGCTTATTTTTGAGTTTGGAGCTTTTGCCCTAGCTTAATTTGGCCTACAAAAAGTGTACAAGTCTGTTTGGTTAGTAGGATAGTCAAAGTGCTTATTTGCTTATTTCTAGCTTTTCAATATGCTTCTTTGTGCATTTTAGCTTAATATAAGTACCCTTAGCTTGTTTCTAGCTTATTTCACTTTTGTTTTCAGCTTGCAAGCTTGTTTGAGTTTAAAACATCATAATAAGCTCATAAGTCCACTGTTTGAATCATAAGCTATCAAATAGCTTATTTTTAAGTTTGAAAATTTCTGTCTTCATTAAAGTTTCATATTTTAAGTAGTTAAATAGTTTTCAAAAAGAAAACCACAAAACATCATTTTAAAATAGTGATAGCGTTTATTTAATATTAATTAGCTTTTTAAATTTTCTTTTCAACTATTATTAAGCACTTCTTGTTTTATAATTTTCTTAGCTTTCATCACCTTAATATATTTTTATAAAAGTTTCATAATTTTCTCAGTTTGTTTAGTATTTATTATAATTTTAAATAGTTAAAAGTCTTAATTAATTAGTAATAAATAGATAAAAAGTGTAAAAAATATATTTTTAGTTTTAAAATAAGTTTTATAATATTTTAGATTTTTCTAAATCATAATTTCATTTTTCTAGCTTAATTTCATATTTTATTATATTTCAGAGTAATATTAAATAGTCAAAAATAGTTTTTAATTAATAATAATTAAATAAATAGTTATAAAAATAATTTTCCTTTTCTAATAATTTTCTTTTATTTTTAGGATTCCAAAATGTCATTTTCATATTTTTAGGCCTTTTATTTCTTAGAACTCACTTTTATTGTGTATGCGTACGTAGTTTTTAATCGTGCGTATTACGTTTGTCTTATCCGATTGTTGTGTTTTACAATTACGTATCCAAATACATTCCAATCAATCAAGAGTGTAATTATTCATCAAAATCCTTACAGATCACTATCCTTAGTGATCATTCTATCATCTGAAAGTTTTGTAAGATATTAGTTTTCACATACACATCAAACCATAACACAAAGTGGCGATGAATGGAATTCTAGAGAGAAAGTTAGAGGTTTAGGGAACTTAGTGAGAGAAAGTGAAAGATATTATTATGAGCTCCAACTCTACCTTGGGAGGTAGAGAGTATTTATAGTCTTACATAAACGCCACACATCGGGTCATGGATCGTGCATACAGCTGGTAAAGACCCGTCTGCCCTCCACGGTGTTACTTAACTAAATACTACTTAACTTAAAAGAACTACGACTACGAGCTTAACGATTACATATACTTGAGGTGACCGACTTTTAATACCGGAATTTCTAATTCCTAACAATCTCCCCTATGGAGGTCACCTCAATCATGTACCAAAATTACATTGAATACAAATAGATATTACATTAACAATTGTTCTTGCATTCTTGATGTAGTCCTTGCTCCTAAGCTCGTAGTCATTGATTCTTCACATTGCATGTTTGGTTACTCCAAGTGGAGGTCTTTACCGATCCACGTGATAATAATTTTGAGCCATCTTTTGAGATCATCAAGAATCAAAAATCTCGAGACATCCTTTGTGGTGTTGGTATTATGTGATGTTGTGACTTTAGGACCGACATGCTCACATTCGGATCATGATATCTTCTCATCGAGTAGCGGAAGCTTTTGTTGATTCATGATATTGGCGCAAGCAGCAGAAGCGTAAGCATGGAGTGAAAATATCGAGTCATTGATGCACTAATCATGATTTCTTTTGAGATGAATGTATCGTGTGAGCATGCGGCTATGGATTGACCGCTTCATTCTCGATCACCGCAAACGTAGGATGTACCGCATACAACAGCTTAGCAATAAAGCGCACGAAAGTGTCTTTGATCACTTTAGTTGAATTGAGGTACACGCCCACGGTTCCTCGCTGATCAAGACAAGTACCGCTCGTGATCGTATAATTCAAGAATTTCCTTGACAGGGTTTCGCAATGCTCTAGTCGTTCTCAAACCGAACGCCTCAAAGAAGACAACACGGAGTGAGTGAACCAAATAATTTAAGTCCACCGATTGATGAAAAGAGATTTGAAAACAATCGTATTGCTCAATAGAAATTGTTTTTGCAATACAACGAAGGTTTTATTGAAAATCAATTATCAATCATAAAACACCTTTGGTTTGAAAATTAGTACACGGTCGATGTGCTAAAGAAAAGAGTTATTAAGCACAAAGACCGGTTTTTCAAAGGTATCCGTCAATCCATAACTCGAACTGTGATTGATTCAAGAGATTGAATCGCCCATTGTTTCTGCTCGCTTGTCACATGGTTGATCTATATAATAGATCTCACATGCCACCTACCAGAGCTTGTTTGATGTTGGCTCCGAAGGCTTTCCATCTTCATAGTGAATATGTATACACATCACTCGGATGTTCGCAATACCACAAGGATAATGCGAGGACTCAAGATATAATCTCTTTCCACATTGTGTGAAACAGAGAGTCTTCATTGAAAGTGTCCTAATGAGATTTATTGATGATCTCGTGGCTCTAGACTCAATTTTGTGCATATTTGATTCCCGTGTCGAGACTAGGGAGAGGGTCTCCTTCTTCAATATCAACAATCTCTAAGAGAAAGTCGATAGATAATGTCGGTTCCCGTGAGAATGAAACAAGTCCTTTAAGAGGAACTTGAGTGGTTTGGAAAGTTGAAGTGCAAGCACCACCGGGTCCATGACGCCTTGTCTTCAATACCGATGTTACCATCAAGAGTATATGAATTGAACCCGTTTCGCCTCTAAGGTTGAATAAATGGAGGGCTATTTGTTTTCACCCTTTCTCATTCAATTCTTTTAATTCTTCAACCCTTCAAGCTTACCGAGACTTCATAGCAAGAACCTTGTTGGGTTTGTTCCAAGATTTGCTCGCCTCATCCGCACTCTTCCCATATCTCACTTTTCTCCTTTTATCATCATACCTAAGGACTTCTACACTAACTAGTGGATTGTCCTCGGTAGATCCCTCCGCTCTCGCGGATCATGGGAACCAATACCTAACCTTATCATCCTTATATCACCGCATATAAAGTAAAGTTGGTCGGTCTATTTGGTATTGTTCATCCGCCATTGGAACCAATTGAAAACCATTTGAAAATCAATCCAGATACTTGTGATATATTATCAAAACATTTTGTACCGAATTGTTTTTGATATTTTTAGAACAAGTGCTCCCCTCAACATGTGCATCAAATGTTTGAAATCGTTTTGCACACGGAGGCAAGAGGAAGAATTTACTTTGATTACCATTTTCTAAAAGATATCAACATCACTTCCTTGATCAAATCAAGAAGATAAAGCATTTCCGGAAGGATGAGGTTTTCATAAGTTTGCTCCCCTCAATATGTGCCTCGAGATTTGAAAAGAGTTTTGCACATACTAGAGGAACCCGCACATTGAGATAAGTTGATCACGCTTCAAATCATAGGTTTAAGATAGATGCTCCCTCAACATGTGCATGGAAAATTTGAAATCGTTTGTCACATGTGGAAGGATAGCATGTACATCCTTATAAAACCATTTACCGAATTATCGCTTAAATCCAATTTAAATCACACATTCTCCCCGATCACAATTATCAAATCATTTGAGATTTGTGATCTCTTATTGATTTAAATTGATTTTGAAAGCTTTTAAGGAATTGTGACTTGATTATGAAAGCGTTTTAACCGATAAGGATCGGATTTTAAGACTTTAAACTCCATTGATAAAACATGCATGTACATCTTTTGAAAACAATTTAATGCCAAATAACTTTTAATTTAATTGAAATCATTCTCCCTCAATCAATGACATAGGTTGTTGATTGAGAGATAGAGATTTTGACAAATAAGTCCCGATGATTATCAAAAATAGAGACCGAGTTATTTTTCAAAGCGCTTAGTTTTCAAGCAGATAAATGTTTATAGAATCGAGCATTGAATTTATGGAAAACATGATAAAGTATGGCTCGTTTTTCTTTGAAAAGCGGTTATCGCTCAAATGACAAGAAGCCATTGATTCTCTTTCTCTCAAAATATTTTTTTTTTTTTTTTTTTTTTTTTTTTTTAGAATTCAACAACATCTAAAGTCCCGTGTCATTCTTTGAATGACAAAGACAAAGACCGTAGATATTGTCGAACCGATAAAAACATGACAAATTGACAATATTTTTGAAGATTTTTCAATTTTTCGATTTTTATGGATTTTGAAAGTTTTATAATTTTGTATTTTGTTTTTCAATAAATATTTACAAGAGATAGATGAAGGAAACCTTTACTCCTCGCCTTCCTCCTCAAGACGCTTGAGTGTTTCGTTGAAGGCTTTTCAAGCCAAGTCGTGGAAGAATAAACTCAAACCGCTCTCTTGAAGAGCTTTGGTGAAGATGTCTCGCTAACCGGTATTCGCACTCACAAAATAGAGTTCCACCACACCTTTTTCCACTTGTTCCCGATGAAATGATGTCGAATGTCGATATGCTTTGCTCTTGAGTGTTGAACGTTGTTGCATGAGAGAGCAATAGCACTTTTATTATCACAAGACAGGGATTTTGTTGAATTCAAAGCCATAGTCGATAATCGAGATCTCATCCATAAGATTTGAGCACAACAAGATGACATGGCTATGTATTCACCTCTCAGAGGAAATAGAAGTACTCATTTGCTTTTTGAAGACCACCACAAGCTTATCACCCAAAACCGAGCACCTCCGTATGTACTTCGACGAGTATCTTGACACCGCATGATCAAGATCTCGATAGGTCGTTAGTGACATACCGGTGTCCTTCGGTACCGTAGACCCATATTGATGGTTCCTTGAGATACCGAAGACCCGCTTAACCGCTTCAAGGTGCTTTTAGTAGGCTTAGCCTCGGTATCTAGCACACATGCAAACAAATGAACAAGATGTCTGGTCTACTAGCAAGTGAGGTACATCGTGATCCAATCATACTACGATATTTCGCTTGGTCAATCATGATCCCCGAGTGGTCCTCATCTAGTTTGGTTCGATCAATCATGGAGTGTCGATGTGGTCACTTGAATCAAATCCAAATTTCTTTAAGATCTCAATTGCATATTTAGATTGATTTATGAAAATGCCTCCGGACTTTGTGAAATTTGTAATCCCAAGAAAATGACATTTGTCCCATCATTGACATTTGAAATTTTGAACTCATTTCATTTGAAAACGGTCACATTCATTGGGGTCACGAGGCAAAGATAATATCATCAACATAAATTTGAACATGAATTAAATGTTTGCCCGACTTCCGGTGAACAATGTTGGATCAATCGCCTTTGCTAAATCCGTAGATAGAAGAAACTTTGACAAAGGTATCATACCATGCCCTTGAGCTTGCTTTAAACCGTAAAGAGCCTTCTTCAAACGATAAACGTGAGTAGGATGCTCTTGATTCACAAATCCTTCAGTTGGTCGACGAGACGACTTCTTTAAGATCTCCGCTCGTAAATGCCGCCTTTACATCCATCCGATAGACTACCATGTTCTTACTAGCAAAGATTAGCCAAAAGATTCTCGATTGCCTCGATTCGAGCAACCGGAGCAAAAGATTCTTCAAAGTCAATACCTCCTCTTGACGGTATCCTTTAGCAACTAATCGAGCCTTGTTCTTCAACACATCACCATGCTCATCAAGTTTCACTTTGAAGATCCATTTAAGAGCAATAATCATAGCACGCCTGAGCAGTGTACTAACTCCCATACATCAAGTCGATCAAACTCATGAATTTCATCTTGCATGGCATTGAACCAACTATCTTCATTCATGGCGGTTTTAACATCTTTTGGTTCGATCTTAGATAGTACGGAGTTGAAGAAGCACCATAAGGCATCGGTTGCAAGTTGTTTCCGTGTTGATACAGACGAGAGGGATTTCCAATGATGTTGTCTAGTGGATGATCGTGAGTCCATTTTCTAAGGTGTTCATGTGGCGCTTGTTGAGGGACCGAGGTAGCAGAGTCGATGTCTCCTCAAGAAGATGGTTCGATGATGATTCAGAGCAAATATGTTTTCAAATGGAGCATCTTCGTGAGTAGCAAAGGGATTAACTTCATCATTGATGCCGTAAATGGCCCATGATGTACATTTGAAGAATGATGATTTGTTGATGAGACGGAAGGATCAGCAGAGGCGCTTCTTGACTTAAAGATATTGAGACCGAGGATTGACTTCATTCACGTGAATATGAGCAGCCTCTGTTGTGGATCAACACCTCATTAGTACTTGGATCATAAAGTTCATCAAACATAGGATCAAACAATTTCTTTAAATCATCTTCGATGGAGGTACATATGGAGTTTCTTGAGAGGAGTTTGGAACAAGGGATGAACCAATGGGACTGTTTTTGAAGTGAGGGTCCCGAATCGAGTGTCCAGAGCCATTTGACCGGTCACCATCAAACGTAACGTGAATTGTTTCCATGATATTTCGGTTCTTTTGTTGTAGATTCGTATCCTTTTGTTTGGTGCATATCCTACAAATACTCCAATGTCGCTTTAGCCCTAAGTTTGCCTAAGTCTTGACCTCATTAGTTGGATAACACAATGCACCAAACACACGAAGGAAAGAGAGATTAGGTTTTCATGTGGACAAGTTCATATGGAGTTTTTCCATGAACAAGGTGAATCGTGGAACGATTTTGTGTAGCATGCAAGGGCAATTGCTTCACCCGAGAAACATTGGAACCTTTGAGTAAATCAAGATTGTTCTAGCGGCTTCAACAAGAGTACGATTTCGCCTTTCAACTACACCGCTCGCTGAGGAGTTCGTGGAACACTTCTTTGATGGTCGATTCCAACGCTTTCATAGAATTCACTAAGTTGTTTGTTGACAAACCCGCCCATTGTCTGCTCGATAATTCGACGGTTTTGTTAAGTCGAACTCGCAATGCTTGATGAGTTTGATGATGATATCGAGAGTTTCATCCTTTGTCCTTAAGAACTTGACCTGTGAACCTAGAGTAATCATCAACCACAACTAACACATATTTCTTTCCAAAGATATTCTCGCACCCTCATTGGTCCACATAAATCCATATGAATCATATGAAGAACTTCGTGATGAGTTAGTAGGTTTGGGTTTATGGGCATACTTTTGCTTTTTCCCAATTGACATGTCGAACAAAGATGATCCTTTTCGTATTTGAGTCTAGGTAAACCTACAACTAAGTCCTTTCTCGTGAGATCATTGATGGTGCCAAGTTCGTGTGATTGAGACGATGATGCCATAACCATGACTTTGTTTTAGAAGCCTTTGACAAAGAAGCAAATTGGAGAAGACTTCATCATATCTTCGATGGAGATGGTGTATAGATTTGAACCACGCGAACCTCTTAAAAGTTCCTTACCATCAAGTTCTCTAACGAAGGTGTATGTTTTCTCAAGGCTACTTAGATCCGAATCGCAGACTGACCAACAGAGAACAAGTTGTGACCAAGACCTTCTACATAGTAAACTCGAGATAACACTTTGCCAACAACATAGTCTCCATAACCCATAATAGCACCGAAATGATCATTCCCGAATCTAATAGCCCCGATGAATTTGCTCACGGTTCATGAGCCGTGACCGTCGCCAAATATATGCTTGGAACAAATGAGTCCAGTACCACGTAACGATTTGAACGATCCGCAGCTGAACACGCATAAGAATGGATAATCGATAATTGGGATCCCCATGCAAGAATGGGTTCCATTTGGTTAGTAATAATGGTTGGAACACCCACATCGTAAATAGAAGCATTCATATCGTAAAATGAGGCAATGGAATCATTGTGAATAGATGCAAGATTAGTGTCTATATTAGCCCTGCTCACAAGTGCTCACTTCTTAAGGGAATAGTTCTACCAAGAGGCATCCATTTTCTAGTGGGCATTATCTCGATTAGTCTTATGACCAATGTATCCAATAATAGCCTATTTTATCAATGTTCTTCCCGGGTTTCCACCGCTTTTCTAACTTTCTTTCGCTTTTGCCTTTTAGCCTTCTTAGCATGAATTTTAGCATTAACAATATTAATCGGACAATTAACATCATTAGCGTAACATTAACACCACATTCATGATTAGAAATGTAATTCAAGCAAACATCAATACAAGGTTTGCAAATAGTATCGAATTCAATTAATTACAAGACGCCTATGGCTAATACTAGAATCAACACGATTCGCTTTATTCGGTTCAAACTTAAAGTTCCTAGATTGTTCTTCTACTTTTCCAAAGGCACATTCTTAGCTTGCATGAGGTCCTATCATTCCTTGTATTGTCTTGAGACTTTGACCGCTCCCTTTAATGTCACCGACACTCCGTAGAGGAATGGGAACATTAGTTGGTTTTACTACTCTTTGCATCACCGCTTAGATGTGCCGATCCGAACTACATGCAGCACACTAAGGTTCACTTTCTTAAAACTAGAAGTACCGAAATTTGTACTCCTAGAAGGCACACTTGAGTTCTCTTTCTTAGCATTGATGATCCGAATCAACTACTTAAAGGCACACTACGGTTCATATTCAAAACATTGGGAATCGAATGAATATCATACTTGGCATTAGGCATCGAGCATGGAATCAAAGGATTAACTCTCTCACCTAATGACTTTGGGCATATTGTGATCAAGCATTCTAAGATTTCTTGAGATCGTTTGGCATATAAGCATGCATGTCCAATTGCATTATCATGAGGTTTCTCTAACTTATCCTCTTCAACAATCTCACGCAGACATTCTAGGCAATCCTTAAGGGATGAGAAGTATGTTTGAACAAAGAAGTTTGTTGTTCCCGAGATGAGGAGGACATATTTCACGCATAAAGCATATTTATTACAAGAGTGAACCTTTGATACACCATTCTCCCATTGGTCATAGGCATTTTCCTTTACCCCGACTCTTCGATTCTCAATTTCCTTTTGCAATGAAGCTATTTGTTCGTTATTTTGTTACGAGTGACCTTTATTGATTCAAATAACTCATTGAAATGACGCTTAACTTTTCATTTTCTTCTAGAAAGCTTTCATTTTCTTTTGTAATGCATTTACTAGGTTTTGAAGATGAAACGCTTGAGAATTCGAGAGTCTAAAGGAGGAGGCATTTGGGAGCCCGTCATATTGTTCGCTTGACCCTTTAATTGAGAGATTTGGGCTTTCAACTTTCTCGATCGTGTTGCAATGAGCTTGAATCGCTCATCACGCTTGTTAATTTGAAAACCGCATCAAACTCGAGCATCCGAGGATGTCTTGATATTTGAAGTTTTGACATTTTCTTTAAGATGTTGATATTTTAGTTGTAAATTAAAATGCTCAACTTCTAGTTTAGAAAATGTTTAACCAAATTGTCGTGATCATCCAGCTCAATTTTCTCGCTTAGTTTAGAATTAGTTTTTCAAGCTCAATGACACGATCATGGAGACTTTCGTGGCAACAGATAGTTCATGAAATTGGGAAGCATTAATAGAGCAATTTGAAGCAAAGAAAACATATCTTGAGCAACACATTCAAGAATAAGAGTCTCATTTAATGTATGCAAGTTCTTCCTCTCAATCTCATTATATTTTAGTGCACGCCATAGTCACTAACTTCAACTATCATTGCATCAAATTCCTTTTCCATTCCCTTAATATCGCTTTCTATCCCCTTTTAAGACTCTCAAAGTGATCTTTAGAAGTTTAAAGAAAGGCATGACCTCGCTTAAATAACATTCTTTCATTTGCTCAAACCCCTTTCTCCTTCGCTATACCAGCTGGTGTGATCCTTTTCTTGCAAGTTTTCTCAAAATCAACAAATAGTTGAAATATAACATATTGGCTAATTAAGGTCTTGCTTTTAGTGGCAATTGTTCTCGAACAAGATGCATTGGTGTATTAGAGGATACACAATGCTTCTAGGCATTTTCCAAAGGGAGGGTTTGTTTCAACAATATTTTCATTTTCTCGCTTATCTAAATCCATTTTCCGTAAAACTTGTTCTGGAGTCAACAATGTCCGAGGCTTAAACTTGTTCAAGGAAATCCAGCTTTCCTTCTTGTAGTCATGAGGAGTGATAATTACTTTTTTCTCTTTGCATTTAGGATCATTTAGTTTCTTATTCATCTTCTCCTAGTGATTTCATCTAGTTTCTTATCATCCTCGCACTCAACGCAACTAGGTTTTTGTCTAGGTTTAAGAATCTCATTGCCATCATAGATCACACTTTGAGTCGCTTTTGCTATCTTCCGCACTGTGGTCGGGTTTATCTATAATGGGAACACTATGCTTATCGCTAGAACTCTATGCTTAGTGATCATGTGAGCAATCAATGGTGTTTCCTTGTATGTACAACTTGTTTTCAAGTTTGTTTTTCAAAGTTTTCGATTAGAAAAGTCTCTCAAGAGTTTTGATTCCTTTGCATTAAATTCTTGCTTAAGCATTTTCACATTTTCTTGAAGTTCTTGTTTTGCTTAGTGCTTTAGAAAGCTTTTCTTGCAAGGAATTTAACTCTTGTTTCAATACTTCTTCTAAAATTACTTTTTCTAATGACCGACGCACTTGGTCATCCATTTCCGCTCACGAGTGGTCAACTCAAATTTTGCACGTTGTTCATAAATAGCAACACGCTCTTTATAGGCATTTAGTTCGTAAATTACGTAATCATCAGGCACATGCAAGTATTCATCAAAACATAGTCATTGTTGATCGCAGAAGATGCATCACTTGGTACAACTTCACTTTCACTTTGTTTCACATATTGATCATATGGGACAATATCGATATTACCCATATTTTCAACATTTGATTCAATAGTTTCAGCTTGATAGTACTTTGTCATGCATCCGCTGCACATCAAGATCATCGATAGTTTTAATACCTCCGAGATGAGTTTGTCTTTGGATGAGCCAGCCAGTGGTGAAGAAGAGACCTTGGGAGAAACCATTGGAGAAATGCTAGCCATAAAAATTGTGTGTGCAGAGGTCCATCATCCACATCGAGTCGATGCATCACAATCGCCGACTTGAAAGGCATTCGATGATTGTGACCTATCTCCCGAATAGGTCGCTCATCCACATCTCGCATCATAGGTCTTGGCATTGCCCTCGCCTAGAAACAACAATTCCTCTTCATCCAAAGCAAAGACCATTATCCCGAGCTTGTACAAGCAAAGATCTTATCTCTCAAGTAATCAAGATTCGTGGACGCTTTGAGATGTGCGCCTTGCAATGTGTCCTCACCACCACGCTTATAACATTTGATCGGCTTAGCTTGACCTTGATTACCATTCCTTCCTCGATTCTCGATTACCAACATAACCTCTACCACCCCACCTCTTCCCCGATCATACCGCTTTTCCCGAATCGGTTGCACCACGATCCTCCCATCTTTAACAAAGAGCTTGATTGTGTGGGTTAGATGTCGCTCGAGGTTGTTGTTGGTTTGTGGGAGAGAATTCATGTTTTGACTAATCGTAAGAGCTAGTTGATTAATGAAGTTACCCACGTGTGCATCAAAGATCGCCTTGTTTGAACATAGGATCGTGAATGAGTTTGTGATTACCATTACCCAAGGGTATGACTTGTGAGGCTTTGGTTGTGATTCCGATGTTTGAGTAGAAGGCGCTGAGTCATTAGACGAGCTTGACTCTCCCGGTTGGTTTTAAACCGATTAAGAATCATTTTTTCAAACATAGCATGTCTCTCATTCTCAAGGAGGAAGGCATAGAGTTGCTCATAGTTTGTATTCTTCAATCCTTTAGTGAGCTTCACAGAGGTGACAAACTTGTGCCATTCGGGATTCATGTTGTTCACAAATTTTGAGTTCAAATTAATGTTAGGCATAGTCATTCGATGTTCCTCATATCATTCACCAACTTATGAAATCTCACATAGTACTCATAGACACTCTCATCCGGTTTCATCTTGAAGTGTTCAAATTGGCCATAGAGTTGTGATTCTCTGCCTTCCATAGTTAATTCGTAACCGAGAGAAGCATCTTGACATTATCCCATACCGCTTTTGCTTCGTGTTGTGATTGATCGCCTTGTAGATGTCTTTAGAAGACCTTGAAGAACAATGTTAAGCCCCGATATCTCGCATCGAATCTCTTTTTCTCCTTATCATCAAGCTCATCATACATTTTAGGTCCGTCCATTCCGTAAATAGAGTTCCATCTTCATTAGTATCAAGTATATCTCTAGTCGCCTCAACTCGACACGGTCCTTCATCAATGGATTTCGAATGTTGACACCATTTTCCTTTCCAAGACAAGACAACTGATTCGTTGAGCCCAAGAATCGTAGTCGGCCTCACAAGCATGGGTGGACGAGTATCCGAACCACCGCTTGAACATCCTCAACAACAAAGGAGATGATAGTAGAAACGCTGGTAGACATGTTAATGATTATACGGATTTTATAACTCTATGATTAAACCGGAAATAGATTCTTTCACGGATTTTACTAAATCAAGAGAAACCGTAAAAATCACCCAAGTCGCTAGAAGATAATGCACCAAGTCGCTAACACCTAATTCGCTATACCACCAAGTCGCTATAGTCCCAAGTCGCTAAACAAATGCAAGTCGCTAAGTAGTAACTCGCTAAGCCTCAAGTCGCTAGCAAAATTTTGGCAAGAATTGCTAGACAAGTCGCTAAAGATTCAAGTCGCTAAAGAGCAACTCGCCATGCACCAAGTCGCTAACACCAATCGCTACCCGTAGTGGAGAGTCCACTACTTGTATCGTTAGTCGCTAGGCCTAAGTCGCTAGCTCCAAAACCAGAACTCGCTACAAAATTGCAAAGCAAGTCGCTACTAAGAAACAACTCCGTAGGTCAAGTCGCTAGCATGAAAAACAACATAAAAATCACTTTTCAATCCAAAACAACCCAACCAAGATGATTCAAGCTACCAAATGAAAACCTAAACACTTGTGATGATTCTAAACATAAAAGTACTAACAAAATCCAAGCTTTAACACAAGAAATCAACCAAATGATGCACAAACCACTAAACTTTTTCAAACTCAAAACCACCTAAAACCACTAAAAATCCAAAGATGTGCAAGATATGATCTAACCATGGCTCTTGATACCAATTGTAAGATATTAGTTTTCACATACACATCAAACCATAACACAAAGTGGCGATGAATGGAATTCTAGAGAGAAAGTTAGAGGTTTAGGGAACTTAGTGAGAGAAAGTGAAAGATATTATTATGAGCTCCAACTCTACCTTGGGAGGTAGAGAGTATTTATAGTCTTACATAAACGCCACACATCGGGTCGTGGATCGTGCATACAATGGTAAAGACCCGTCTGCCCTCCACGGTGTTACTTAACTAAATACTACTTAACTTAAAAGAACTACGACTACGAGCTTAACGATTACATATACTGAGGTGACCGACTTTTTAATACCGGAATTTCTAATTCCTAACATAGAGAGTAGATTTGTGTTGAGAGAAAACATAATATCATATATGAGAAAGGCTATTTGTCTTTCTCAATATATAGCCTCCAAAGATTGTCTTTAGCCCTTCAACTTTAAGACTTGCTAGATGACATCCAAAGTTCAACCACAACTATAATACTTTTATACTTCAAGCCCCTCCAGATACAAATCTTCAATATCCAACTCTTAAACTTTCCTTCAGCATGTATGACTAAAACAAACAACAATAAACAATCTTAGAAAGCATTATCAGATTATACAATAAGCTTTTGACCATAAATCTCAACAACATATTCACATCGCTAAAGATCAACTATGTGTTCAAATAAATATTCCAATTTGTATTGACAACAAGCTAGTATCTTTCTAGGAAAATAATATGAAAGCTAACAATACAAGTTTTCATATGATAATAATAATTCAGTTGTAATTAATAAGACGGTACACAAATTATAATATTACTTATATTGTGCATCTTGTTCGTGGTTATTTAATAGAAGAAAAGGAAAGAAGACGTACCATAGTGAATCGATAATTAAACAATATAATTTATATTAGTGTGAGACACTTATATGAAACAACTTTTTATGGGTTTAAATTGTTACCTCGGTTATGATGGTGGCTGTGGAATCCGTTTGTACCTTTGTCTCTCGTAGACGAAGCATGCTCAACGGAAACTTTATTTGAAATAAAAAATCGTAGAGCGTGTTGATAATTTGTTGTAAAACTAATGATTAAGAAGTTTACAAAGAACAAGAATAAAGATTAAAACATGAAAGAATTGTATTATTCATCTCACAATGGAGGCATGTATATATAGTTACAAGATAGAGTATTCCACAAGATACAATTATCTAATTAAGATAACTACCAATACTAATAGATATGGACATCCAAACCATATTTATCCATAACAGAAATATTATACTATCATAGCGGAACTTTTTATGAGTTCTCTACGACCATGTCGTAGGCTAGTATTAGGCCGGGTAGAAACACCTTCGGGTGTTCTCCCTTGACTCGAAGCAACCAAAACAAATGCACCTTTTGGTGACTCGAAATAACTACAAACACAATACTTTTATCAGTCTATACGCACACTGAAACAAGACAACAAAACACTAGAAGTCTTACTCGACTAGTGACTATTGAAGTCGGGTACTACCCGTGGCTTGTCATTTGACTTAACACCCTCGTGGTACGGGGCTATACAAGTCAAACCACAAACAAGACTCCATACACTCCTCGAGTGGATATGTTTCACAGTCGGGGTTTCAACACGAATGAGCCAAGAAAATAAGTCGAACCGCATAAACTTAATAAGCTTAATTATAAGCCGAAAATCAAAATAAGTTGAATAAGCCTAACATAAGCCGAAAATCATAATAAGCTGTATAAGCTAGAACTTAAGCCGAAAACACAAATAAGCAAATTAAAAGAGTTTTATGTTTCATAAATTTTACCACACAATTTTAACCATGACAATAATATTAACAAGAGTCAAACCACTTAATCCTTTCATTTTTTTTTTCATACGATCGGTAAAAAAAAGAAAAGGAGAAAACTACAACAATTAACTTAAACACAACAGAACATCAATTCAAGAAAATACAATTCTTACAATAGTGTGGTGGTGTGAGTCGTACGAAGGAGGACCCAAAATACAAGAATGAACACGGATTTTTCTTGAACAAAAATTGGTTAAAGGATCAATTACCACTTGAATTGAACAATAACCCAACCAATTTACAAAACCCCCCATCAATTTGAGAAAACCCTAACTCGTATGAACCCTAATTTTTATTTATTTATTGATTTATTTATTTTTATTTATTATTATTTTTTTGATTGTGTGTGATGAGTGAAACATGTGAAAAATCCACTCCTATTTATAGAGTTAATTGAGGTAAGGAGCCTCTTGATATCCTTGATCTCATGGATTGGTCACTGCCGTTTTGGCACTCGTCCCCATCTTCTTTGTCGCGTTTGTTTTTGCCATATCGTAACTTCTATGGTGGTAGCCTTCTTCTTGTGGAGTGGTGATGAGGATGGATTGATGGCTGAGTTCAAAAAGGAGGAGAGACTATCCATTTTTGTGTGTTATGTGTTTGTGAGTCGAAGAGAGAGAGTGAGAGAAAAACAGATAGGGTAGAAAACGATGTATAATGTGTGTGGGTCATATAGTACAAATCTGTACCCCCGTGTTCTATTGAATCTCCGCGTAAATGTATCTTCCCGGTACCCGTAAACTGTAAAAATTATATTTTTAGAAGCGTTTTCGTAAGTGTAATAATATGGTATCGTGATTACATAAGGATTAAATTATAACTGTTTGCCGTTATTAAGTTGGTGTCGGTATGCATGCGGTGTAGTGTTTTTCTGAAACCACGAGATAACCTCTCGTTTTCATTCGTAAATCTCCAGTGAGTGATAAGAAGTGATCATTACACTTTTCTCAATATAAAAATCAGTCTTATGTGTTACTGCGTGCCGTAGTGTGCGAAATAACTTCCCAAAACAACTGTTTAAGCTCACACAAGCTTAAAATTATAAACCAGAAATAATAAATTCATATTTATTTTTAAAATAATTAGTGAAAATTATCGTGTGTCACAAATAATTAGTCACTAAAAACTAATGCTTTAATTTATATACTTGCGTTGATTTTGTTAAAGAGAGGCCAAACGATCCTCAAACAAATATATTAAGAAGTAAATGTTTTATAAAGAGTTAAAACAAGCAATGTGTTCACATTAATATAAAAAGTAACTAATTTTAATGACTACTACAATTTACAAATATTATGAACTTAGACAATATGATTTACAGATACATATAACTTCCTCTTATAAAAATATTGCAACTAAATAATATAAATATAATTCCTCTTAAAATGACATATGTGGCTTACTATTAGATGTGCTAGAGATATAACATGCAAACGTGTTAATAATTGTATGTGTGTTTTTAATCAATAATTGTATCATTTCCTCGCACCTCAATACCTCATCACACAAACACACATACTAAAATGGCAGAAACACACAATGGATACCAACAGTCCAACACCAACGCCACCCTATGGACACCACTAGACCTCATTTTCAAACACACCAAAACCAACAAATTAGCAACTCCAGATCTAAACTATTAGGAGTCCTAACTCTCTTCCCACTAGGTGGCCTCTGCCTTATTCTCTCAACCCTCATTCTCACTGGCACACTCATTGGCCTCATTGTTGCCACTCCGGTTTCATTCTCTTTAGTCCTAACTCTCTTCACACCCCAAAACCTACTCTCTGGTGTACTTAAACGATGCTAGGAAGCCTTTATGGAGCATGTATCGAAAAGCTTCTCCTCCATTGCTTAAAAAAAGAAAAAACAGAAGAAAAAACCAGTTTTTGGAACCGGTTTACCCAAAACCAGTTTAAACCGATCCATGCCGATTTGGGTTTTTATTGGCAAAAACTAGTTTCGAACCGGTTTTTGACCAGTATGACCTAAATCAAAACTGGCTTGAAAACCGGTTCGGCTTGGAGAAATACCCGATTTGTGCATCTCTATTTAAAATTTAAATATGCGCACTTCCGAAGTTCCGATCAAATCCATTACTATATCCTTGTCCAAATTCCCTCAATAAAAAAAACTGTTTCTAGTAGCCCACTATTTCACAGGCCCAAATAACTGTTACGACCTAACATGAAACCCTAAAACATTTTAGATCTCAATAATGAGGTTCATAGTATAAAAACTCTCAGATCTCTCTCTCCCTTTTACTTTTTCTGTTTCTGAGGTATGGTTTTCTGAATTACATACTATAGTTTTGGTAAATGTTACTACGTACTATAGTTATGTTTTATCTATGGATCTTGTTTAGTTTATTGAAACTAGTTTTTTTGGTATATTATAACTTGTTTTGAATGATTATATTGTTATTAAGTCGATTTAAGTTTTTTATATAAAAAATAAATGTTGTTTCATTAAAATATATTTTGAGCTTCTTTGCATAATGTGTATTGCCTCTAAATATGTATGGTGAAAGATATAGTCTCTAATTGAAAAATTAATCAAGGCTGGAGTCTCAAAGGGCTTGTTTGCTGTAACCCGATACGGGTTTGGCAAGAAATACTAATAAGCTTGAGAATTGGCAAATTAATATTATTTGCCATAGGCCTTTGGTTTTTGGAGCTTTTCTGTTTATCATTACATAATGTGGTTAATGCCATGTGTAGCGAGTTGATCGTATATCTGGTTTTTTCATGTATATATATATATATTTTTTTTTTGTTAAAATGTTAGTTAAGGCCTTATGTAAATCAAAACTAGAACAATTTGCTTTTGTTTATTTAGGCTATTCGTAAAATTAAAATACCTTTCACCCTATAAGTGCATCCCTGCCTAATTAGAAGCTTTTTGGAAGGGTTAACGTGATGTTTGACATTCATATTCTTATTGTTATTGTCTTGATTCATTAAGGATGACTTTATTATTGTAATTTCGTAAAAACATTGGCAAACATTTGCCTGTTAGAGTGTTAGGTATAAACAAAGTATTAGGATGGGCCATGATTTTAGTTTTTGTACATATGGATTTAGTCTAAAACGTTAGATACATTATGGCTTTGAGATACATCATTCTCAACAAAATGAGTATCATTGAAGCATTTCTGTGATGATTTTTTTTCATGCGCTTAATTTTGAGGTTTATGAAACAAGTACATAAAAGATGGTTATGTGCTAGAAGTTTTCTTAATTTTTTCAGTTTATAAATCTTAATTTTAACTTTTTATCTTATCTATTGTTTTGTTCTACTTTGTATCTGTGCTTTGTATGATACAGCCTATTCTTATATAATTCTGTAAAAGTTCAATAGCTGCCCATAGTGCGTTTTTTAACATGTGCAGTGAGTAAGTTGCATATTAATGCTATTTGATTAACAAATAAATTTGTGTGTCTATAATATTATACTTATATATGTTTTTCGTTATCAACATAAAGAGTAATTGATTTGCTTCAACTTTTATTGTTATATTTTGAATCATTTTAATACTAAAAGTGTTTAAATCTTCCTATTACCCAAGTTATAATTTATCAGGCTTGTTTTTCTTTGTCATGAAGGATTTTGTGCTGTTTCCCGAGTGTTAAGAGTTATTACTCTTTTGTAGTATATTAAATTCCAGTATACACAGTTGTCTTTCTTTGCTACTGGTTACACCGCATGCAAACCCTTTATTTTGTTGATTTCTTTATAAGATCTGGGAATGAATATTATGAGTTCTGCAGATATATAGTGAGCTAAGTATCATGTCTCATCGCAAATTTGAGCATCCAAGACATGGTTCATTGGGATTTCTTCCCCGCAAAAGGGCTGCACGTCACAGAGGAAAAGGTTTATATATATTTTAGATATAGTGTTATACATAACTTTGTATCTTTGTGTTTGTCATTACAGAAAGTGTGTTTTGTTTCTAGTATGTCTACTATCTATTTGCTCATGATTGTGTGCTTCTTGTTTATTTGTCTGTATCAGACTATCAGTCAAGTTTCTGAATTTTTTTTTGTGTCTGTTAGTTTAACTTTTTGAAATAGTTGTTAAATTTGTTTCTAATAAATTTGATTAATGATACCGATATTAAGGATTTGAACACTGTTTATATGTAAAGTATAGCCTGTTTGTGTGACGTAAATTTGTGTTTGAAACCCTTACCCCAGCACCATATTGTGTTTATTATGAGTAGTATAAAATATAGAACATGCATTTTGTTATATATATTTGCCCATACATTTTAGGTGTTAATGATTATATGGATCATATGATGCTCAAAATTTTCATGGGCAACGATGATAATCCTGATCGAGTGCGTAGGTTTTTTAGAAGGCCACAAGTTCACTATTTTATGGAGAAATTGCATGTTTCTGACTCCCCTGATGCGCCATAACAGATTTGGGATACCTTAATACTGTTGCACCATGATTATGAATGTTCTTATACATAGCAGCTGAGTCTCATTTTTGTTTTAAACATGAAACCGCCCAACAATATGTTCTGTTATGTAGTTTTGGGTTTAATGCTTCATGTGTTTAATTTCAAGTTTTTGTTGCCATATGTTTAATATCAGTGCCATGTGTGTTGTGGATGTGAAACTTTTAAGTGTAACGGTTTTCATTTTGTGTGCTAATAACTATTTGTTGACTATCGAGTCTTTAAACATTCTACTGTAGTTGATAAGTTTTTCAATTCTGCATGTGTGCTTTTGCTTAAGGTCTAATTTTGTTTCGCAGTGAAGGCATTCCCCAAGGATAATCCTACCAAACCATGCAGACTAACTGCCTTCTTGGGATACAAAGCTGGAATGACCCACATTGTGAGAGAGGTTGAAAAGCCTGGGTCAAGTGAGTTCTTTTGGTTCAGTTTCTTATTAGATCTTAAAGATTGTAAAATGAATACTATTTGGTCATTTTTGTGTAGTTGAGTAACGGATACATACTTCCTCACTGTTTGTTTATTTCTTTTGTCTAGTCTAACTGGATATTGTCTTTTTATTTTCTCAGAACTCCACAAGAAGGAAACATGTGAAGCAGTGACTATTGTTGAGACACCCCCAATGGTTGTTGTTGGGTTGGTTGGGTATGTCAAGACCCCACGTGGTCTTCGCAGTCTTAACACTGTTTGGGCTCAGCATCTCAGTGAAGATGTCAAGAGGCGCTTCTACAAGAACTGGTGCAAGTCAAAGAAGAAGGCTTTCAGCAAGTACTCATCAAAGTATGAAACTGAATCTGGAAAGAAGGATATTCAATCACAGTTAGAGAAAATGAAGAAATACTGCAATGTCATCCGTGTTCTGGCCCACACTCAGATCCGAAAGATGAAAGGTTTGAAGCAAAAGAAGGCTCATTTGATGGAGATTCAAGTGAATGGTGGTGATGTGGCACAGAAAGTGGACTTTGGATACAGTTTCTTTGAGAAGCAGGTCCCTATTGATGCTGTTTTCCAGAAAGATGAAATGATCGACATCATTGGTGTGACAAAGGGAAAGGGTTACGAAGGTGTTGTGACACGTTGGGGTGTGACCCGTTTGCCCCATAAGACCCATCGTGGTCTCCGTAAGGTTGCTTGTATCGGAGCTTGGCATCCAGCTAGGGTTTCGTTCACTGTTGCAAGAGCTGGACAGAACGGTTATCACCACAGGACTGAAATGAATAAGAAGATTTACAAGCTAGGGAAGGCTGGTCAGGAGTCCCATTCTGCAAGCACTGAATATGACAGGTAACAAAACAATCCACTTTTATGTTTTACGTTTTGTTTTTTATTTTATTTTATTTATTTTAGTTGCATTCTAAAGGTCGAATATATCTTGCGTAGGACTGAGAAGGAGATAACCCCAATGGGAGGATTCCCACACTATGGTGTTGTGAAAGATGATTTTCTGATGATTAAGGGATGCTGCGTGGGACCAAAGAAACGTGTGGTTACATTGAGGCAGTCGTTGTTGGCCCAGACATCCAGGCTTGCTTTGGAGGATATTAAACTGAAGTTCATTGATACATCTGCTAAGAATGGCCATGGTCGTTTCCAGACTGTTGAAGAGAAATCCAAGTTTTACAACCGATCATCAAAAGTGTGAGGATTACAGCTGGAGATACATCTTCAAATTTCTTTTAGAAGTTATTTTATGTTGGTTCGAGAACATCAGTTGTTTGTTATGTCTCAAGAGTTTTGCTTTGGAAACCGTTTTGGTATATGTCATGAAACTTCTGTCTTTGTTATAAATCAATATCTTTTGGAGTTTTGGTAGAGATTTGAATCTTGTTTCCAATAATTTTTGATCTTATTTGCATGAATCTGCAATGGATTTTTTAGCTAGTTTATTTGCAGTATTGAGATAGTTAATACGGAGTATCATATTTTGGAGTCATTAAGTAGTACAACTACAGTATGACTGATGATATTGTTCATTGGAATTAAGCAACCAATATCATGTGTCGAGGCATCCTAAAACCAGTTATGGCAATGTGACCATTCGGGTGGCTTGTTCAAGAATTTTTTTAGGCGACTTTCCGTTGTTAAAACTGCCTCTTGATCTGGCAAGACTTTATACACGTCGTTACTAATAAAAGACTTCAAATCTATGTATGCACGCGGGTGTTGAAAACAAGCTGAGCAAAATACAGTGATATTTTTGTAAGCTATCAACTATGCGAAAAAGTAGTTTATTGTCATCCATAATAATTTTATATTTCATTTTTATGTGTCATGGCCACCAAAATACACCTGTTAAAGGTTCATAACATGGTTCGACCTAAGTTCTTAGCTCATTCTCTAAACTAACATATACCCATTTTATAAAGTACTTTGTTCGGGTGCTGGTTAAAGATCGATCATGACTGGTAACAAGTTGGCGCTGATAAATTTATTAAAGTTTGAGGAGAGAAGACCAGAAGGGTAGGGGTGGGGGGTCTTGGTAGTTCAAAAAAAGCAGTTGCTCGGCGATCTTCTTGACTGATGAGAAGGAGCGGTATTTGCATTACTGGTTCAGTTGAACTTTTTTTTAATGATGTACAAGAATCAAAAGATGATAACATATAGAATAGGATCAGTTGAGCTGGGGGATTGCTGTACACGCCAATACTTGTTGAAAAATTGTCAATAGATTAGTCGATCAGAGTAATTTCCTAAGGCAGTTCAAATAGAATCGAGTCAAACTTAATTAGAAAATGTACAACACCTACAAATGGCATAGCAGATGACACGTTTAAGGCATCTATGATCAAGCGCCACCGCAAGGATCTAGGCAAGTCAAGTAAAACCGTGGTTGCAGATTCATCAGCACCATCTGTGCTCAAGCACCACAGTGAACATCTTGGCGAGTCAAGTGAAACCGTGGAGATGGATGTGGATGTTTTGCACCAGCCTTGTTATAATGTTAAAAGATTAATTAATGCTTTACAATAATTTGGTTTATCATCATTGTGCATATGGATGTTCAAAAAAATGAGCTGCATTCCTAACATTAGATGCCTCATTTTTGAATTCCAGATTAATTTCAAATAAACTTCATTAAGTCATTATGAATCAAGTATGAAGTAAAGGGAGATACAAATATTCAACAAACTCATTTTGTTGATGAAATTTGAAACCCGAAGTTCAATATTTTTTTAAAAACTGCAGTATCAATTAATAAAACTGAAAATCCCTTTCAACAAAAATGAAAATCAATAATGATTGCATAAAAAGATCCAACAACAAATGACAATAACTTAAATGAAGCCATGAAGATGTCCCACTTTCTTTTCTTTGAGTGCCTTCATGTGAGATTTGTCTTTTTTAGCATATGGATTCTGGAGTCGTGGCACTTTATTATGCAAATTATTAAAACAACGTTAATTCGAATTTAGTTTGATATATGACACATCTATTTCAGATTAGATCGATAAATATTACTACTTACGTCTTAAAATTATAGTTCCCATAATCTTATTTGATTTTTTCGGTCTTTCTTTTTCAACTTTGATCTTAAATATTTTTGTTTATTTTATACAATAGTTATTGAAAATTATACAAATGAAAAATACATTTAAAACTCAATCAATTCATATATTTTGCATCAAGTATTATATAACATAAACAAAAATACTTAAGGTCAAAGTAATAAAAGAAAGACCGAAAAAATCAAACGAGGGCTATAATTTTGAGACGGAGGAAATATTATAAAACTGAGCAAATGTATGTTGACAACATTACTTTTTCAATGGTATGTCCATACCGAAAGGCTTGTGAGGGCGGCTCAATTCTTTTGGAGGAGGCCTAAAAATAATCTTAAAACAAGGCCTTTTTGATTTTTTTTCTTCTTAGTTTTGAGTCATTAGATTCATAGAAGATTCAACTATCAAACTAAAATCACTATAAGAATCTAATAGTCGAATGATGCTAGAGAAAAAATGAAGCCCCGTTTTTATGATAATCTAAAAGTAAGTAGGGCTAAGAATCGAACCAAACGACGAACTAATATGAATGCTTAAACAAACGTCGTTGGTGTTCAAGTTTGTTAGTTGAAAAATATCTTAGTTTTGTTCTAAAAGAGGCTTCATAAGCGATTCTTAAAACTATGGGTGGAAATGAGCCGAATCGAGCCCGAGCCTGCCAGAGCACGAGCTCGGCTCATGCTCGACTAATATATAAGACGTGTCGAAGGAGATAAAGCTCAAATGAAATTCGGCTCGTTAATAACACTAGGCTCGAGCTCGTCTCGTTCATACATAGTTATACTTGTAAACAATTTATATTTATAGGGTTCGTTTAGCTCATGAGCCTAGTCGTTCTTTATATATAAAGCCAGGGCTCGAGCTCGATCATTAAATGAGCCAAAGTTAGGCTTGAGCTTGGCTCGAGCTCGTTTAGGCTAGGCTCGTTTGAGTTTTTTACCGGTTCGATTTCACGAGTGGTTCGGCTCGTTTCTACCCTTACTTGAAACTTTAATTTGTTTATTTATAGTAAAAGTCATTAGAACTTGTGGCATTAAATTAGCTTAATACATCATTTTGTAATAATAAAAAGATGGACCTAGTTCGTGTTTTTTAAACTCAAATAAAGACTTAGGGTGTGTTTGTTTCATTAAGATGTTTTGGGTCTGAATCTGACTAACACATCTTACTAGTAAGAGGTGGCTAGAAAGTCTAAATATGAACGAAATAATGTTGTTTGTTTTTGTATAATTGTCCGAATGATTTTAAATGCTCGTTTTTGCAATTTGTTTATTAAACCAACGCAATGCGATAATAAGTAACTTATGTAAATATGAAACAAGACTTTTTATCATAAATATAACATAGTTAATAAATAATCAAATATATTATATAAAGTTTACAAAAGCGAGTAAGAAGCGAGAAGACAAGTCCTCACTCTTCTTGAGTAAGATGTTATATGTCTAACTGCCTTACTCGAAAAAAAAAAACAACAACTAAAAGCGTCTGCCTCCTCTTGGTAAGAGTAAGAGGTAGTAAGACTTTTTAAAAACAAACACACCCTTACTTTTATGGACCTAGCAAATAGTTATTTTAGTAATTGAGGGCTTTTATATATCCAAATCTCAAGATAAGATGATACTTAAAAATATGTGACCGACCATATATGTGTAAAGGGTGTTACAAAATCTGGGGTCTTTCTAGCTTTTAATAGCTTTTACTTCTTTAGCCAACACTAAGGCTTGTGTCCTAGTGATACATTTTGTTGTGAAGAAAACTTTTAATTAAATGATTGCGAATTCAAGTCGTGCTTATAATGTGTGAAATATTTTGTGTATAAATATTGTGAGATAGGTAGTTTCCTTTTTCAAAAAGATAAAATTTTTAAAAAAATGGTATGTCCGATAGTTGAATATTGGAAATACCATTAGCAAAGCAAAGGAGCCAAATGCAATCATACTTGGCGCAAGTAAATTTCAGTAATAGTTCAAATTTTCAAATAAAGATGAAAATTTATAATCTATATACAGTACCACTTTTTTTTAGACCCAATCTACAAAGTAGATTGCATTTGTTTGAAAGGAAGAAAGTGATTATTAATAAGTAATGAGTTTGTAGTTATTGGAGCAGCCTTAACTTTGTCTTTATGGCAGCTTTCACTTGTATTAGTGGGAGGATTATGTGTTATGGGATTATAAGTTCTCAATCACAAAACTTTAATTTGGTCGGGTTCACATGATTATCACACGTCTATATTTATATAGTTCGGCTCACTAGGGTTATTACACAGCTCGTATTTTATACATATTTCGTCGCACTTTGTTAGAAGCATCGTTCGACAGTTCCAGAACATAAATACGAATCAAACTAGAACATACATGCTGACCCTGAAATATACCCATTTTCATTGTTTAATGAGACAGTGAATTAATTGTATTACTTTATGAAAGAACCAATAGGATACTTAGGTTGTGGATCACCACATTAAAAGAAAATCTTAACTTTTTTCCTTTTCGCGGGTCTTTCCTAGTGGTTTGGATCCCGGAACCTGCCCGTTAAGATGGTTTAACCTGCGGTTGGATTTTAAATGCCATCTTGTTTAAAAAAAAAAAAAAAAAAAAGAAAAATCTTAACTTTATTTTTTATTTTTATTTATTTATTTTTAAATTTGTTCTGATGAAAAAGGTATGGTTAGAAATTAAATATTCTAGATATTTTGAATAAACACATAATTAAGTTATTAGAACATTTCTGAAATGCAAATACATATTGTTGTATATTGTTGGGCAATTCAATGTTGCTAGATTAAATGTTTATAATATAAAAAGTTTAATAGTAAGTAGATATTAGAAGAAACCAAAATAATATGCGAGCTTAAGGTATCTTTACTTTTAAATAACTTAATTCATAGAGTATAGTATGAAGCATCATAGAAAACTTGCAAAAATACTTGGTATATGTATGTCAAAGTAAAGAAATTACAAATATACAAAGACCATTGGAATACATTTTTATTTTATTTTAATTAAGATACTAAACATACGTAAGCTTCAAACAAAATTTATGCAATAAGCATTGATATATTAATAGGTAGTGCACTTTTTATGGTTACTCATTGTGAAGTTAAGCATCTTAGATAGAGTGGACAAGAAGGCCTTCCCCCTCCAAGCTTCTCTTTCTCTACAGAGAAAAACAACAAAACCATGGATGAACTTGGCCCTGAAAGATCAAACTACATCAGCTTGCACGAGAATTCACCACACCGTGCTAGTGAAGGTTTGTGGAAGACATACGGGACGCCGGTTTCTATGGGATTTCTTGCCACTGCGGTCTTTATATCCTTGTTCGTTATCATGGCCATCATTGAACACTTCTTTAGACCAAATGCCTTATATCAAGCCAGTCACCGTCCCGGTGAGCCAAGACCGTGCACAAGCTCGTAGATCCTCAACCACATGTAAGTTGCTTCATAACTGAATTGCTTAGTATATACTGCGGTGTCTGTTATTATAGCATCTTCGTTTGTGATAGGTACAAGTGGGTAATGGTCCAGATATATCCGTATTGATGCCGGGACAAAAGTACCCAACCTACATTGCACATCCAACACCTCTACCTTGTTCAAGGGAAGGAGTGCACTGGCCTTCACATCATCAACATATTTGTGTACACCCTTAAGTTCTTTTTCACAGTACTAAACATGCATACCATTAGTATTATATATATTTTGTAACGACCGGTTGTATCTTTTCTTTTTCATACGACGTGATTCATTTGGTCTTGAAATACATCATTTATGTGGTTCATTTTTGCAAAACAAACAAAATCCGATGCTAATTAGAACTGTTCAAATATAGAGGAATATTTATCAAGGAATTGAAGCCGACACCAATGAAACATGTCGTCGTCTTATGTTCGTTTGGTTTGGTCTAGTGGAATGAGAAAACGAATGGACAAAAGAAAGTAAGTTACATTTTTGTTTATTGGATGTTTTTGGAATGGAATATTACAACATTTTTACGATTTTGACATTCAAATTCGACATGTTCTCCACCTTACATCTTGGTCATCAGAGAAAAATCTACAATATATTGTTCAGTACTGGTTTGTTATTTATTGTGATGCTTTATATTAAAATGGAAACTTATTCACGCCCTTTGAAATTTCGTTAAATAAATATTTTTCTAAAAAGATGAAAAGCACAAGTGCCAAAAAAAATAAAATAAATAAAAATATGTGGGATTTTCAAGGGTTTGAACCTGACGTGAATCGAACACGCAACCTTCTGATCTGGAGTCAGACGCGCTACCATTGCGCCACAGATCCCTTTGTTTAAGTAGTCTAAATACTTTCTTGATAAATTGACAGACAATTGACTATGCAAAATATTTGAATAAAAACAAAGTTGACAGTGAGGTCATATAAAATAGTTAAGAGCATTGGGTGTGGATGCGTTGTGGCTCGCCGTCGGTTGAGGTGGCACCTCACCGTGCCTCGCCACCACACCGGGGTGGCTCGCCGTTGAGCTGTTCGTCGTCACCACGACGAAGTAATTTACTCTGACAAACCAACGGATATATTTTGAAAACTCAAATATATCCGTTTAAGTAGGAAAACTCAAATATATTTTGAAAACTCAAGTGTGTGTGTGTGAAGTAGGAAGAAGAAGGTAACATTTTTTTGGATAACTTTTGTAGGAAGAAGAAGATAAAGTGTGTGGGGGGCTGTGGTGGGTTTTGTAAGGTTTTACAATTTTTTTTTTTTTTTTTTTTTTTTTTTTTTTAAACTTTTCTTTTAAATATATTGTATTGTATTTTTATTTTTAATGAAATAAATTTAGTTTATTGAAAATTTGTAAAAAAATAAAGTTGTAGTAGTGGTGGTACCAAAACGAAAGGTTGAGATTTGTTATGAGAAGGGGGTTGTTGTAGTTAGTTGTGGAGGTTTGTTATCTTGATGTGACACTGAGGTGAAGGTGATGAAGAGCCATGACTAACCTACCACACCCAATGCTCTAAGTAAAACAGAATGCTTAAAATAGGCCGAGGCTTCCCAAAATATATAGTTTGAGGTGACCAAAGGTGTTTGAAAACGCCAGCATTAACAACATTTTCCCCATGAAAG
The DNA here is from genome assembly GCA_022545495.1 of Chrysanthemum lavandulifolium. Lineage (NCBI taxonomy): Eukaryota > Viridiplantae > Streptophyta > Magnoliopsida > Asterales > Asteraceae > Chrysanthemum > Chrysanthemum lavandulifolium. The sequence continues at coordinate 198,782,199 of CM040243.1, read as the reverse complement.
TCGTTTCCGTCGTTGTGGCTTCAACGTTGTGTAATCGGTGTGTGTTTCTGTGGGATCAATTCTGAATATTACGACTTACGACTACGGCTAAAATATGATTCATTGTTATTTCTGATGTTCTGATAACGCAACAACCTCAAACTTTATTACTATCATACATACTTTGGTGAACTAAATTTAGAAAATTAAGTTACTATTCATAAGAGCACAAGGTGTCGTATGCGATAGCTTGAGCCATCCCCGGAAATGCAACTCGCTGGCATAGGAGCACACCACAAGTGGCTGTTTCGATTGCTGAGTCGTCACCACCAGCCGAGATGAACTCGGAAAACGCCACTTGATGGCGCCAAGACCACACCACGGCTTGAGTTTTCGAGTAATTTTATGGAGGGAGTGGTGTTTTTGGTACTTGACGATAGCATAAATGTGGTGTTATGGAGGGAGGGGTGTTTTTGGTGTTATGTGGTATTCTGATGTTATGAGAAAAAGTGATGATGTGACAGCGCTTTTACCATAACACGAGCTTGATGGCTTGGTGAGTATCTAATGCTCTAAAAATCAAAGAGGGAGCAATGAAATTAAGTTAAGCAGCCGTGGGCCGAACTTGGAGTAAAAATTATAATAATATATATCGCACCAAAAATGATTTTCTTTAACACATCATATTATCATAACCTAACACCATAATAATCAGGACATAAAGCTACATAAAAAAGATTAGTTTGACAAGTAAATTATTTCTATTTTGGTGTTATATCATACTGGTTATGTTATTCGTTTTTGGATTTTTAACAATATATCGATATAAATAAGAGGGTTAATTGAAAAACCTATTAAGAAAATAAGTTATGGGCTCAATAATTACCTAACAAAGTGTTGGATTATGAACACGTTCATGAACGTATGTCCTGAATAATACTCGAGTCTAGGGGATCACATACGTTACGTTTGAGAATAAATTTATAGAATTAATATATATAATATATTATATTAATTATTTCACAAAAGAACCATTTAACGGTCGTTAAACACTTAACGGTATTTACTAATGGTCATGGGGTTGTGTTTGCTTGCTCTTCAAGTTTCAATTAGTATATATATTGAATCTTAGGTTTCGTTATTTTACTAATCTTGTGTTACATAGCAAACCAATCTTCATCTTCTCCTCTTCCCTTCTTGACCGTTCGAGCACCACCCCATAGTAGGCAAGGGTTTCGATTTTGGTACTAGAATACAAGTGTTTGGTTTGTTACGTGTTTGAGAACTAACATTCTAATTGAATCGCTAAAAAAATGTGTGTGTGAGAATATAGAGGAATCAAATCCTTTGATTCTGTGTTTCATTGTAATCTATCACTAAAACCATAATTAGGGTTCTTGATCAATTTGGGTTATTTAATTGGTTCTTGATCCGACCCGACTAACGAACAAAGGTAAAGTTAATTAGGTTAATTCACTTGCACTATTTGATATTATTCATTGCGTACTTGTGATTAATCTATATTTATATTATGTGATAATATGTCTAAACTCCAACACGAAATGAGCTGATTAGGGATGACTTAGCAGTTAGCATCCACTAATCACCCGACTAGCTCCACCTCAATAAAAATTGGGCAAGCAGTTTTGGATTATGCCGACTTTAACCATCTAAATCACTTACTCCGACTTAAACCAGTTTTGTCCCGTTATCCAACCTGGTTACCTTAAAATGTCAAGATTTACCGAACACAATTATATACATGAATACCAGTTATTATTCAGTTAAAATAAAAATATTTTGTCCACTTATAATACAACTATTATCAGAACCTTGAACATTAAGTATTAGTGTATTACATTAGCATTACATTGCAAAGCCTGCTTCCTCTGTCATTTCTTCAGGTAAGACTAGAGTCAATAAAGAATACTTCACTCGCAGCGAAATCTTTCCCTTATCAACAGCAATTCTAGCCCCTGAAACAACCCAATACCCTGGTGACTCTTGCGGGCCTCTAGTCAGCTCAACTGTGTCAACAAACTTCAACAGTTTCGGTGCTTGCAGTGGAACTGGAGGCCCACAAGGATACACAGCAGAGTTTATATTCACTTCAGCAGGCTGAGGTGGTGGTTTCAACATCCCGGTTAGATGATAACTTATAAGAGTTGATATAAGCCCAGATTTACGTGTCAAACCACTTGATCCGTCCCATTCTGGGGTCTTTATAGGGACTGCGTTTGTTACAGTTGAGAATTGAAGTTGTAAAAAGAGGACTTTTTTGAACGCTTGTGTTTGTACTTGTAAGCATGCACCGGTTACTATTGAAAGCTCATTTTCTGACTCTATTGGTGCAGTGCACACATGAGAAAAGTGTTTCCATAGGACTTTTTCGTAGTATCTATGGTCGTAAATTTCTTGGTTGGAGTTTCTATGTGGATCGTCTTCAAGCTGGAAGATTTTAGGGAGAGACGAAAGGTGTTGTAGATGGATTGATAAGCAATTGCTTCTTTTGCCTTCAAGAAATAACCGAAGGCCAGTCACGGGCCTCTTACCCACGTCAACCTGTAAAAATTTTAAGAACATTAAATGTATGTGAAAGTGACTTTATTTTTGACTTATTGTCCTATCCCTTCTTAGCTAGTACTTTTTACATGATCCATTTGAAATAAACATAACCAAAACGTCTCATTTTTTAATATTGCAGATCAAATTTTCTCCTCTAAAAATAGTAAAAGGCGCAACTCAGAACCAAATCAATTTGCAATTTAAGGATTGAAGATAACCAACTGGCTTAGGTTGGCCACCTGGAGTCCTTGGGGCTCTTGGGGAGGAGGTCTTGAGTTCAAATCACGAAAGGGGTTTGAATGAGGATTTTCCTTCGTAGTCCTTTAATGAAGGGGTTTCGCCCAGAACCTCGGTTCGAATCTTGGAAAAGCGAGGTTTACCCTATTAATTGTCGTGCCTTCCGGCGGATTAGTAGGGGTTTTCCCATCGGATATTTGAAATAAGCGTTTCGCTCGAGGAGCTTCTAGCGGGACCGGTTTAGACAACGTAGTCTAGACCTCCATTGTCGAACCGCCGACACGAATCACCTTATAAGAAATTCACCTTTCAAAAAAAAAAAAAAAGGATTGAAGATGATAAAGAGGATTTCTCAGAAAAGAGATATTAATTACCGGGTTGGTGTTAACATAGAGCCTGGGCCCACAGAAGCTAAACTGTAAAGATGGCATGTTTTGCTGCTTGCGGTGCGGACCAAGGGGTAAATCATTAAACACAGGTGCCCATTGTCGAGGCAGCTGAAACTCCAAAAATTGATGAAGCTCTTCAATTGGCGGTTTATCTACAGCAAACACACAACTAAAAGTTATTAGTATCGTTGATCTTAAATTGTTTTCAATGAAATGTGCACAAAGTGTAAGATGTAAAAATGTAAAATAATATGTAAACAGAGTTTGCTCACATCGTAAATAGAGGTTTATGGCATGGCTCAAGTATCCACTTCCTGGGACGCCATTAAGTAAAGAGGTTATTGGAATGAAGGACATTGTGATTACATCCGGCTCTAATTGCACACTATGCAACCACTCATGATGTGTTAGTTTTTTATAATCTCTTCCACCTCTCCTTTTGTAAATGCTCACAAGGTTCTACAATTAAACATAATGACAGATCGGCACAAGACATGTACGAACATCATATCATGGTCATACTATAAAATGGTAAGTTACAGTACCTCTTTTGAAGAATATGAACTCGATGGACTAGTGTCTGCAAACCTTACCCTCTCCCCTCCTATGTCATACTGGAAAGAAAAATATGAGATGACAATGTCATAAGAAATCGAATAGTCTATATTGATTGTATAAATTTACGCAAATCCAAACGTCTGTGAAGCCTAACTACTTTCAGCAATGCGACCGATAAACAAAAGAGCAAATACCTTTTCCTTATGAGAAAATGTTCAGAACTACTTCCACATTGTCCATCAACATTGAGGAATCTCTTATCAGCCATCGCCTCCAACCTTTCTGTACTTCAACAGATTGAAGAGGTGATGCATACTGCTGCTTCATATAGATTACATCTTTTCCGCCCATATTGACACCAACAATGATGTGAGTCCCAAATATTTCAATAAACCTATAATAACATCAGTTATAAGCATAGATGCAACATAAAGTATGATCTGATTGTGGATTCATATGGGTATCAACTATAGGATTTTTACCTTGCCAATAATGCAGGTTCCCATGAAGATGGAACTGCTTTCTTGACACGATCAGAAAGTAGAATTTGGGATTTTTCAAGTGCTACAGTATATAATGAAATGAACATGCCTTCAAAAGCAAGAGTCTTAGTACTCGAAGCGTCTTTCTGCCAACCTCCAGAAAACTCGAACGTAGCATTAAAAAGGCCTGACGGAATTTTTCCAGTCAATGATAGTGCCTGGTTAAATTGCTCTGACATCTGCAGCCCAAAAGGATAAAACTTTAGGTTATATTGTTATAACACCTTAACTTATCACTAATACAATGGATTTAACAACTTAACATGATTGGTTTTATTTAAAAACTGGATCAAAATATACTAAATCGGAAACTGTAGATTTAAATTTGAAGAAAAAAAAATAATGTATCGGAGGGACCTGCCTTTAACGTTTTTCATTATCGTCACCCATATACTAAGATTATTATATGGATCACCTAAGCATGTTAGCATGTATCCTAATATGAAATCCGGCCAAAAACGTGTCTGCAGATGGCCAAAATGCCTTTAAAAGTCTTATCTTACAGATAGAGATAGTAATCAAGGGTGCGTCATATTTTTTCTTACAAAACTTGTAAGAGCTTTTTCATCTCCCTAATATGTTTTCGGCCGGGTTAAATTAGTATAATACAAAATTACCAAGCACATACGTAGTACCTATATAATGTACCTGTTGGAAAGTGAGAACATCTGAACGAAATCGAGTCCTTTCACCTTTATCACATTTAATCGATTTTGGGACATTAGGAATCAAAAGTCCACCAGGAAGGACAATGTCTCTACCTTCACTCTCATCTATTTCAATCAAACGATTTTGATTACGAGTACTATTACTATTCAGACTACCATCTGAAAATAAACCACCTTTACAATACTTAAGCCTTAGATCTAACGAGATGTCGTAACCACAACCAATCGATTGAATCGCAACATTTGCAGCTTCAACAGCTGGAAGGTTAAGAGCCATTTTAACCAATAAATGAAGTGCATGAAAAAAAGACAGATAATGTACGACTATATAATTAGAGTACGTGTGGTTATAGAGTATATTAAATCATTAATGCACAAATGAAACATAAATGCCAGCACATTCTTTGTTGGTACTATAAACAAAGATCTACCTAGGATTTTTTGGCGGGTGAAAAAGTAGCGTTTTATGCAGTTGACGAGGAAGAGTTTGACTTGCAGTCAACATGTGATTTGTTATTTTGTCATATATAACGATTCTTGATGGTGACATTGACTAGAGTCAATGAGTGATGCTAAAATAATGTTTGAATGTTTTAAGACATCTCCAAGATTTTAGGCATTGGATCTTATTTTTCTTATTCTGAACTAGCAGGTCTTGGATCTTGGAAAAATCTTTTCATAATATAATCTATCTTTAGGAGAACACATTTTGAAAATTTTGAGGAATGCAATAGCTATTTCATTATATATGATGTTGCTTGTTGAAATATTGAGGAATGAAAGTAGTACTTTTTTCTTTGATGATTCAGTGTTAAAATCAACACCTAACAATAACAGTACTAAATTACATTGATTAAGATCAACTAGCAACAACTTAGTGCTACACAAAAAAAATATTCATGTCTATTTCGGAAGAAAATAGAAAAAACAAACACTAACGAAAAGAAAACAAAATAGTAATTGTTTTGATTATGCCGTTCTATACACTAGTTATAAGACTCGTGCACGCGTGAGATTTATATATCGTGTATTTTTAAGAATTAATATCTAGTTTATTTATATCATATATATATATGTGAATTTTATATCCACACACCATATAATTATTGTAATTATCTTGAAATTTCAAATATTTTGTATTAATGTTTACATAACCACTTATTATACAATCGTTCAAAAGAGCATAAATTGCATAAAATTTTCTTCTACTTCTCATATTTCCTATAACATAAATGAGTCGCATAGTATAAAAAATACATAGCACCTCTTGATTTAAAAAATAACCACTTAATTTCGTAACTACTTGTGAATTATCAAAGATCGCGGTTAGAGATTACTATCTAACAATTTTATGTTTTAACTATGACCAGTAAAAGAGTACTTCTCATTTGCCTCGCGCCGAAATATTATCTCCCAAATCTTGAGCCCAAATGACCACTAATCCAGCAGCCACCTCGTTTAGTTCTCGTCACTTGTAACATAGACTAATATAAACAACATATGCTAAGACACAATGTATAAAGTTTATCGTCTAAAAGTTGACTATGCAATTATAAAGGAGATTGTAAAAAAACATATCTCGATACTTTGTTGAAAGTTAAACTTCTTAACTCTTCACAACCGGGAGTTGGGCACATAATCTCATAATGGCTTGAGTGCTTCCAACTGACAATTCAGGTGAGACATGTGCCCATCAATTAGTTTCTGAACACCAGCTTTGTTTTCATCGACAGTGTATGAAATTGAACAATCCATAATTTTTTGTAGAGAAAAGTTGTGTTCTTAGTAGAGAGTATATGTGTATAAAAATGAAGAAATACTAGAGTTTTTATAAGGAAAAAGTGTTTTTTTAACACAAACACCACCCCAATGTTTAAAAATCTTGCTCATTTTCAGTCCACTAACATATCAAAAGATTGCACTTCTATATGGTTTCTGTAGTAAGAGAGACACGTCCATATGAACTTGACCAACCAAATGGATTGGTCTTATTATGTTTAGTTTAACCCCACAACCATTGAGCTAAATTGTTTGTTGTTCACTTATCTCATCTTAATTATTTTATAGTAACTTATTAACAATAATTAGCAATTTTTACTGTCCATTAAACAGTAATTAATTCTAAGGGACTTGTTAATACTTAAAATTAAATAAAATGTTGTGGCCGGCAAGAATGTAAAAGACAGAAAAAAAGAATAACACTTGTGATTATTATTGTACATGGGAATTAACTTTACCTCATGTGTACATAATGCTATTGTGATTCACTAGTTATAATACCCATGCACACACGGGGTTTTGACAAAATTTTTTATTCTGTATTAATATTTAATATTGTGTCTTCAAAAGTAATTGCATATCATTATATAGTTATAAGTTTCGTGCACATACGAAGTTTACACATAAATCAAATTTATTTTAATATTTTAGTTCAGTATATACACATATATTAATTTGCCTATGAAAATTATGATATAAATACAACTAATACTTATGCATTGTATTAATATCCATTAAAATTTGATAAAATATTTGTAAAAATTTCTGTTATGTAACTCAAAATTTAATTTTTTAGCTGACAAAGATGTTGATGTTGTTATTTAAATTTCACTACTGATATTATATTGTACACATGATGCAAGTTTAATAGCACATAATAAGCGTTACTAAAGTTAAAGTATACTCCTTAAAGTCTTTTAAAAATGTTTTTCTAGATATCCTTATATAAATAAATAAGAATTACATGAGTCATTATTATAAGTACAATCACATATATTTATTTTTATATTAAAGTAACCCGTGCTTACAATTTGATAATTATATTTTCGTTTTCAGTAATTTAGCCGTATTTAAAATGTAAACTCGTGTCCACATAGGTTAAACTTTTAAAAATGAAATAAATGAGTCCTTGTTGAACGTATATAGTAAAAAAATTGATACTTATAATCTTATGCAAATTTATATGTTGTTATTTAAAAAAAAACATATACATTGTATTATTTAAGATATAAAGTATAAAGGGTATAAAGTATAAGGGGGTATTTGTTTATAATCCAAAGTTATTAAAAAACATGGAGTCTTATAATATTACACTTAACTCTATATAATTTTTAAAAATTCAACCACTAAAGTTTTATTAATTACTTCATCTTTTTTTAAGTTTTTGTTTTTACAAATCGGACACCTATATTTTTATGTGTTTTTTTTATCAACCAAATTTCTAAACCAAATTTATTAAAGTTTGACCAAAATCAATTTAATTTTGAATTTTATTAACCAATCACATCACACAGTTTTGCTTACGTGGCGAAATCAAGCTCTCCTATTGGCCCAATTATTTTTTCAATAAGAATGAATTGACAAAATCACTCCGAATTAATGTAATTCTTTTATTATATAAAAGATTAGCGTAAAAATTAAACAAAAATGGCACCCATGGCCTAATGGATAAGGCGTCTGACTTCTAATCATGCGATTGTGGGTTCGAGTCCAACTGGGTGTGTCAAAAACTTATTATTATTGTTATTTTTTTCTTCTTTAGGATAAGGTTTCGACAACGAACTAAAAATCAGTATCGTTTTTGTGCTGCAAGTATTTCCCGCCATTTCGTATATTCAAAAAACATACTAGTATTATTAGTAAAAAAAAATCTGGAGTAATGCAATAAAAGCGTAACAAAGATATATGCAACACATAAAAGCACAACTTTAAGTTTAAATGTTATTCATATTTAAGTTGGACATGAGTTGAGTTTACAAATCCGTCCATCGTACATTTGGCATGATGGAACATATAAATGGTAGATAGATTCATATTTGTTCTTGTAATATCATGAAATTATTGATTTAGAGGCATAGCACAACTTTATTTAGAGGAAACAAAGATTTGTATCTACATCGACCAGATTAGTGAAGAAAATTTGTGAGACTGTTGGACTATTAGAGCAACAGTTGAGGGTTTTCCATGGGTTAACTAGGACTATAATTGCAATTGCGGAATTTCTCGTGAATCAAGATCTAGAAAAGGAAGTTTTACAATCACCGACTCAAACCCATTGTCAAATTCTACTCGGTAGCAATATGGAGGTCTTGATGGCGAGCGGCCCACTCGTGTCTTTCACAATAAAATGATGACGGAAGCGCCATGAAACGACTTATTAGTCGATTTATTGATCACTATGGAATAGGATATACATCACATATCCTGGATCAAGTAAAGACTCTGGGTTTCCGACAAGCTACCGCCGCATCGATTTCATTAGGAATTGATGATCTTTTAACAATACCTTCTAAAAGATGGCTAGTTCAAGACGCTGAACAACAAAGTTTTATTTTGGAAAAACACCATCATTATGGGAATGTACACGCGGTAGAAAAATTACGTCAATCGATCGAGATCTGGTATGCCACAAGTGAATATTTGCGAGAAGAAATGAATCCTAATTTTCGGATGACCGAGTGTACCCATTCCAAATTTTATTCGAATCAAACGATCCGCGGCTGCATGGGGATAGCTACTCCGCCCATTTCATCGAGATAAACAAGACGTATTCTATCATAACTCGTTCCTGCCAAGAAAAAAAGTGCAGCACCAATAAATCCATGAGAGATTATTTGTAAAATAGCTCCATTGAGTTCCGTATCGGTTATAGAAGCAATTCCTATAAGTATAAACCCCATATGAGATACCAAGGAATAGGCTATTCTTTTTTTTAAATTACGTTGGCCGGGAGATGTTGAAGCTGCATAGATTATTTGTATTGTACAACTTGATAGCCATAACCCCAATTCTCCATTCCTTCTACCATGACTTGCCAAAACGTTGTACCTGAACACGAAGCACCACTTTTCGCACTTTCTTAAGCCATGTTGAATATGTTTCCAAAGTATTCATCCTTTTTTTTGACAGTGTAACCTGAGGACCATGAGGACTTTCCAAATTCCGCAATTAGTATGTTTTCTCAAGACAGAATTACAATCCTCAATATGGGCTTTTATCCATTTTTCTACAAATTAATTCAGCTTGAGCTTCATCACCCCCCGAAACCCTGATGCAAAAATAAAAAAATTTCCATTTTAGTGACTTAAATAAGTGAAACAAAAAGCATTATTAGAAAACTTAGAAGCATTTCTAAGAATTCGAGTTCAGAATTGTGTATAGTATAGAAATGATGGAGTTCATAGATTGTTAAAGAGTTGGTGCTACCATTGATCAGGATAGAGATGGATTGTAGCAACATCTACATTCTTTATGCGGTTATTTGAAATGATGTCGGTCCCAACTTCATCGCCTGGGTTGTTTTGTTTCTTATCAGGGCATGGATTCACCCCAAAACCCTTCAAGTCCAATTTCGAGAAGATGACTTCTGTCAATGGATTTGATTTCTTCGGCTGCCATTTCTACTATCCATTCCTGCCAGAAAATAACATATTATTCGTTACGACTGATGACAAAAATGTTGTACTTTTTGTTAAATTTTGGGGTGATAATCTGTGTCAAACATATCATTCTATCAATTGCTAATGGCTTTCTAGTTGTGGCTTATTGCAGGATTAATTACAAGGGTTTAACTTGGACAAAGGATAATAGATTTAAAGTTCCAAGAAGTTCATTTCTGCTGAAGGCTTTCTTCGTTTCTGCTGATGAGTCATTACTAGCCGTTAGAGGGGTCTTAGTGAAACTTAATCTCCTATTTAATAAGTCCCTTCATCTAGGGTTACATACACTTGTGTGTGCAGTCTTTTGTATCACTCTCTTCTCATCTTTCTGATCATTTCACTGATCTTGTCTTATCTTTACATTTACATGATTATTGTCTCATTGACATTAATCTAATCTTGTAACATTTGGATACTATTGTAAACTTAATCTAAGCTGACTATTGCAGCTTAGATCTGAATAAAGGTTCTATTGTTCATCTTGTGTTGCCTATATTTTCGTACATGGTATCAGAGCTTTAGGCTCATTGATTCTCTCTGGCAACAAAGGTGTGGTTTGGGGTTATTACTACTGGCGTAATCACTGGTTATCTTCTGTTTACAATTTGCCCTAGACTAAGTGAATCTAGGGTGATTGTGATTTGTTCTTCCGCTGCATATTTCTCTGTAAGTCCAAGTCTTATCTTCTTTAAAACATACTGACTCAAGTCTTTGTGGGTGCAAACGGGTAGACTAACATCTTGATCGCCACCTCGAGTGGTATGAATACCGCTCGGTTTACTCAGGTCCACGGCTTGATGCTTGTTGTTTCTTAATTTTTCAGTCTTATTCATTTGTCTATCTGCTCTTGTTATTATATCTGTCTGTGTCTTATCTGTTTTACTATTTTTATTATGGTTGGTGGTGATACTGCTGGTGGTGGTGGTTCCACTGAGAAAAGCTTATCTTTTGGTGATGCTTTGTACTTACACCCTAATAACACTAATGGGACTCCCATCATTACTATCAAACTCACTGGAACTGAAAATTATAAGATATGGAATATGGCCATGACCTTTGCCTTAAGGAACCATAATAAATTAGGGTTTATTGATGGTACTTGCATAAGAGATGATTCGAACCCTAGTCTTGCTAATCGATGGGATACTTGTAACTCTGTTGTGGTTACTTGGATTCTTAACTCTCTACACGAACTATTTCTTTGGTGCTATATATGCTAAAAGCGCTTATGAAATGTGGAATGATCTTAAAGATACCTATGACAAGGTTGATGGTTCGCTATCTTTAATTTGCATAAAAATATAAACTCTCTTAGTCAAAATGGGTCCTCTCTTGTCGATTATTATAACAATCTTAATTCTTTATGGAAACAATTTGATTGTATGATCGACTTGCCTCCCCACACTTGTGAGGTGCAAAACTTTGAAAAACATAATCGACTAATCAAGTTAATGCAATTTCTTATGGGTCTTGATGACTCCTATGTCCCCATCGAAGCAATATTTTAACCGAGATCCTTTACCTAATGTAAAAATTGCTTTCTCTGTTGTCTCCGGAGAAGAATCTCACGAAATGTTTCATCCGGGAATAGCTCGCTAAACCCAATGCTACGACCTTTCTTTGCAAAATCGTTCGATGGTGGAAAATTTTTGAAAAAAAGTTTTTAACAACAAAGGTTCTAGTTTTAATAATGGTAACACTCAAATAGCGAGAGGACCAAACATGAATCTCAAATGTACTAATTGCAAAAACACGGTCACACCGATAGATGTTATGATCTTGTTGGTTATCCTGCTGGATATGTTAAAAGGAATTTTAATGGTAAACCTTTCGTGATAACAATGTTTCACTGAAACTAATCATGTCACCGATAATAGTGCTAGCAACTCTCCTGCTTCCTTGTCTAATGAGCGACTCTCCGGACTTATGAGTCTTCTCAATGACAACAATGTGTCATCTCGCTAATGCTAACTTGGCGGTAAAAACTTTTCGTGAACCTTCTTTAATGGCGATGTCAAGTTCAATGTAAACTTTAACAAATTTTTAACAACAACACAAAATCCTTATCTGGAAACATCGGTCTTGGTTGGATTGTTGACTCGGTGCAAATCAAGACATGACCGTGTCGCAAACTTTTAATCAATGTTGTTAACATTTCAAATCTTGGCTTAACTGTTGGACATCCCAACGGTACTCGTGCCTATAATTACTAAAATTGGTGATTTAAAGGTCAATGATGACCTAACTCTTTTGATGTACTTGTTGTTCCTAAGTACAATGTTAGTTTCTTGTATGTTCATAAAATTGCTAGAGACAATAAAATGTTTGTCGGGTTTAATGAATCTAATTGTTATATACAGGATTTACATCAAAAAAGGATTGTGGGGATTGGTAAACAACACAATGGGTTATATATGTTTGATATTGATTCTATGTGACAACTCGCAATTTCAGGTCATTCCTCAAGTTTCACAATTTCATCATTTATAGTAAACTAGGTTTACGTATTCCAAATTCGCGTAACCTTTATGGTTTAGCGGCGAATTCCTGATCATATCATCACGAACATTTCATATGGACTAAGTTTAGTCTACACTTCATTAGCATCATTTGCATCATGATAGTTCATTCATGACATTGCATTTCACCTTGAACGCGTAAATTTTATATTAAATAAACGTTATCGCGTGAGTTATTATTTTGAACATTTAATCCGTTACTTCCAAAAATGATACCGATATATTTTTATATTTACATTTAGTTATAAAAACAATATTTTGAGTTTACCTAGTGTTCTAAATTTATTTTGTATATAAATCGTTAAATTTATATTATTACGACGTTTTTCTTAAAAACTACACGATAATTATTATATCACTCAAATTTTACAAGAAATGTATTTTTATAATTTTTATAACTACAATATACTTTACTTTGATCCCTTAAAACTTAGTTTAGTCCATACCACTCTAATTTCACAACTATGTACAAGTTACAACAATTTCTACTTAACTATACATTTTACTTAACCTTTTAACAATTACTTACATATATATACAATAAAAGAAGAAAAAAAAAATAATAAAATTGTGAAACATCCTCCCCTAAAAACCGGCCAAGGGGAGGGGTAGACATTTAATGGTTTGGTAAAATTTTCAAATGTATAAGTCTATACTCAAACTCTTTCACTCAATCATGCACCTCATTTATTCAAGATAGCAAAGTGTTTTCCTCTCTTTTTCTCTCTTCAAAACCGGTTCTACCAAGGTTTTTGCAAGGGATCATCAAAAATTTTGCAAGCACAAGTAATTACAATCTAGATTACACTCTCATTAAGGTTTTGAAATAAAAACCTAGGGTGTTTAGGCTAACCTTTGTTCTTTGCACCTCATCATAGTAGCTTGTAAGCATATTTCTTTCATTTTATATATTTCATCTTCATTTCATATTTATCTCTTCATTTTTGGAGCAAGCATGCAAGACTTATGTTGATTTATACCATTTTTACATGATTTTTAGAGTTATATATATATAAAGGTCATCCTATAATTATTCCCTTGTTAGTTATTGGTCTTGATGATGTTTAGGAACCCATGACACCCTAAGAAGGTGTATGGTAGGATTAAGGGTGCGTTTGGTTTCAAGGGTTGGGAGTGGGATTTGGGGATGATGGAAAACACTTGTTGTTTGGTTTGTTTTTGTGGGTCCCAGAAATGGGAGTGAATACCACATTTTGGCCATGTGAGAATCTCGGCAATATTGCCTACTTTTGATATATTTCCTTTTTAAGTGGGTCCCCATTTAACATCAACCATTCTTTTATTTATTTTTTCATTTTTACAATTATAATATTTTTAAAATTATACATTATAATCATTTATAACATATATATTTTTCTCTCTCCTCATTTAATTCAAAACCTATATTAAATCCAAATCCAAAATTCAAATCCAAATCCAAATCCTAATCATAAACCCATCTACAAACCAAACGGGCCCTAATATAGCTTTGGAGTTGATTTGAAGGGATTGGAATAGGTTTAATCGAGAAAAACTATTTTCGACAAGTATAAAAGTGATCTGTCCTTATTTTATTTTTCTGGAAAATCCGACGGTGAGGCGCGAATTTTTGGCCTTGATATTTAGAAAATATACTTTAAAACGAATCCGTGGCGCTTGAACGGATTAAAACGGAGTTATAACGAAGAAGTTATGAATTTTTCAAGTTTGACGACGAAATATATATTTTCCGAAATTTCAAAGAACCTATTTTAGTTTTGTACGAGTCAAAACGAGCCTTAAGCTTTACAAATTATTTCGACTTATCAAAAATATATTAGTATACTTTGATACTGAAGCTAAGGACGATAAAACGTAGAAAGCGGATTTGAAACGACTAAAATATACACGTTTATAAAATTGCCGTAACTATTATTTTTAGAAAAACTATATTATTTTTACGAGACAAGTGTTACGGTAACTAAAATGACCATGTTGGAGGTGTTTTAACGATGATGTAGAACTTTTGTAACGAGATGTCTTCTAATAAAATCGAGATCACCAAGCATATTTTTCAAAATGACTAACCGTTTGTATAGCGGAGTTGTACTAAATTAATTACGGTTGCTCAAACTTTGCGAAACTCACTTTTACACAACACTTGGACAAAATCACCATCTTTAACCTTTATTATCTTTATGTTCGAGACCTTTATGTCGAAAACTCCGAACGAAACTTCTAGATTTTGATACAAGCTTTCCAAAACCGCCGAGTTCGTTTCCTAACGTTCGACGTACACCATTTTACGACTAGTTTTTGAAGCCATTTTGTCACTTTCATGAAATTTCCGACGACATTATTTTACGACGAAAAGTGATAATTTCACTATAAATCATTACGAAACCATTGTAGGATGACATTTTGACGTAAAAACTTGTAAAGTGATTTAAGAATGGTCAAGACGTCAAAAGAATATTTTTCGACGATAAGTATTACTTTCAAAACTCGCAAGTGGTATAAATAACATACTAAATGCATGCATAACATTATATCATAACTCATAACATATCATATCATTCATAATAGGTCATTTTCGAGATTCACTACATTTCGGTGTACTCACTTTTGTCTTCGCATCATTCCACCAAGTGAGTCATAGCCCTACTCTTTTAATTGTTTTGAATTACTTTTGGGGAGATACATGCTCAACTATTTTTATAACTATCATGATTATTTGAAACTACATGTTTAATCGAATCGAATGTTTAGTCATATCCTATATTATAAATCATGGAACCGAATGTCTTGGGATTATCCCGAACCGAATGTCTTGGGATTATCATTGATCCGAATGTCTTGGGATTATCATTGAAATGAATGTCTTGGGAACATCATTGAAATTTGGATGTCTTGGGATTTTCATTGAATCAATGTCTTGGTATAATTATGTCAAGTAAACATTGATACATTAAGTCATGCACTATTATGTGAATTCATTTGACATCATGCGCTTGAACATAAACTATATACATTTTGGCAATGGGTTGTGAATACACAGTTGCAAGTTTTGTATGGGCGGAACTTGGGCCGAGTGGATTTATTCGATGCCTTTCTTGCATAAACGATTTTGAAAGGCTTTACATTTCAACACAAACCCTATGAACTCACTCAACCTTTGTGTTGACACTTTTAGCATGTTTTATCTCGTATCTAAGGCATATACTTCATGGCATGCATGTGGACACATCTTAGAGTCGCGAGACGACGCGTCTCACTTGGGTTTTACTCACTTTAAACATCGTTTGAATTGTAACAAACTTATTTCCAAAACTTTATAAACTTTTGGGACCTATGTTGTAACTCGATTATTTTATTAAATCAAACGATGTATTTTCCAAACGACACTTTAGGTCGTTCAATATAACTTGTGATTGTGATGCTATGACGGTCAATCCCGAGAATTCCATTTCACCGCAAAATGTAATTTGGGGTGTCACATTCTACATGTAAGACTACTTCTAATAACTACATATCTGTTTGTCATGTTTCAAAAATCTTTGGCATCAAAGACTTGGTCATCCCTCCGACCAAGTCCTACACATACTTAAACCCACTCTTAAATTTGATAGTACATCCAAACTGATCATCCTGTGATACACAATAAAGCTAAACAAACCAGGAACCATTCCTCAAGTGAACATAAATCAACTAAAATTGGTCAACTTGTCCATCTTGATGTATGGGGACCATATAAAGTCACTAGCGAGATGGTTACAAATATTTTTAACGGTTGTTGATGACTATTCCGAGCGGTGTGGGTTTATATGCTTAAGGGAAGGATGATGTTTATGTTTCCATTGTTAACTTTACTCATATGCTATCAAATCAATTTGAACACAATGTCAAGATCTTTAGAAGTGATAATGGGACGAATTTGTCAATAATAAACTTCAACATTTTTCCATGAAAAGGAATTTTACATCAAACCTCTTGTGTTTATACACCACAACAAAATGGTATTGCGAAAGGAAACATAGGCATATCCTTAATGTAGCTAGATCCTCATGTTTCGTGGAGAATTACCTCTAAATCTTTGGTGCGAATGTGTTCTAACTTCTTTATGTCATAAACAAGTTGCCCTCTTCGCCTGTCTGCAAGTCCCCCTTCTTCCTTGTGTATGGGCATGACCCTTCACTCTCTCTCCTTAGAGTCTTTGGTCATATATATGTACATCGATTCGCTCCCAAACAGTCAAGTTTTATCACTCAATGCCCGACATGCGAATGGCCGACCGTAACAAACTTAAAACAATCCGGAAACGAATGCAATGAAGATCCGGGAGTATAGTGTTTCCGGTCGTTATGTCCCAAATGAGCTATGCGAAGAATCACCAAACGAATAGTGATCGAGAGATTTGAACGGAAAAAGGGATTGTGATTATTATAATTACAGAAAAAGCTCATAAACTAAAGGGGCTTAAATGCAAATTAAAGGAAATCAAAAAGATAAAAAAATATTAAATAAACGCTATCACTATTTTTACAAATGATGTTTTTGATTTTATGTTTTTATAAAACTAGAATTTAAAACTACGTAACGTACAAATGAAAATGTGAAACTTACACAATATTAATCCTAAAAATATGAAAATGATATTTTTACAAACCTAATGATAAAAGAAAATTTTTAGAAAAATAAAATTATTTTTATAACTATTTAATTAATTATTATTAATTAAAAACTATTTTTAACTATTTAATATTAGCCTAAAATACAAGAAAATAGGAAATAAAGCTAGAAAAATAAAATTATGACTTAAAAAAATCTAAATTATCAAAAGAGAATTTTCAAAACTATTTTTGTATTTTTCTGATTATTTTTCTATTTTCTAGGAATTAAAAACTATTAAAAGCTAATTAAATTACTTAAAAATACAAATTTGACTAAGAAAAATCTGAAAAAATATTTTTTTGGCTTTTTATATTTATCTTAACTTAAGAAAAATGAAAAATTATTTTTTTGAACCTTTTCTTAATTAATTGTATTAAATGCTAATTAAAAATGCTTAAAAACTAATTTAAATTAAGAAAAATAGCAAACAGGACAGGAAAAATCTGAAAATTTCAGGAAAACTCTAAAATATTATTAGGAATCTAAGAAAAATGGAAAAACAGGTGCTTGTGTGTAGGAATAAGGAACTGCTATGGAGAATGCTTATAAATAAGCACTTTTGAATAAGCAATTGCACACAACTGATGACCAAACTGAAACAGAAGCTTCAATAAGCTAAAATAAATCTAAAGCAACTAGAAACAACAACCCATAACCTCTGGAATGCAAGATACCAAGATTTGAGTATTTGGCTAAAGTGCCAAAAATCAGTTTAAGTAACCACTTTTAAGCTAGACCACAAGCTACTCAATAAGCTAAAACATGAAAACAAGACTTGGATCCTACACTAGACCTGGGTGACTATGCCTAGACCAAAGAATAGACCAAGATAAGCTTTTTTGAAGCTTGTGACAAGTTAGAAGACTGCATGTGCACTCAATAATCTTGTCGTCAGTTCATGAGGATATAAGCCCATGTTGACAAGCCTTTTTAGGGCTTCTATAAAATTCACAAAAATATACTAAAATGGAGATAAGAAAATAGACCAGTAGGACTTTCAAAAACCATAAGTTTCATTGAAATTGACTCAGAAATGAGTCCAAGAAAAATCCCTCTAGTTTGGCCAAAACTGAGTTGTTTCAAATTTTAGACTTTTTAATAAAACTTAAAAGTTGACTTTCATGAGATTTGATCTAGATTTGTGAACTGAAAAGGATATATTATGATGAAATAAAACTGAAGCAAGCTAGTTCTATGAATTTTGAACACAAAATAAGTTTTTAGCTTTCAAAAATTCCAACAGATAAGCTTAATGGACAAATTCAAGAGGAATTTGACTTTTAAGGTTCTAAGGCTCACTTAACTGACTCAAATGAGTTTCAAATGGATAAAGAACTGTAAAGCAAATGACATTAACTACTGCATAGCCCAATAACTCATAATGCTGCACAATCCAAACACTACTTCTTATGACTGATAGGCAAATAAAATGACCTAACTACAGATCCAGCTTGTACCAATGATCAAACTGAGCTTACATGACCTAAATACAACTAAATAAACACATTTGAACTATTGGTGACCACAGATAAACATTCAAGTGCAATATGCAAAATGGATTGAAAATTGAAAATGGAATACTCACTTACAGATGACCAGCTGATTTGCAGACTAAAACCAAACCCAATCTTACACTAACCTAAACTATTTCAACCCAATATCACCACTGCATCAACCCAATATCAATTTCTTCTCCACTTTGACCCGCTTTGACTTTTGTTGACCATAAACCAACTTTGCTTGAAAATGAAATGTAAGCTTACTCAAAGGCTAAAATAAGCTTAAATGACTTAATTGAGCTTAAGAATAAGTTACTAAAAGCTTTGACAATAGAATTTTAAAACTGAAATTGCAACAGTAAACATGGGGCTTAGAACTTATATAAAAACTTGAGATTGATACTTAAAAGTGAATTACAATGATACAATGACTTGAGTTTAACACCTTTAAAGCTTAAAATTACATTTTAGATCACTAATTAAGTTAACTAAAAAAACGACATACAAAGAAAAGTAAAAACTAACTACTCCCTCTTTCTTGCAACTCTTCTCTTTTATATGCAAAATGCTTCTCCCACTTGTTCTCAATAAATCCCATCTTCTTTCTGACCATTGGATGACTTAAATGAATTTGGCCATTGGATTGATTTTGGCGCCAAACTTCCTTTTGACTGTTGGGGTTGAGTGAGGGGAGGGTGAAGCAATAAATGCTATTTGGATTGTGGTGGAGGAGGGGAACAAGATATGAGTTGGGTGATGGGAGGTGGAGTGTTTGCGGTGTTTGTTGAAGAGGACAAGAAAAAGGCGCCATGGTGTTTGTTTTGACCAAAGTTTGACCGGTTTAATATCAAAAGGGGTCACAAAACAGGGGTCCAAATGTAGAATGGCGGGGTCCAATTGTTTTGACAAGTCCAAAGGGGTTTAGGCTTAAGCTTAATACAAGGGTTTGTTTTGCCATTTCGAAAATCAAGGACTAAATCGCAAATTTGCAAAGTTGTTCCAAGGGCTGAAAATGACAAGTTTCAATAGTATAAGGACCAAAGTCGACATTTTCAAATTTTCCAAGGACTATTTTGCCAATTTTAAACTCGAGGACCAAACTTGTAATTTTCTCAAACTTTTATATTTTTCACCAAAGGACTAATTTTGACAACTTATGATTTTAAAAGGACCTTTGGAGATTTTTCTTTTGAAATTAAGTGCTCGGGACTGCTTTCGACAACTTTTGAAACTGGGGACCGAAATCGCAATTATGCAAACTTAGCTCATTTTTCATCTGTTTTAAATATTTTGCATCTAAAACATATAAAATGCAATTTTGAGATATTTTCGAGATTTTGATGCATTTCGAGCATTTTAAACGTTTTGCAGTCAGATTGACCAAAATGATGAGTATTTACACACTCATCGCCCACCATTCTCAACATCTCGATAAATTTGGTAGTAGGTCCGAAAAAGTGTCTTTATTGGTTACTCAAATGAGAAGAAAGGCTATAAACTCTTGAGCCTAGAAACAAAAATATCTTTTACTCCAGAGATGTCAAATTTTATGAAACTGTTTTTCCCTTCAAAATGAAAAATACTTTGTCAAAACCTTTTGTTGAAACTTTTGTACTAAAAGATTTAAATCACAAAAATTTCTTTGACTCACAAATAAGTCCCAATGATGAAGGGAGAGTGACATCCCATGATGATGGCACAGTGGCAAGTCATCCTACTAGGATTGACGAACCGGTTGCAACATCTATAGATGATAACACACACCCTGAGGGCAACATATCACATGATTCACATCCTGCTGATGCAGTTTCTAATCTCGCTAATGCGCTTCGACCGCTAATGCGCTTCGATCCTGCCGATACATCACCTAATTCGGTGAACAAGAAAGAGGCTTGCCAGCCACTACTGCTAGAAGGTCAACCAGAGTTTCTAAGTTGCCCAGTAATCTTAATGACTTTATTATAGAAGGAAAAGTCAAATATGGTGTTGAAAAGGTTGTTAATTACTCCAATCTTAACAAAGATAATTACTGCTTTGCATCTAGTCTTAATAAAAGTATTGAACCTACCTGCTATGAAGAAGCTATCCATGATAGTAATTGGGTTGATGCTATGAACTCTCAAATTGAGGCCTTAAATGAAAACCATGCTTGGGATATAACTGATCTACCTCATAATAGAACTCCTATTGGCTACAAATGGATCTTTAAAATCAAATATAAAGCCAATGGTGAAGTTGATAGATACAAGGCTAGATTAGTTGTTAAAGGCTATAACCAAAGGGAAGGTATAGACTATGATGAAACTTTTTCTCCTGTTGTGAAAAAGTCCACCGTCGATGTCTTATTGCCTTAGTCAAAAAACAAATGGCCTCTTCCAACTTGATGTTAACAATGCTTTCTTGTATGGAGATCTTGATGAGGATATCTATATGACCATCCCAAGGGTTCAGAATGAGACAATAAGAATAAAGTTTATAAACTTGTCAAGTCTCTATATGGCCTAAAACAAGCTCCCGTGAAATGGAATGAAAACTTGTCGGTGTGTTAAAAGAAAATAACTTTGTTCAATCATAATGATCACTCTTTGTTCACCAAACAGAGAATAACAAGTTTATTGCTCGCTTGTTTATGGGATGATATTGTCCTTACTGAAACCGCATTGATGAGATAAACCGATTCAAAGAGTTTCTAAAATCAAATTTTCATATTAAGGACTTGGGAAATCTAAAATATTTTCTTGGCATTGAAGTTCAAAAACTGGGAATGACATTTGTCTCTCCCAAAGAAAATCATGCTTGAACTCCTCAAAGAATTTGGCCTTCTTGGGTGCAAACCTGTCCACTCTATGGAACCCAACTCGTCCTTCCATACATTCCCACTCGATGACCCCCGCTTGACAACATCACGGCTATCGGGTTACTTGGGAAACTTATCTATCTCACCCATACAAGACCGACATCTCATACTCGCTCATTGTTTGGCACAATACATGCATTCTCCTTGAAATCTCATCCGGAAAGTGCCCTCAATGTTCGAGATATCTAAAAGGAGCTCCGGAAAAGGTCTAAGGTACAATTTCAAAGAACTTTGAAAATCATCTTGAAGGATACAATGATGCCGACCGGGCCAAATGCAAGAAAACTAGAAAATCATCACAGTTCATCGTGTCTTTTTAATGATTGTTTGATCTCATGGAAAAGTAAAAACAAAACACCCTTTCAAAATCTTCCACGTATGCGAATACGTATCCATGTCTACTCATCGTCAGGAAATCATTTGGATTCAAAAATCCTAAAGATCTAAAAGTTGACATCAATCTTCCGTTAATCTTTTGTGATAACAAATCGCTTTACAACTTGTCGTCAATCCTGCTTTCCATGAAAGATCAAAACACTTTGAAATTGATGTTCACTTCATCGTGAAAAAATTGCTAGAGGTGTCATAAATGCTAAAAGATTGGCTCTTCAAACCAAACTGCAGACATACTCACAAAGAACCTCCCTGTCTATCAGCATAAATTTTTGTGTGAAAAATTGATATTGTTTGATATGTTTGCTCAACAGATTAAGGAGGAATGTTAAATTTTGGGGTGATAATCTGTGTCAAACATATCATTCTATCAATTGCTAATGGCTTTCTAGTTGTGGCTTATTGCATGATTAATTACAGGGGTTTAACTTGGACAAAGAATAATAGATTTAAAGTTCCAAGAAGTTCATTTCTGCTGAAGGCTTTCTTCGTTTCTGCTGATGAGTCATTACTAGCCGTTAGAGGGTCTTAGTGAAACTTAATCTCCTATTTAATAAGTCCCTTCATCTAGGGTTACATA
The DNA here is from genome assembly GCA_022545495.1 of Chrysanthemum lavandulifolium. Classification (NCBI taxonomy): domain Eukaryota; kingdom Viridiplantae; phylum Streptophyta; class Magnoliopsida; order Asterales; family Asteraceae; genus Chrysanthemum; species Chrysanthemum lavandulifolium. The sequence goes on along the minus strand of CM040243.1, from coordinate 198,759,325 downwards.
CACTGTGTGCGCGTTTTGTATCACTCTCTTCTCATCTTTCCGATCATTTCACCGATCTTGTCTTATCTTTACATTTACATGATTATTGTCTTATTGACATTAATCTAATCTTGTAACATTTGGATACTATTGTAAACTTAATCTAAGCTGACTATTGCAGCTTAGATCTGAATAAAGGTTCTATTGTTCATCTTGTGTTGCCAATATTTTCGTACACTTTTTCACACTAAAAACGAGTTAAAGGTTTAATTTCTCCTCATATATAATGCTTATAGCCTATACTAGACATTTCCGCACATTTAATATGTTGCTTCTCACATGATGATTACATGCATATTATATTTGTGAATGCATAGGTAAAGAAAAGGGGAAACCTCAAGTGTTTTACCTATATAAATCAGACTGGCAACGGGGTTCATTCATCAGCTCCCATGCAAAGATGGTATGATCATCCTTATAGGTGACACCCGTGAACGTGATTGAGATGCATCCTGTAAGAACAGCCTAGCTGGTTCAATATCATAATCTATTACTATTAGAGTATGTTTGATAAAGTTATAGGTTTAAGATCATGTTGAATGGATAATGAAACTGTATGATCAAGTAACCTTAAATGTGTCCTCATTGTAAATATCAGGAGAGATATGGAGGGGTTTGTTGCCACCATCACTAAAATCCCAAGTCCTATCGACGTTCGGAAGCTTGTTGAAAGCATCTGTTACCTTTGTTTTCGTAGTCGGATCAGAAGCCATACAGATTAACCAGTAAGCATTAAAACCATTACAATGGAACGGATTTCCATTACCATGAATTGATGTGTCCTTATATGCGTAAAACTGTCACAAACAATGGATGGATAGCATGTATCCTTACAATTTCCATAATCAGCTCCATTTCCCTTCATATATAGTTAAGGTATTAAGCTTTTCTTACTGCAGAAGAATTGAATGGAAGATTGAAATTGATGTGTCGAGTAATGTATTGTGTTTACTCTAGGGTCTTTCATCTCCTATCATGCATTGCTCCATACTTATGCATGACACAACAGAACATATATTAGTTAATTTTAAGTTGGTGTTTTATAAGTTCTAATTTTCAAATTAGGTAACGTAGATGAACAGAGAATACGGGACTAATGGATAAAACATATACTACACTTTATTACACATTTATTTTATAATTCCTTGTTCCAAGGAAAACAATATGACGGTATTAACAACTTAGGCCTATCAACAATTGGAAAAACACATTTGTATCTTGGTCGATCAATTAATAGCGGTACAAACCCTACGGATTTCACCTTGACTTCCTGTTTTCAGTTCAATATTACCCATCTTCACCATTGATCTCCCGAATTCAACGTTGAATGTCAATCCAGCCAGTCCCCTAATTCCAAGAAACCTGTTCACTAACGTTTGCGTTGCTGGATTGTTCCATAAAGCAGCATCAGATTCAAGTACACCTCGCCTATTTCTCAGGTTTGAATAGTATGAATTGTCAAAGTTTCCAACACTGCCCGTATCAAGTGTCACGCGCCTTGTACCATCACCACCATTGGGGCATAAGTTCCTTAGCGTTGCAAGTAAAGTTGGGTCAATAGTCGGGTCAGGCCCATTGGTGTTGTTGTAGTTGTATAGCCTGTAGCTGAATGTTAAACATGCTGCTGTCCCAATGGTGTGCGCGCCTAAAAATAAACCAAACCATGTTAGCATGTACATTTCAAAAGCGCATTGACTAGAATGTGTAAAATGAAAACGTGTTTGTATTATAAAGGAAACAAAAAACCCTGAGGTTTTATCATTATTAGCTAGGTTTGTTAAGTTGATTTTGCTAATGGCATACAGTTTTGTGTAGTTACTGTTGTTGTTTTCCGTTTAACTTACCACTAAGGGTAACAAGATCTTGGGTGTTAAGATTCTTGTCAGCAAACTTCGTGATTAGAGCATTGATAGGCTCATTGAAACCAGGCAGACTCCCAGTATCAGATGCCCTTGAAACTAATCCGTCTCTGCGTCCTAATGGAACTTGCCAGCTTGCTCCTCCAGTCTGCAATGTGAGAAAATTTCGTTGTAAGCCAACTACCCACGTAATGCAATTTCTTATGGCATCATAAAATGATGCAACGAATATTGAGATAATGTTAACTATTTAATTACCTGCACTACAGAATCACGAGCAGCAAGGGCAAGAATGTCAGCACAAGAGACCACCCCAGGACAGGCAGTTTCCAGCTGCGTCTTTGCAGCATCAATAACTTCAAAGCCTCTCAAGAAGGAATTCGGGGGAGCGGTTTTCTCAGAAGAGGCACCATCAATTAAAATAGATGCATCACATCCATTTACAAAGCAATCATGAAAGAACATTCTTAGTAAACCAGGTGCAATTGTTGGGTTGGAGTTGATGGCAGAACGAACCGCAGTTTGCACGATGGTTTCCACTCGTGGGCATGAGGTTTGGTAAAACCCAACTCGGGTTTGGCCTAGTGCAAGTGTGATCAAGGTGGCTAACAAGACAAAAAACAAAATGGACTTTTTGCTATCCATCGTTCACTAGATATTCTTATTTGTTTTGTGGTTTGTGGTGAAGTATTTGGATATTGTTTTTGATGTGAGGTAAAGTGTAGATAAACAAGGTATTTATAGTCACTGGGGGATGAGGTACGTAGTGTAGACAAGTCAAACATGTTGGAGGTGACAAAAGTAAACAAAGTCTGCAAAAGAAATGTTCAAACCTGAACATGCAAATTTCGTTTATGTGTAGGGTATATGAAATGGGAGGTAATAATAAATTCACGGGTCCATTTTATAAATCCACGGCAATTGGAAGTAAGCTTACCTATATACCCTTGCATTTTAATTGGCTAGCTAGTAACCTACCAATTTTCACACAATAGCTACCTTTTCTTTTTTTTTTTTTTTTTTTTTTTTTTGTACTAACCAATTTGAAGCTTTTTTTAGCAGATTAATAGCTTTTATAACTTCTAATAACGCATTACAATAAACGACAAGAAATGAAATGACAACAAAGAACCCTCTTTGAATAAAGAAACTAATTCTACTAAAATGAATTTTGTGACTTAGGGTCATGAAATTACTTTCTTGACAACCCGTGAACCCAAGTCAAAACTCCACAACAAGTTTGGAACCCAAATGTATCAAAAGCAAAGGGTAAATATGTGTTGATTTTCTAAACAAGATTTCTCGTTTAGAACTTTCTTCGATTCCGCTTTCAACCGTTTGTCCATAACAAATCCATTGTCCTTAGCCCAACAAGAGGACACTCCGGTAAGATCCACACAAGACGCTACCTTTTAATTATTGGGTCGCAGGTAACATTGAATTGGAGTTAATAGGTATATATTAGGCTTGTTTCGTTTATATAGGCATAAAACTACTGTTGACATTAGACACATGGGTCTTAGATTTGAGGGTGTGATCGAGATTGGTTTATTCAGTACCTATGATATGGTTTCTTCAAGGTTATAAATAAGCGTAGCGTGGCGGTGGCGTGCATCGGCCTCAGGCTTTTGCGGTTAAAGCGAAGCTTTTGCGTTTATAAAGCGTGGCGATAAGGCCAAGAAAAATATAAAAATATTTATATATTTATATCGAACTCATATATATCGAGTTCTAAAACACGTCTATAAGGCGTGTGGCGTACGATCAAGCCTCACGCTCATGCCTTTTCGAACAGTGGGTTTATTATAGGCTAGGCCTATCAATAAATACAAACCAATAATAAAGCCTAAAGACTTTCCTAAGCAAATAATCTTCTAACATATGGGGTGTTTAGGTTCCAAAACAGAATTCAAACATAAACAAAGTTAACAGAGGTTGGTTTAAAACCGAACAGATACCGAGAAAACCACAAAAAAAAGATGAGTATTTCGGTTAGTGACCAGTTGCTAATGCTTCATGTAGCGTATGCGCTGTTGTCGAAATCGAATTACAAAGTAATCTCTAGAATTGATTTCATGAATGGGAATTTAGCTCCGGTGATTACTTGAGTGTTTCTTGATCAATTGTTAGAGTGAGCATGGATGTTTAACAAAATGTGATCCCAAATGATACATTCGAACAATGCTCTAGAGCATCAAAGTTGGGAATTGGGATGAAAGTGGGTCATATGTGTTGTAAATACTAGTTGGTATGTAAATAACGGGAAGAAAAGGGATGCAATGAAAAAAGTAGTACTAGGCAAATGATAGGCAGGGGTATATATGTAAATCTCACTTTCAATTGTTGTGGATTTATAAAATAGGGCTGTTAATTTATCAAGCAGCCATATGAAATGGGGGATATTATATCGGTGGTGGAATAGTCTAGGGATGATCATTTGGAACCGAATTTTGGCATTGAACCAGAATCGTATCGATGTCGTATTAAAATAGTATTGAATCTGGATATATGATATGAGACCGGTATCATGAATCGAACCAACAATTTTCATAACTTTAGTAGTCGTGTTTTTTGAATTAAACAACTTATCCAAACGCATATTGTGCTTGTTTTATGTCAAACAATAGTCATACAAAACATAAAGAAAGAAACCAAATGACCCAAAACCCTACTGTACAATTATAGATTCTTCATAAACTCTTTCAAAAATTAAACCCAAACCTATTATTAAAAAGATGAGATTGCCAAGCAAAAAGCTAAAGAAATATTGCATTTACACAAGCCTTTTTTTTTTTTTTTTTGAAAATAGTTTAATTTGTATATTTTGAACAATTTCATATGATTTTAGTGGAAATTTATTAGTTTTGGAACGTTTGTAAGTTACGACTATTTTGGCAATGTGTGTACTTAATTGTTGGTTGCGTGTTTTGACACGTTGTGATTCGAAAAATCACTTGGAATTGCACTTTTCTTTTGTTCTTTTTCTCCTTTTATTTTCACAGAAAGTTACTCGCATGAAATATGAATATTTTTTTTGTTTAACAAAAAATGGGGATAATCGAATTAGTACCGATTTCCTGGTACCGGTACCAGTTCTGGTACCGGAATCCCGTTCGGTACGGTATTCACTTTCATGCTCGAGAAAAAACGATACCACCAATTCGGTACGGGTTCGGTACTAATCTAATACCGTACAGGGCTGAGCATCGGTCCGGAACCGACCCGACCCGAGAACCGATTTCACAAAAAACATGAACCGAAACCGAACCGAATTGGTTCGGTTCAGTCCGGTTTACATGGTTTATGTGTGTGTTTGGTCGGTTTTGGGCCGAACCGACACGAAAACCGACAACCGGTAATACATAAAACCGAAACGGAACCAAAAATGGTTGGTTCGGTTCGGTTCAGTCCGATTCGTCTCGGTTTTCCGGTTCAACTCGGTTCGGTCGGTTTTGTGCCCAGCCGTAACAGTACTCATCCCTAGAATAGTCTTTGATTAATTATTCAATGAGAATGGAATGCATAAAAGTGTTGTCTCAGAAATATCATTTTTATAGTTATTCTTTGATTTTCTTCGATCACTTTATATTGTCATAGAATACACTAGTACTATATTAATCAACTTTACATCCTTCAGCGCTTTATTGTATGGCGTTAACGTCTTTTTCTTTAGAGCGGTATGTAAACATTTGGTTTGGCGTTACGGTGACATGACAGATTTTAAGGTGGTATTATGATACCACCCTCCTCGTGTTATGGCTTGCGTTATAGGCTGTACTGTTGCTATGGCAACGTAGAAGGCAACGGGCTAGTGGACTAAAAAGTGGTGTTTATGTGTGTGTAATTTGTAAATTTTTAAATAAAGGTAGGTCTCAAAAGATGATGTTGAGATGGTGTTATGATAAAAGGTGTTCTTTTTGTTAATGTTAAAATGTTGAAACTGACGCTGAAATAGCACGGGTTTTTTTTCATAACTCAAGATACCCTTTGCTCTAGGGTTACTAACGTATCAAACTCTTAAAGTTTTAAATAAGATTCTTATATCGCATGTAACAAAAGTATCTTAGGCGCGTTTGTTCAATATCAATTTTCATATAACTTTTAGGCATCTGAACAACGCAAAGATGTATAAAATTTCATGGTCTATAGATTTTTTTCATTTTATTTTACAAGAAACCAGAAATATCAATATATACAAACCAAAACCCTTTATCTTGGAAAAAAAAAGTGCAGTATATAAAATATTGACAGTAATTCTTTTTGGCCTTTATGTTATAATACATTTACCGTGGCGATTGTTGTATTATTCAAAATGAAATAGTAATTGTTACTGAGCATTATGGCTAATTTGACAACAACTGACATAACAATTGACCCGAGTTCGATTCTTACCAACTTAACTTCGATTATTTTTTAGGGATTGAGTCGTAGAATAAAGAACGTCTTTTCCAAGTGTCTCATTCTAGTGACGTGTACTTTTTTAGTTGAAGAATAGAATGTCTTTATAAGTGTCTGTTAAGACGTGTCTTTTTTAAGTTGTAGAATAATGATGTCTTTCCATAAGTGTTCCAATTTGGTGCGTCCTACTTCCATAAGTGTTCCAATTTGATGCGTCATCCCACGTACTAAATTGGAACACTTATTAAAAGTACATTGCTATTCTACGACTTAAAAAAGACACGCACTCTTAACGGACACCCATGGAAAGACATTACTATTCTATACTAAAAAAAGTACACGTCTTAACGAACACTTGAAAAGTACGTTATTCTACGACTCAATCCATTTTTTTATTTTTTTCCACGATTGTATAGCTTAAGTGAGTGCTAACTTAAAATATTGAAAGATCTTGTTGATGACCATAAGATGATGAGGTTTATGTTGAAAATGGTAAGACAACATTGGATGTTGATCAAATGTCACCAAAGTCAATTAGGACAGCTTATTGTTGATGTGGATGCAACAAAGAAAAAGGCAACTCTTGTTATTGTTTCATATTGCTCAAACAAATTGTTCTTAGAAAACATTGTTAATAAGTCGTGGTAGAGGATATATGTCGTTACAAATCAACCTTTGAAGTCAATACTTTGGTACAATCTAGTCGGATGCCGAAAGCGTAACCCTTGTTTTCATCTCGTGGAGGTCTGTCGATCAAGATGTTGTAGGTGATATCAACAAGCATATAGATAAACATGTTAAGCATATCCAAATAGATAGTCCTGAAGAGGTATATCAAAATGATCAAGAGTTAGGTCATCAAGAGGAGGAAATATGTAATCCTGTGGAGCATATCCAAAAAGGTAAAAATGTACAGGTATGTGAAATCGATGAAGTTTTAAGTGATGACAATGTGAGTGACACAGAGAGTTATATGAGTGATGATGATGATATTGAGAACAATCGTGATGGAAACACAGTTGTCGATGAGGCTAATACTTTTGAGGATCCCGATTTTGATATTAACTGTTCAAAGTGATCGAGACTACGAGTTACCATATATAGGTACCTCGATCGGATACCGATGATTTTTAAGAAAAGTGAGTTGGATCATTAGATGATAATGATTTTGCAAGTGGTTACGAGAATGAGGATGAGTATGTTATTAGGAAGAAAAAAATGAGGGCATACAAGAAACAAAAGTTAAGTGAGGCAACAGAATAGAGGACGAAATATATTATTTACGTGGTTAAACTTTTATAATCGCAAAAGAAGTGAAAGATAGGATCTACACCGCTTTCAATAAATACTAGGAGGAAATTGCAACTCATTAAGAATGACAAACAGAGAATTAGGGTTAGGTGTCTTGGAAAATGCTGTTTGTGGAATAACCAAAGGTGTCATGGGAAAAGCCCCAAAGAGGAAAACGGGTCCGATAACTAGAGGCCTTGGAAGGGATGTATATTTGCGATCACTCGAGGAGCAAGCAAGATTGCCCATGGTTGTTGTATGTAGCCAAAATACATTAAAGATGTATGGATTGTTCAAACTTTCGTGGATGAACACAAATGTTTGCAATCAAGAGAGATAAAGCTTGTGACTACAAGTTTCTTTCGAAGCAAATAGTTGACCAAGTTCAAGTCAATCCATATATTCCAATCAAGGCTGTTCAAGATCAGCCAAGTAAACAGTTTGAAGTTCAGGTGTCTATGCAAAAGTAAGGGCAAAAAACAAGGCATAAAATGAGATTATGGGTGATCATAAGCAGCAATACACCCTTTTACGAGACTATGTTGAAGAGTTGCAGAAAACAAATCCAGATACAATAGTTAGGATAAGTGTGCAAACTGCAACAAATGCAACAAGTCCAACAAGAGTTTTCAAGAGAATGTATGTATGCTTAGGTGCTTTGAGGAAGGATATAAATCTTGTCAAAGAGAGTGTGTTGGGGTTAGATGGTGCTTTTATGAGGGGTCCTTTTCTGGCCGACTTCTTACAAAGATCGGATAGACAGTGAACAATGGAATATACCCTTTAGCCTACGCGTTCTGTAAACGAAAGCAAAGACTCATGGATTTGGTTTCTTGAATGTCTAAGAGATGATCTTGACTTGCAACCAAACTCAAACTACACTTTTATCGACGACAGCAAAAGGTGATGTTACCATTTAGTTGATTAGATTCACTTGTATTTTCGATAAATGCAAGTTTTATTAGTAATGAATTGATGTTCATTTGTGTAGGGTATCATTCCAAGATTACAGCAGTATTCCCTAGTCTTGAACACGATATTGTTTGAAGCAAATCCATGATAATATGAAATTGCAATGGAATGCTAAAGCATACAAGGAACATTTGTGGAGATGTGCGTGACAACAACCGTCCAACATTTTTGAGGCAGCCATGCGGCATTCAAGAGGTTTAGCGAACCCGCCCATGCTTGGTTAAGTAAGATACCACCAACCCATTGGTCAAGGTCGCATTTTTCGTGTAACTAACCAAATCTATGTCTACGTGTACATCTTTTGTTCTCGACATTGTTCAACACTTTGTTGTTTGTATAAATCAAACATGTTGTATAAATGTGTGGGAGGGCTCATTCTAATGTCTTACTTAATAACATGCGTGAGGTGTTCAATGGGAAACTATTGGGAGGTAGGCACCAACCCATCATTCTTGCTGGAATACATTAGAGAATATTGTATGAAAAGAATAGTGAATGTTGTGAATGTGATTCACAAGTGTCTTGGACCATTAACACCAAAGGCAACACTCATGTTAGACTTGATAAAGAAAGAGGCTTATAAGTACACCGTTTTACGGGTCAAGGAGATAAGTATGAGGTCGGTGGATGGGAGATAAGTGTTTTGTGAATGTTGAAGCTAGGGCTTGTACATGTAGAAGATGGGAGCTTCTGGTATGCCATGTAAACATGTTGTTGCTACCCATCGGTGTATGAGGTTCAATGGAATGCAAGTAGAATCATTGAATAATGGGTTCATCCATGTTACTTGCTTAAGACTTTGGAAGAAACTTACAAACACCACATCCGACCAATAAATGGTTATCAACATTGGAATTAGTCACAAGTGCCTACAACCATTCTTCCACCTAAACATCATAAACCATTAGGTAGGCCACGAAAGAAAAGAACTAGGGCTTTTCTTGAAAATGATAATAGTGACAAAACCAAGAACTTGTCACGGTCTAGTAAGAGTGTGGTTTGTGGTATATGTGGCAATGCTTGGACACAACAAGAAAACATGTCTTGGGCAAGGAGGTGTAATGAGGAAGTTAAGGCGATACACAACAGTCTCAAAAACAGTTCATCCCACCAAAATTTATAGCAAAGAAGAAGGCAAAGGTTACGGTCACAACTTTAAAGGAAATGAAAAACCTCGATGTCAAACGATGCTTAATGAAGGAGATTTTCAACCAAGTGTGGTCCAGTCTCAATCTGGAAGTCAAGTTGATCTTGCTTACGGTGGGTCTCCAAAACAATTTTGGACTAAGACCAAGATTATAGCAGCAAAGCTTTCTTCACCACAAAAAAAATGTTGGTTAAGCATATTAAAGCCAATGTTTTCCATCGAATATGTATTCCCCTAAACATCATTTGTTGTGTTTAAACAATGTTTGTTTTTGAACTTTGTAGATTACAAAATTTTATGCATTTGTAAAAATATATCCATTTGCATTATGTATGAAATCATGTCATGTTAGTCTATGCCTATGGGTTAAATTGTGTTTTATTGTATTGATTTGCCACTTTACCGTGTATTTCTACGTGTTGTTACTAGTTCATACACATAGTAACTGACTTTACAAAGTCAATTCGCTCACCCATCCTTGGGACTTCATCGTCTATGATTCTTGGATCCGTGTTTTGAGTTGGATATTGTTATTCTATTATCACAAACAGAATGAAGGATAAAAGTGGATGAACAACACCATATCAAGTTTATGTTGATACTCGAAATGGCGTCGGTTCACCAACCTTGAGACTTCATACGTCCTATGATTCTTGGATCTGTTTTCTTGGATCGTGTTTTGAGTTGGATCTCGTTATTCTATTATCACAAACAGAATGAAGGATCAAAAATGGATGAACAACACCATATCAAGTTTATATTGATCTTGAAAAGTGGTGTCTGCTCATCCATCTTTGAGACTTCATCGTCTATAATTTTGGATCTGCTTTTCTTGGATCCGTGTTTTGAGTTGGATCTTGTTATTCTATTATCACAAGCAGAATGAAGAATCAAAATTGATGAACAACACCATATCAAGTTTATGTTGATACTCAAAAGTGGTGTCTATTCATCCATCTTTGATACTTGTATCTGTGTTATGAGTTTGATCATTTTACTAAGGTGTGGTTTGAATTGAATAATATTTGTGTGGCAACTGATGTGGGTTTGATCATTTATAAAGGGAAGGAGCAAGTATTAAAGGCATAACACTCATAAGGACTAAAGCATAAAAGTAAAACTACTTATACTGTACAAGGACCAAAGTAAATCAAACCATGACTTTTCACAAGACAACCATCACTACAAGACTAATTACAGAGACCCTATCACCGACTCAAAAGGCAAAAAACCACCGACATTGTAAACCCACTAGATAAACCATATACAGACGACAATGATTAGTATCCAGGAGAAAACACATAAGTTCCTCAAACGATATATTTTCTCCTTCTCAAGAAGGAGTTCAGCTATGGTATCTTGTTGACTAGCCTCTAGCTCATTGGCCCTGGCGACTGCGTTTACAGCCTCCATGGTCTCACCGATGAGGGCTTCTTGGCATTCTTATAATGCCACCTCATTTCGGTGGATGTGCCTCTACAAGTAGAGGATCACCTCCCTTGCTCTCGTCGTCAATGGTGGATCCAACCATCCATTGATAGAACATCTAGATCCCTAAAAAATCAGAAATCAAACGTTTGAAAACACTTAAAAGCTGACACCAAGATGAAACTATAAACATAACATGTTAAATTAAAAAAAAATACAAGCATTATCATTTAAAGACTAGACAACCTGAACAGGACAAGCATAGTAACGCCTATCGGCGTTTACATTGTTCCAGCAGGTCTTTACTACCGCTCGCCTACCACAAGCACAACGAACCATTATTACAACTTGATCGTAAATATTAAGGATAGATTTTTCTTTTTTTAGAGGAGACTTTAGGGATGAGTGGTGAATAAGAGTTGCTTTTATTAGGCACTAATTCTTTGTAGCGCCTACGAAAAGTGTATCGAACACTGTTGTATTGAAATAAGGAAATGACAATTGTGCCTTGACTAAAGACAAATCAAACTAACAATCGACGTCTCGACTAACTAAAATATGGTCAAAGGACCGGTTAAAAGTATGAAACTTGGAAAAGGACTCGGACGATGAAAAAAGCCAAGTTTATTCAATCGCGATCTTGTAACAACAAATTTAGGGATGAGCGGTGTATTTTAGTCTATTATCTATATGTATGATCATGTTTTGTATTGGTTCAAACTACCCACAAATTTACATTTAAAAAAAATAAGAATCCTACGCCTTAAAATATGTAAATTTATAGACCGCACCGCAACTTTCATATATTTCTCTTTTATTATCCCGTTTGATTTTAAAATAAATGTCAATATTTTTATTTTGAGAATTACCATAATAAAATTTCATTTTACATTTTAACTAATTAAAAGACAGTTTAGTATGTATATATGATATTTAAGTGATGAAAAGTGTGGTTACTGAAATTTTTTAAAATTTTATGCATTTACATTTATTTTGAAGAACGAAGAAAAAAATATTCAAAATATGTGATAAACCAAGCCAAACATTAGGTAATACATACATAAATCTAATCCATAGCAAAGCACAGTCTTTTTAGAAAATTTGATTTATAACAAAGCATGACTTTTAAAAAGTATACGAAAACGAAATGCCACATGTACGCTACCTGTTATTCAACGTTAGTAGACCTATTGATTAGAGATTAGACCCACCAGCTGCTAAAATCAACTAGCATTTCACTGACTTTTAAATACAAACAAAATTACGTAAATATGGGTTGGCTATTATATGTACTTGTCAATGTAATCCCATGAATCGTGAAATTTTGAAGGTTCTGTCTGAAATCATATAATGAGGTCTTTCGTTAAACAATCTTATATATAAAGTGTCACCGCTTATAAGATATAATGCAAAGAGTTATCTAAACTTTCTAACATATTCTTCATTTAAGATATTTTCTCATCTAAATCTTTTTCTTCGAAAAATATGTCTACACACGTCATATAATTATTAACTGAGACAAATTTTGCGCTTTAAAACGCGCGAGCATTACCGCCTTCACCAGACACTCCAAAGCAGTACTTCTTGTCAACACGTGATTGCCTCAAGTTGCCTTACTAGTTGTAGATGGCTAGCTAGTCAAGTATCTCTCCCTCCATCATGGACCTTAATTTGTATTTAAATAATAATAATATTCTTCCACATTTAATTTGTCAATTCTCAAGTGAAATCAATATACAAATAATAAAAACAGAAATTATGTACTGCACACTCGTATTTGTTTATACTTTATATAGCGATTAATTTCATATATCACCTCTTTCAAGATAAATTTCATATATACCAAAGTCAGTAATGAATCGTAATGTCTGATATTTTTTATCGTGTTTGGGTATATATAAATTTTCAACAAAAATAAAGGAGATATGAAATCGCCTTAAATAACTTTTAAATTTTGTATCACAATATATAAATATTTTGTGTAAACTTCACAACAACAAGCACCCATGGCCTAATGGATAAGGCGTCTGACTTCTAATCAGGCGATTGTGGGTTCGAGTCCCACTGGGTGTGTCCAATATTTTACTTTTCCCCGCCAAAACAGATTTTTTTTTTTTTTTTTTTTTTTTTTAACATCAGTTTTAAGCGGTTAGTTTAAATTTAGTAACTAAATCCAAGCCACTATAATATAAATCTCATAAAAGCCAACAACATCGATTCTTAATCTCCCAAATATTTGTATGGATTCCATTTACATTATATAAATATCATACATCTTCAAATTTTGGCAAACTAATGTCGATCATAGGCGGTGATGTCGAATCGGTATCTAATTCTGTACCGAGTTCCACCGCCGGATCGGCCCCGGCAACACCTATTAACCGTGTAAAGTTTCTTTTAAGTCATGGTGGCAAGATCCTCCCTCGACCCGTTGATGGCAATCTTAAGTACGTCGGCGGTGAAACACGTGTTATATGTGTTCTTCGGACCATTACGTTTTTCGGTATTACTCCTTTTTTGAACCCTAATGTTATGCAAACCACATTTTGGTCACCATATTAGGATTTCAGTTTTTCGGTATTATTCTTTATTCTCTCTTGAACCCTAATATGCAAGTATCATTGGAAGTTTTTGGTGATCGTATAAGGGTTTTCAGTTTTATTGTTTTTCTGTTTATGTGAATTAAAAATCATTTAGTTCCAGATAATGATAATACTGTGAAATTCGCCGTGAATTTAGAGGTATAGAAATTCAGAACAATAACACATCCATCATCCAACTTAGAATTCCTATGGGTTTGCAATTTCTAATTTATGGTTTAAAGGCATTAGTATAGGTGACTTCATGGCACAAAGAAGAATAATACCATTTATGTACATTTTAGAAAATAAAACTATTTATGAATCATGGAGGCAAATATTCTAGTATCATAATTAATTTTTTGGGAAATTTTCAAAGATAACCACGGTCACGAAATGGCTAACTTGAGTGTGTATTGTAGAACTTATGAAGAAGATTACTAGCATGTTCGACGGTGAGATGATCCTAAAATACCAGTTAATGCCAGAGGATCTCGATGTCTTGGTCACTGTAAAACATGATGAAGATGTCCGCCTCATGATTGAGGAATGTGATCGACATGAATACTTGGGTGCACCAAGACTCCGTGCCTTCCTTTTCCCTGCAAACCAGAATGTTATGGTTAACCATTATGGAGCAACAGATCACCAGTCTCTTGAACAACGATACATCAATTCAATCAATGGCATTGTCCTCCATCCATCTTCGCCAGTACATAATAACATATTTAGCATTTCCTCTGCTTGCTCGTCTCCAAAAACACCGCCTGAAATAACCACCAATGCTACCAATGCTATTAGTGGTATTAACCCCGAATTTAGTACTTTTCATAGCAAACATAGTTCACTAACAAGAAACCATAGTTCCCCTAGCTTGTGCAGTCTTGGCCTTAGTAACCACCAGAAGCCGACTGTGACTGCAAGTTCAAACTTGAATCAAAACTACCAACAACAAGCGCCACAACCACATCATTTCCACCCTCACCTTCATCCTTCCATGTACCAACAACCTCACCAGTCTCCTAAACCTCCACTAAAAAACCACTCTCACAAGGCATATGGACCCGAGCCGTTTGGAAGGACAAAATCAACAGTACCCGAGTATTATTACAGGCAACAAGCGGGAATAAATAGAGGAGGACCACATATGTACTATCAGAGAGGTTCACCAACTTATGATGAATACTATGGAAATTCTAGGTATGAACGAACTGATAGTCCTCCAAGTCCTGGTGTTATGTCGTCGAGTAGCGTTCGGTCAGCACGTTGATGAACCGAGGAAAAGGTTGTGGCTTCTTCACTGATAAATGTAAATATTGTTTGATGTATACTGGCTTGTTAGTAAAATATTTATCTACGAATGTAAATAGATGAAGTATGATGTTGTGTAAAGCTTGATACGAGCAAATATGAGGAGATACACATTCTGTAACTCGTTGCTCTTATGATTATGACCCATATGAGCACATATGAGAAGATATGAAATATTCTGTTTTTAATATCAAGATAAATACAACCCCATTCAATGAAGATCCAGATGTGAAATATTACAAGTCTGTACTTGCACACATCTGAACACCAAACCTTGCAAGTTGCAACATGGTTTAGATAGATCACTTTTGCAACATGGGTTGTCATTTGATACGGTTCATGAATCATGACTGATTCAACAAATTTTGAAGATGGTATTGTCGTAGATACTTTATGTAGAATGTCATTTACGACAATTGTGATTTACAAATGTAACCAGTGTTGTTCCCAATATTGGTGAAATCCTATTCACTAGTTGCCTACTGCAACATACAAGGAAGCCAAGGCCAACTGGAAATGATCAGAGCCCGTATTTAAGGGTGTGTGAGGCATGCAATCGCATAAGATTTCAAAATTTTAGGGGCCTCAATGTTTCCCGCTTTTTATATTTGGAGCGTCAAAATTTACTTCCGTCAAAAAATGCTAAGAACATATGATTTTATATTTATGTATATATGTTCAAAATAAAGCTAGATTGTTAAAATACAACATTTTTTTTTTTCAATAGTTGATATGATGTATATTTGACCATCATATTTAGTTATGACATAAGTTTTGCACCGGGCCTCCAGAACACGGCACTGGAAATGGTGACGATGTAAATAACTTTAAACATGTCTTGTACATAGGGCAATGTTGAGGTTTTGCCTAGAATGTGGGTAAAAACCTTTGTTGTAAAAATCGGTCCAGGCGGCCGATTAATCCCCGCATAATCGTTGATCGCTCACTAGCATTGATTTATCATAATCGGTTTGATCAAAGATCGCTTAAAAATTGGTCAACAAACCGATTAATCGGAAAAAATCGAACAAAATCGATCTAATCGGATTAATCAAACAAAAACGCTTAAAAATCGGTCAGCAAAATCGCTTAAAAATCGGACAACTGATTAATCGGTTAAAGATCGCTTAAAAATGGTCAACAAACTGAGTAATATCTATATTTGACTTTGAACTTTGAAGAATTATGTATTATGCTTATATTTGAACACTTGAAATATTTGAACTTTGATACACTATGCTTATCTCATATATATAAGATAATATAATATCTAGACTAAAATACACCGTTGGTCCCTAAACTTGTCACTGCGCATTGTAATGGACAAACCTTGCATTTATCATCGTGGGGAGTCCAAAACTTGGGTTTTTAATGCCAAACTAGTCTCTTGACCACTAATGCCAAAGTCAATGTCTGATTTTTGTCATGTAGTCGAGGATATTTTAGTCCATACACATTTATACTTTTATTTCTTTACATTTGATTTTGTTTGTATTTTCTTCTCTTCTTGTTTATGGTACAAATCACCATGAACACCTACAAATCACCATGAACACCTACAGCGGAGGAAATGTCCGACAACAACTGCAGGAAAGTAATTGCAATAGCACCATAAGCCGGAATGGCAGGGAATGATTAATGAAAGTTCATCCTTAGTGATGATGAAAGATAGTATTAATAAACGGAAAATGATATTTGTTCCTACATTTTAGGCTTTTATGCCTAAATTTGTTCCTAATCATATGATGATGACAAATGGAGAAATGAAGAGTGTAGATGATGAGTGATATGTCCAAGTGGCATGGATGTTATGGTTAGGAGGATGAATTAGGAATAAGAATTAGGAGGATATATAGGAATGCTCTTAATAAACTTGGTGAGTGAGTCAAGAATGAAATACCTGGGATGCATACAGTTTGACTTCGAAGTTTCTAACTAGGAGTGTTTCTCACAAGGTGGATAAATACCAAAGGTAAAGCCCAAATGGTGGATGTTTCTCACAAGGATATTAGCAAGAGAGTTGCTATTGCCGGCTGCAAAGTTATATTGGGAAGAAAAGCATACGATTTAGTTTCTGCCAACCAAGTTGCCAAAGGAGACGTCCTTAGTGTGGCAAAAATAGCTGGCATAACCGGAGCGAAACAAACTAGCAACCTTATCCCATTATGCCACAATATTAATTTAACACATGTTCGGGTTGATTTAAGACTAAACCCTCAAGACTATTGTGTTGAAATAGAAGGAGAGGCTGCTTCAACAGGGAAAACTAGGGTTGAAATGGAAGCAATGACAGCAGTTTCTCTTGCTGGTCTAACAGTCTATGATATGTGTAATGCTGCTTCAAAAGATATTCAGATTACAAATGTGCGATTAGAACACAAAACTGGAGGGAAGAGCGGGAATTGGTCAAGGGATAAATGAAGATTACTCATATATGTAACTTTTAGAAACTCAATTTAGCTGTTTTCATGTGATAAATACAAATCCATCATCAAGATGATGTACCGTGTTTTAAAATTTTGTACAATGCTCTGATCTGAATGATGTGCCGGTATAGTGTAACAACTGGTCTTTGATATTTTACTTCCGTGAGAGCATTCACATTAATCTGGTCATCTGTGTGGACTTATGTAGGAATTTGCAATGCAACTTCTAATGGTTTTCAACTATTGCTGCAATACTCCTAAGTCATTTATGTGTTGAAAGTAATCATACATTCTTGTTGAGTTAGAAGAGTAACTTTAATAATTGGCAAATAGGGCGAGTTGTTAAATTGTCAACATGAATTGAATTGACCAACCAACATTAGCTATACTTAAAAGGCCATTGTGAAAAGATAAACATTTTTCTATAAGTAAGTGCAGTTGTCGTCGGACATTTCCTCCATTGTAGGTGTTCATGGTGATTTGTAGGTGTTCATGGTGATTTGTACCAGAAACAAGAAGAGAAGAAAATACAAACAAAATCAAATGTAAGGAAACAAAAGTATAAATGTGTATGGACTAAAATACCCTCGACTACAAAACAAAAATCGACATCGACTTTGATTAGTGGTCAAGGGACGAGTTTGGCATTAAAAACCCAAGTTTTGGACTCCCCACGATGATAATGCCCAAGTTTGTCCCATTGCGATGCGCAGGAACAAGTTTAGGGACCAACGGTGTATTTTAGTCTAATAGACTAAATGTACAATTTTGTGCATAAAAATTTCAGTCCGATTAATCCCCGCCCAACTGATTAATTGCTAGGCCTTACCCGACCGCTTCACTAGCGCCTAGCGAGTTTTACAACCTTGGTAAAAACAGAGGTAAAAGCACATAAATAAAGAGATGGAAATCTTATAAGCAAGAGAGGACTAAGCCGAAAGATATGAAAAACAAACATTGCAAACACAAGCCAAAGAAATGTAGTTCACATTCTGGTTTTCTGGATATTTTAACGACAGCCACTGTTTGCTTTGGGTTTGTACTTTGTATGATCTCAATCTCTACTTGTTGATTACTTGACAATGGCTTAAATTTTTGTAAATGTCCCTATAGATTGAGATGAACCTATGTCAAGTGGTTTGGCCTTCAAGTCATATATGGTTTGTTGACCGACCAAAAGAACAAGCAGAATGATAAGGTGCGGAATCTGCCCCTTACGTAAAAAAGTACTGTACTGAACACTGCCAAAATCTTGCAAAGATTTCATGGTGTTGGTTAACTTATTTGAACCCATAAATATACTAAACATGGATACAATATAGTCGTTGTGTACCAAAACTGAGGCAATAGTGTTCAACACTATAAACATAAAAACAAGTCTCACCATTTTGAGGATTTTTGTTTTACGGGAAGTGCTCTCCAACCAATGTCTTTTCTGTAAAACCCACCTTCCCATTTGATCTCTTCAACAGCTCGATAAGCTCTGTCTCTTGCTTCTTCAAGATCTTTGCCCTTTGCAGTGATGCCCAAAACACGGCCTCCCGTTGCAACAAAATTGCCATCTGCATCAAGAGCCGTTCCAGCATGAAAGATTTTAACACAAGGAGCTGCTACCTCTGCTTCCTCAAGGTTTTGAATCTTGCTTCCTTTTAAATAGTTTCCAGGGTAACCGTTGCTGGCCATGACCACCACCATAGCTGAACCAGGGCCCAATCAAGAGTCACAGAGTCTAGTTCTCCTTTGCAAGCAGCAAGCAGAACTTGTGCTAGATCAGATTCCAAGCGAACCATCAACACCTGTTTTACATTAGCATGTCAGAAACTTAAATGTGATTCTAAGACTGTTTTGATTTCCGTTTGAATCTAATAATCTACAGTAGTTATAAAAACTTAAACATCATGTACTAATGTTTGACACTTGGACTATACAGATCATGCTTCTATGGTCTTAAACAATCAGTTTCACATAGAAAACGGACGAGGTTTTCCCTGCTCATGTTACCCGAGGAGGGCGAGCCTTTTTGACTAAGAAGTACACAGCCTCAGTGGGTTAATCCAGGGACCGTTTCCGACCCTCCCCTAGCTACCCCCAAACGTATAAACAGATGAGGTTTTCCTTATTCAGGTTACAACCTAAGTGATAGCCAGACATTAAAATAGTATTTACCTAATTTGGGGAACATTTACTCTATTCTCAGAACACCTCTCTTTTTCACAAGAAAGTGCTTTTTGGTCATATATTTACCAACAAACAGCCAGCAGCAATTCTCATTGTTACAACTTCAAATAACAGCACATCCAAACAATATATCCTAGAGTCCCTTTATTACATCTGATTTTTATCTAAATAGCCCCTAAATCCTGGTGACTACTAGGTAGTGTAAATTTGGTATATATATCTGATTACATTTTCTGTTCACGCACCAGGCTTGTTTATAAATTTGACCCATAAACATTTTTTTTTACTAATTTCAATCTCGAGATCGACTGGATCGTTTATTAGCTCGATTACCCAAAATGGTTCAACCTGACAGTAAGTAACCAAAAACAACTCTGGCATATCTCAAAAGCCTTCATGTTTTTTAGTTGATTCAAGTATTCACCAGTATCAAATCTTATACAAAAAGAAAAGTTATAAACTTAAACCAATCATTTTTCAACAAATATAAAAATAGAACCTCTTGCAACATATTATCTTTCTAAAATATAAATAAACATATTAATTTGATTAGAAATTAAATAATGATAGAATAAAGCTTTAGTTCTTCTTCATAAAAGTTTACGAATCTAATCTCTTTCACAAATCAAAGCTTTTAATGATCCTGGACTTAAGGGTGCATGATATGTGTCTATATCACGACCTCCGGCGCCAAGTGTAGCTTCCGGACGCAAAGTTGTGATAAGACAGCTAAAATATGAGCTGCCATCTTTGATAATATTGGATACTTTTGACTCATGCAATTTCCATCAATCAACGATATTAAAAACATGGCCAAATTATCTTTACAAAGACAAAGACCCTCTTCTACATATACTTTGAACTCTGATTTAGAAATAAAAGACTTCAACTTCTTTCAAACCAGAATAATAAATGAAAACCCTATATCTGGACTGTATGCTCATCAAAAGCTCTTTGACCACATGAGTTTGACTCAGCCATTCTTCTCGCTACATACTCATCATGAAGTTTTCCTCTTCTCATATACTTTGAACTCTGATTTCAAAATAGAAGACTTCAACTTCTTCCATACCATAATAACAAAATGAAAACCCTATATCCGGACTTGTATGCTCATCAAAAGCTCTTTGACCACATGAGTTTAACTCAACCATTCTTCTACGCAACATACTCCTCATGAAGTTTTCCTCGTGGTCACAGATATCCTTATAATTTAAGCATAAACAAATTACACCTTGCATTTAAGACACGAAATACACTTGAACATGTTACATTCACTTCAATATTTGTCAAACTCTTCTTTCATCATTTTACTAGCCAATTATGGGATTATTATATTGCCTATCCAAACCTGCTTATTGCACCTCTCCGAAAAAAATTAGTTTTGAGGTTGGATAATCAGTTCCTGAAATGATGTTTGATTCAACAAGTAAAAGCTTCTAAAGGTTGATATGCATTTATGTTACTGATTCAACAAGGAAAAACTTGAATGCATTTGCGAGACTTTAAAAGCTTTCACTTGTCCAACTAACAACATGTCGGGAAATGATTACCCAGCCTCAAACTTATTTTTTTAGAGGTGCAATAAAATAAGCAAGTTTAGGATAGGCAATATAACAATCAGGATCAACGGCTAGTATACATGGTGAAAAGAATAAAAGAAAAGTTTGACAAAGTATTGGGGGTGAAAGTAACATGCTCATGTGTATTGCTTGTCTTTGATCCAAGGTGCAAGTTATTAATGCCATATATGACCAGGATAAAATAGATACCAGTATTGAAGGCTAAACTAGCTTTTAGGAGGACAGGTTCATGATGAGTATGCTACTTTGTTGCCTAAAAGACATAATATTCAATAGTTGCATCAAGCTCGTGTGGTCCAGGTGAAAAGGAGCATAAAGGTCCAAATAAAGGTTTTTTATTATATTAATGTCATATGAAAGAATTTGAAGTTTCTGATTTCAGAAAAACAGATTTCTACGTATATTTATCAAAGATTGCCACGTCTTTTAATATCTTCGATTGGCGGAAATCACAGAAACAAAGTATCCAATATTATCAAAGATGGCAGCTCATATTTTCGCTATCCCTTATCACAACTATTGCATCAAAAGCTACATTTAGCGTCGGGGGTCCTGTTATAGATACATATCATGCTTCCTTAAGCCAAAATTGGTACAAGCTTCGAGATGTGGAGGAGATTGGATTCAATAAACTTAGGGCTTTAAAAAGAACAAGGTAATAGTTAATTAATTCAAGTTTTGATTTATTATAAGAATGTATAACCAAACTAACTTACTTGCATTTCAAAAAAAAAAAATGCACGTGAATGCTAGGTTAATGATATTCAGTTTACTTCTTTAATCATTTTAATTGGGTCTTTTTATTTATGTTAAACTTTTTTGATGGATTTATTTTTTGGCAGCTCTGATTTTCTGTGTTGCAAGCTCATTTTGGGTCTAAGTACATGCAGCTTTTGTGGAACCGTTTATTTTGTAGCTTGAGTTGCTATTGAATTATTTTTTGTCGTTGAAGAAGGATCATGTAATTAACGGTTCCACAAAATAGTAATTAAATATGCTATTTCTTTTGACAAACTTTGTACAACATTTTTTGGTACCGGTTGCATCATGTAATTAAATAAAAGTTTTTGGAATATGCTAGAGTTTGGGGATGGGCTAGGTGCAGTAGCGAACTCGGTGTACTGAAAATAATCATTGTACCGGAGCGGAACGTATCCGGTGTTTAACAAAAATCCAGATTTTGGCCTGGAAACCTTAGGTGACAGCAGCAAAAATTATGGCAAAAAGGTGATTTTCAAACCACAACATGTCAAAAAACGCTTAACCAATAACAAAACAAACATAATCATAGCTTACAAACGTTCCAAAACTTGATCAAGATAAACAATTCACACAAATACACTTGATCTTCCACAACTTCTTTCCCTTTATGAATTTGCTTGTTAATCCCTTTTTCACCTTCTTATTTCTTTTTGCAACCTCGTTCCCGTTCTAAACGTCAGCTCAGATGCCACGGTGGTTATTTGGATTGTCAAAATATTTAAAAGAAACAAAAACTTCATAAACAACAATTAGCTTAATAATGAAAGAAATCATTCAAAAAGAATAATTATTTACTTTTACCATTCGAGTTACGATTGGGAATCTTGGAGCATTTTTTTCCACCACTCAAGAATGTTTAAATCACTAGTAAACCTAATATGGCGCTCATTTACGTCCTAGTTAACTCGATTTCAAGTTCAATTGAGCCAGATTCTTCCAAATTGAAGAAAAGTGTCCAAAAAGTCATTCTCGCCTTCATACAACAACATACCCAACCATGTTTACTATATTGTTAATGTACTAGATTGTTGATCACGTGAATATTGAGATGAACTTTAAGACCCAACCGTATCAAAACAATGTTGAACTGTATGCTAAGCCAAAACAAGGTTTGATATGGTTG
The DNA here is from genome assembly GCA_022545495.1 of Chrysanthemum lavandulifolium. Taxonomy (NCBI): domain Eukaryota; kingdom Viridiplantae; phylum Streptophyta; class Magnoliopsida; order Asterales; family Asteraceae; genus Chrysanthemum; species Chrysanthemum lavandulifolium. The sequence continues at coordinate 198,736,230 of CM040243.1, read as the reverse complement.
GTTAAACAATTTCATCCCAAGAAACACGGAATCAACATTCTAGTAAACCATATGAAAGTGAGAATGACATTTTGGACGATTTCTTAGATTTGGAATAATCTGGCTCAACTGAAATGGAAACCGAGTTAACTAGATACCTTATTGAGCCGCGAATTAGGTTTACTAGAGATAATAACATTCTTGAGTGGAGAAAATTAAATGCTCCAAGATTACCAAACGTAGCTCGAATGGCCAAAGGTAAATTACTATACTGTTTGAACGATATTTTTAAATATGTTTTACGTTATTATTGTTTATGAAGTATTTATTATTTTTTTAGACATTTTGGCAAACCACATAACGACCGTGGCATCCGAGTCGGCATTTAGCAAGGGATGCCATGTTCTTGACCCATATAGGGCTAACATGTCTTACCCAGTACTTGAGGCGGTAATATGTACTTAAGATTGGGTAGGAAAGTACAATAGATGACATCGATGATCTATTAAATGATGACGACGTTGCTAAAGGTAATAAGAACATGCTTTGATTTTTACTTATTTATGCTTTACAATGTTTGTTAAGTTAATAGCTTAGCTTGGTTGTTATCGGATGTGTTGATATAAATAATGGGATTAACAAGCAAAACAGTAAAGAAAAAAGGAATGAAGTTGCAAAAGATTAGATGTATTTGTAAAAATTGTTTTGTTTGTTTATTTTGAAAGATTTCAAAAACTTTCTATGATTTTTCAAGTTTTGGCATGTTTGTAAGTTACAATTATGTTGGTGATATGTCTGTAGTTATTGGTTGTGTTTTTTGACTGGTAGGTTAGAAATTGCACGAAAATATGGCTGTTTTGCCCAAATAATTGCTGCGGGGCCACATAAGGTTTCGAAACCAAAATCTGGAAAAAAAAATTACAAACAATACGGAATCTGGTGCAATGATTTTGGCCAGGATTTTTTCGGTAGACCAGGTTCATCCTTATCGAGCCATTCGAGCCCAGTTAAAAGAAAGTTACACAAGCTCGAGTCGAGCTCAAGCCAAATAATACTCTATCGACTTGAACCCAGTTAACGTAAGACTTGACTCAGCTCAAAACCCAAGTTGCTCACTAATGGCTCAACTTGTTAGCACCCATAGTGTAAGCATTATTCTCAAGGAAATGTTTATGTTGACTGGTGGAAACCATCCAGGTACATGCAAAAAGTTCAAATTTTTAAAAAAAAAATACAAACTAGATGTAAAAAGTAGTTTACCTGGCATTCAGGATCTCCAAACCGCACATTGTACTCGATTAGTTTTGGTAATCCCGATTTCTTCTCAATCATGAGCCCAGCATACAAAACTCCAACAAACTTGCATCCCTCTTTTGACATCCCTTTTACAGTGGGAAGAATTATAGAGCTCATGACCAAAGATTGTAGTTCTTGTGTCAAAACAGGTGCAGGACAGTATGCACCCATTCCACCCGTGTTTGGACCCGTATCCCCGTCACCAACCCTTTTATGGTCCTGTGCAGATTCTAAAGGTAAGGCATTTTCACCATCAACAAGAGCAAAGAAGGATGCTTCTTCACCTTCTAAAAACTCCTCTACAATTATGGAAGAACCCGCCTTTCCAAATGACCCCTTTACGAGAATCGAGTCTACAGCTTCTAATGCTTCCTGAAGTGTCATAGCAACAATCACTCCTTTCCCTGCAGCCAAACCATCTGCTTTTACAACGATGGGAGCCCCTTGCTCCTTGATATACGTTTTTGCAGCTGTCGCGTCCGTGAATGTTGCATACTGAAATAAGACAAATAATTATAACAGATCATTTTGTATTGTCTTATTTGCAGTGGAAAACATACGAAACAAGCTCAAGTTAGAACATTGATTTAAATAGAATGTGGCAATGTGACCATAAACACTCTTCATCCAAAATAATTACAAAACTCACATTAGTCCAACAATAATCTTATATTTTCAGAAGAATAATTTAGATATAAGTTGGGTAACACTTGGCACGTTTTTTACCATGTTGAACCGTTAGCATTTTTTAGCTATTTTGGCCATGCATAAGTAAATGGGTTGAATATGCCAACTCTAATTTCAACGTATAATATTGAATCAAAAAAATATTACAAACCTTTGCAGTTGGAATTCCATATTTATCACATAAGCTCTTCATAAAGTTCTTGGAACCTTCCAAAGCAGCAGCTTCGGATGAAGGACCAAAAGCATGTATGCCAGCTTTCAAAAGATCATTTGTAAGTCCTGAAACCAAAGGAGCTTCTGGACCTACCACAACAAGTCCAATTTCCCATTTTCGGCAAAAAGCTATAACAGCTGAGCTATCAAATATATCAAGATCTTCGATACAGGTAGCATCCCCTGAGTTGGAAATGCCAGCATTTCCGGGGGCACAAAAGACGGCATCACAGGACTGAGACCGCTTCAGCGCGTAACAAAGTGAATGTTCTCTTCCCCCACCACCAATGACCAGTACAGACACTCTGTCTTCTAAAATGCCAATAAAAGAAAACCAATCAGAAAACATTGAATTATAAGCGACCAACTTTACAACCATACAGAGGTCCCAGTTTTCTTATTGTGAAGAGATCCTAATAGTAACCCGATCCCAAAGAATAAGCATTCAACAAAAACTATAGACATATTGTAGCTATGTGTTTGTTTCTCACCAGAAATGGCATTATCTGAAGAAACACTGTTGAAAATGGTGGTGAGTGATTGATAGCGGGTTAAACGGTCCAAATTCTTGGAATCACAATATTTTGATGATCTGAAGTTCTTGGTCTGCAAAAAGAAAAGCTGAGAAAATTTATTTGGAACCTGCTTCTGACTTGCTACCGGCTGCTGACCTATTTTTATGGAAGCTCCAAAGTTATGTGAAATACAAGCCATTTATGAGTATCTCACAGAGAACCTATCCAAGAAAGGAAAAATGTAATGTAGGACATAATATGACAAAAAAGATCAAAGCAGCATTCTCGTAGATATCAAGTAGGATGATCTATGATTAGAAATAATGATGCCATGACAGCGACTAAACACCTAATAGTAGATAGCCAAGTGAAATTAAGGGATCCAAATTCAGGAAACATATAATTGCATCCATGAAACATACAGAAAGTTGTTAAAACATTAGTAGCATAGGGTCAAAAGATAGCAATGGACTATGAATTTTGTTCCATTATAGTCTTTGTACTTAAATCGGTCATTCGGTCCCATTTTAGTCATTATTTTCTTAGAAATAATATATATTGGGCATTCATAAAAAAGCAACACAAGTCGTTGTAAGACAAGGATTACAAGGCCGAGTAATCAACGACTACTCACTACAAGATAAATAACCGATTACTCGCTACAAGGTCAAAACTCATTCAAAACTAGGCCAAAACCTGATTAAGTATTTGAACAATTGTATTAATGTTTCTAAACACATTTCTATGGTCCCATCAACATGTCATACATACAATTAAGACATTTATATATTATAATTCCAATCCAATTACTCCCCGCCTAGGCCAATTACTAGCTACAAGTTGATCAACTGCCCAACTAGCACCTAACGTCTTTTACAACCAGGGCAATACCCTTAAAATGTGACACCTACGTTCATCGTAAGTATTAAGTAACATCAATTTAGGCATATAATGGCCATTCTTTTAAAAACAGCCAATACAAATATGACTAAAATCGATTAAATCGTAGTATATATGAAATATACATGATTATTTCAACAAAATTTTGATGAAAGTAAATGCATGCATATGAATAAACAATTATATTTAAAAAAAGATTTCAACTGGGTATATGCTAAAAATCAACAAGCAATTAACTTTAACCATTAAAACCCCAACCCACAATCAAAACAAATAAAAAAAACACAAAATTATCATTCAGACATTTCATCGAACACTTGGCATGCAACATGAAAAAAACGCAAACCCACAAATAAAAACGTTATGTTACCTTAATAGCACCAAAACTATTCAACAGAAACAAAGAGTATGTATCGTTTAAGGATATGAAGTCTTGAAAGTGACTGTGTTTATGAACTATGGGCGGCTCATGGGAGAGAGTGATACAACGTTGTATTTGGTGATATGCTCAGGGTTGTACTTTGTGCAAGTAGGGTTGTACTTTAAAAGGAGGCTGGGATTCTCAAAGGTTTTCTTTTGGGGAGAATAATGTTTGGGCCGTCACTTTTGTCAAGTCCTTCAAAATTCTTTATTTATTGAGAAAATTTTTAAACGGACGATATCGAAAATCATATTACCAAACAAGCAGTCGCATAATTTTTTTACGAAAATGAACTTTTTAATATCGTCTGTTAGATTCATGAGAAGAAAGAATTTGCACCCTATACGTGTATATATCGCGACAGAATTTTTAAAAACGCGACTTATTTACCTAAAATAAAACACTAAAACGCGACCAAAATAAAATTTTAACAAAATAATCGCGACACATAAATTGTGACCCAATGAAATCGCGACCTACAAAACTACAAGAACTTACACAAATCGCGACCCAAACTACAAATCACGACCTACTAAACTACAAGAACTTAAATTCGCGACTTATTTCTTATTTGTTTATCAACTTAAATCGAGACCACCGAAATCTTCTTATTTGTTTACCCAAAACAAAGCATATCCCAAGGACCCAAAAAATAAAACGCGACCCAAACAAGTACCAAGGACTCAAAACTGTTGCTGACCAAATAGAAATTACTACTTACAATATTAAAGGTACTATTTCTATATAAAATGTATAACATTTTTTTAATGCATAAGTTATAAGTTGTGGTTTAAACAATGATTTGGATTTAGTAAAATTTATTCTGGAACTTTCTTATAACAATATATGTTAGGCTTAGATGATGTGTTGTGTGTTGGAAATATGACATGTATAATCACTTTCATCATTTCATTTTGGTAAATTGTGAAAAAATGATCTAGATTGGTAAATAGGGTGTATATTTGGTCTAGATAAGTAATTGGTTTTTATTTATTTATATTCAATTTCAATATGATTCCCTAGAGTTTTACTATTTGTCATTTCAGTTCTTTATTCCAGAAAACAAAGGACTTCGTTTGTTTATCATTCTTTAGTTCTTCTTGATCATTTAAGATGCGTTAGGTGTTGGGAAAAGATACAATGTATCTGACAAGAGAATCTTATCTTTTGGGCAATTTGATCATACAAGTTGCATTGCAAGTGGCTTCCTTTACTTTGATGCCTATAAAAGCAAAGACCAATGCCATTGTTATGCATCCCATTTACAACGAACATAAACACATAGAAGTGTTTTTGGATCTCATTCTTTCTCCTAGTATTTGTGTTAATTAGAGTTGGTGAAATAGCTCCTAATACAAGAGATATAAATGTGTTTATCCTTGTAATTAGAGAAGGTGTAACTCCTAATTTTACATAGTGAAACGTATATTTCCTTACATGTGTTTTTACTCTATTGGGGTTTTTCACGTTATATCCGTGTGTCATCTTTTATTATATTTCATATTTTAGTTGTGAGTTTGCTTCAGTCTGGTGTCACTTTTCTCAACAAGTGGTATTAGAGCTAAGGTTGGGTGTGTGTATAATTATTTATCGTATGCTCTGTGGTTGCACTACAAGAAAAGTGGCTTTTTAGGACCCCCATAAGCGTCATAAAATGGTACTTTTAGGACCTTTCATTTAATAGGACCAAGGATGAAAGCGTTTCATGTAAGGCGGTTGTAATAGGTCCAAAGCGTCCTAACCCTTATGAAACCAATTTTATGGTCGTATTATATGTCTATGAACAACACAAATAGCGTCCTAATAAAACCATATTAGGACACTTTTACAATGTTTTAACATGTGATTACCTACTTTTAATCTTTTGAGACACATAAAACGTCCTTAAAAGTATTGTTAGGACGCTTATGATGTAACATCATAGCTATTTTAGCAACCAAGAAAAGGGTACTAATAACTCAAATAAGATTATGATACCAATTTTATGGTCGCATTTTAGGTCTATAAACAACACAAATAACGTCCTAATAAAAACATATTAGGACACTTTTCCAATGTTCTAACATGTGGTAACCTACTTTTAATCTTTTGATACACATACAAGCGTCCTTTAATGTTAATTCTTAGGACGGTTATCATATACCATTATAGTTACTTTAACACCAAGAAAAGGGTCCTAATATCCCAAATACGATTATGAAACCAAATTTATGGTCGCATAGTATGTCTATGAACAACCAAATAACGTCCTAATAACAACATATTAGGACACTTTTACAATGTTGTAAAACGTTGTTACCTAATTTTAATCTTTTGATACACATACAAGCGTGCTTAAAAGATAATTGTTAGGGCGCTTATCATATAACATTATAGCTATTTTAGCACCAAGAAAAGGGTTCTAATATCTCAAAGAAGATTATGAAACCAATTTTTTGGTCGTATAAAATGTCTATTAACAACCTAAATAACGTCCTAATAACAACATATTAGGACACTTTTTACAATGTTAAGTTAATTGTTAGGACGGTTAATAAGTTTAATAGGACAATTTCAAAGTCCGGACAAGTCATATGATAGGACGCTATTTTCACCATGCACACTCTATTATTACGATATGAATAAAACATCAACTAAATATTAAATGAATAAAACGAAATTGTATTTCAAATTAGCAATTGTCATAACAAAATCACTAAACATAAATAAGGTAGAGCGAATCTAACATAAAGTCTGTTAACATTAAACAATACATTAACGCAACAAGAAGCTTAGTCCGTGGTCATCATGCATCATCTCTCTCAATCCTCACGGACCACCTACAAATAAACACCCATGTATAAGCATTAAGCTCCATGTTAGTAAAATTATTGGTATCACAAGATTAACAAAGACATACCGAGATAAAGGGACAAGGCCATGCTATGGTTGCACCAACACGTCTTCAATTGTGGCAAATAACCCATAGGGTCTCACCAACACTTCATCTCTTTTGTTGGTACTTGAGCGTTTACCTCACACCATCCTCGTCCAATCTCCGTACCACCAACTATATCATTTGGGTTCAAGCTCCTCACCCATCCTTTTGCTACTGGTCTCGGTTGAGTTTAGAATGCTTTTAAGGACAACTTCATCCCGACCTAGATTTCGCCAACAAACATTTATCAATTTATAGTCAAGACACATGTATTAGGTTAAATGATGTAATCTGCGGTATGGAGGTGGGGTATACAAAGGAGGTAAAATTGATCGGTGTAATCTGCAGTGTGGAGGTGGTGTATACTAAATAAGTTACAAATAAGCTACAATAAGCTAAATAAGTCAGAACTACATGAGTTGTAACTAGATTAAGCTAAAACTACCGGATAAGCTAAAGGAATAAGCTATAGACCGAATAATCACTTGATCAAATATCACAGGCCAAACAGCCAAAACCAACAACCTTGCAGCCCTTGTGGGTCCCACTAGGGTTGACAGGATCCAAAGTGAGACTTGATATAAAAGGTGACTTATTGAGGTTTCTAAAAGCTAGGACTAAAGGTTTGGGTCCCACGATAAGCACTTAATGAGGGCTTGAACTTGGGTGGTCAACACCGATCACTCGGTGTATGGGTGGAATTGGACAAACAAAAAGCTATCTGCAGACCTATCTAATAAGCTCAAAAGTTTGAAATAAGCCCTGAACTTTATAGATGAGCTTATTGGCTTTCAAAACCAATAAGCTCACCGTGTGGCCCACTAATGAAGAAGCTAAGGCACATGGAAAGTTGGGGTTTGAAATGATGCCACAGTGCAGGGCAATGGTTAGCCTATGAGCCACTTTGAACTATCACCTAAGCCAGAGAAAAATCATAAAAATAAGCTAACTGTGGGATTCAAAAGCTTAGATGGGGAATTTCAACATGTAAAAATCTCAAGACTTGAATCTCAACACAAAATTCACAAAAATTCTCCCAAGATCCGAGTTTCACTAACATACCATTTTGACTTTTTGATTTTGAACTTAAACTTTGACTTTAATGAAACTTGTTTGATCCGTATGCACTAATTATGATTATTTAAGCTATGATAACACTAATTTAAGATACATGAACAAGATTTAGACCAAGTGGGTGAGATTTGATCCTCACATGTCCCAACGATGGATTGTGAGAGTGAAGGTAATTTGATTTTGACTTTCTCTAGTTCAAACATTGGTTTTATAGTTTTACTAGTTCTAATATCACCTAGAGGTCATAGTGTGCGAGATAAACAAGTGAAAAGGCAACTACCACAGTTGAAACAACACGAACCAAACACCCCTTAATAAGCGAGTTAACAAATTTAAAAGGCAAATGAGCAATCTAAATCATAATCTTGATACATAAGCTTGTAGCCTAGGTTCATTAGCTATCAAAGATAAAATAAGCTATAACAACTAGAAAGGAACGATTTATAATAGAAACATACCCGTAAGCGTGGAGGTTCATTGGTTACAACAGAGAATCTTGTGATGTAAGAGGTGGAACAATGGAACTATCCATCGACCCATTCTTCTCTCGATAAGCGGGCTCGTAAATTTTCATTTTCACTAGTAAGTTCTCCACATCTAGACTTCAATTCGTTGTTTTCTATGACATGCTAAACGACTTGGTATTACACCCCAAACAAGGTGAACGAACACCTAGACCATACATGCCCGCATCACCATTTCGATCTTTACCCATAATCGTAGAAAAATATCATCCGGTCCGGGATTATCAATCGAACCCTCGGGCGATTATCACTAAGTCGTTTCATATCATCCCGCATTTTATATAAACATGAACAACATATAGTAAAAGCATGTATTACAAAAAAGCATATTGTGTTTAACTTATGCTATTAATACACTTTTGCAACACACAAAAGCATATTACTTACAATCGCTTTTGCGGTGTCATCATTTTGGTATTTCCATCTTTGGAGAAGCATGCACTAAAAAGATCCAATCGAGTTGGATCTCGTCCCAAATATGTCTGTATGAATAAAAAGAAAATGAATATTAACGGTGGATATCCACAGGATACATTAACAATCCCACTTTCTCCATACACTTACCTTTAACTCTTCCTTTTGCGAGCATAACTTTTTTACCGGTTCTTTGGATCATCTTCTTTTTGCCCAATTCGCCTTGTTTTTTCACTTAAACTCTGCAGCAGAAAGTAAAATATCATAATGGGAAATTAAGTAATGTTATTTAAAGTGGAAGAGTATTTCACACCTTAGTGTTTTCTTTATTCCAATACTTCACAAGCTTCTTCCATTGTTTTTTTGCACTTGCTTTGGCCTAGATCTTATTTGTTGCTTAACCGACAAAGACGGATCATGGTAGTGTTCCTTAACTCTTGCCCTCGAGTTCTTCACCTTCCGCCCAAATGATTGCAATATCCATTTTCTCCGACTTCGGAATATCAAATTTTGTCTAAAAATGTAATAGCTCACATTAGAAAATAAATACTTTATTCATTAACATACAAATTTAACATTGTGTACCTTTAAGAGTTCAAGCAAAGCTTTTTTTTTTGCGGCGTCAACTTTATTCCATGGTTTATAAATCGGACAATACTTTCCACTCCTTGAAAGTTGTTAGGAATTGGAAAATTTCTTAGTGAAGAGTCGGTCACCCCAAATGTTATCTAGCTTAAGTTAGCTCGTATACTTGTCGTTAGTTACGTTATTTATCAGTTTATTAGTTAGTTATTAGTTTAGTTTAGCGTAGTGCAACACCGTGGAGGAAGGACGGGTCTTTACCCAATGTATGCCTGATCCACAGGCCGATAGGAGGTCGTGTCTTATGTAACTATAAATACCCCTTCCATCCATGGAAGGGTGGTGCTCATAATCTAATACTCTACAATTTGTGTAAACCTCTAGCAAGAACACCCTCTCTCTCTTTCTCTCTCTAATGGCTAACATGTATTTTGATCTCCCAAGACCACCCGAATCATCAACACAATAAATAACGATCCTACAATTGGTACCAGAGCCAAGGTTATTGTGTTGTGTTGATTCTTGTGGTATTGATACATGGTTTTTTAACTGGTTCGTGAATTTTTGTGGTTGGATTACTTTTTAAAACTGGTTTCAAACATGTTTTGATACTTATTTGCTTATTTGAAACTGGTTGTGATTGGTTTTTGTGGTCGGAATACGTTTTTGGGTAAACAGTTTATTATGTATTGGTATTCTTCTTTTGGTCTATGGTCCTAACTGGTTCATACATGTGTCCAAGTCTGTTTTTTGTGTCCAAGTTCTGTTTATATACGCCTTGTCCAAAAGATGAATATATGGTCAATCCATCAGCTTTAGTGGTCTATGAGTCAACTGGGTCAAAACTGCTATTTCTGGGTTAGTATGAATATGAACGGAAAAGTAGCCGGAAAACTCATCGGAAAACATAAAAAATCTTGCTGGCGATTTGACACAAAACTGACCAGATGCATTGCACCTCTTATAGCGACTTGTCTTTACAAGTCGCTACGACTTGGCCTAGCGACTTGGTCGTGGCGAGTTAGCCTAGCGACTTGGTCGTGGCGAGTTAGCCTAGCGACTTGGCCGTGGCGAGTTAGCCTAGCGACTTGGCCGTGGCAAGTTAGCCTAGCGACTTGGCCGTGGCGAGTTAGCCTAGCGACTTGGCCGTGGCGAGTTAGCCTAGCGACTTGGCCGTGGCGAGTTAGCCTAGCGACTTGGCCGTGGCGAGTTAGCCGTGGCGACTTAGTCGTGGCGACATAGACAGAAATGAAGAAGGAGAATAACTGACCACAAGACCACAACATACCAATGACCTTTTCATCATAACATCATCATACCAACATACCAAAAGCAGTTCACTAATACCAACATTCCAATAATCTTAGATCTCGATTAACATCCATCATCGATCTATGTTTGTAATAACCTTATCCAAACTTTTTAACTAAGAACAAAACCATGAAAAGATTTCATACTCAATTTAGTATTTCGGTTAAGAGGTGAACTTAAGATTATTCAAGATCTCGGATTGATTTTTGCTCGTATCACTTATGTGATTTTCCGTCGCTTAGAACTTTTCATAACGAGAAAATCATGTCTTCATAGACCCTTGTTTATATTCGAATCTAAAGGATTGAGTAATAACAACTTTCGTTATTCTCTTAATCCTATTTTTTCGCTTTATAATTAAGTCTAAAGGATTATTTTTATAACCATTGTTCGAAGTATACTCTTCATGATTAATATACGAAAAATGAAACGTTGTTAACAATTATGTCAACTCGTTTTTCATTTGCTCGTGTTAATTAATCTATTACTAATCATACGGAAAAAACCTACCTGGTTCTCAATGAATGATCTCGAACCCTAATCATGACCTTTCACCATCCGTGTGGCATTGATATCTTGCACATGCCATCCCTGTGGCGTGCTCTAAGATCGACATATTTAAAGGGTAGGGTTTGTGAGAATATCTTTGGCTTTGAGAAAGATTAATGTATGTCTGCGTTTGTGTGTTGAGTGTTTAATTAGGGTTTGAAGAGATTTTTAGGATGGGGCGGATAACTTTGTGGAAGAGTTTGTAGGGTTTGTTTGTGCAACGGATAATTTGGATGTAGGGTTGTGATGTGAGTGTTTTATACCTCCACTATTAGGGCAATGTGTTAACTAATATCCGGACTAGATGGGGCCAACTTTGTTATGGGCTTTTGTTGTATGGTGGTTAGATGTTGGGCTGTTATTTCCTAATTGGACTTGAATTGTGTTCACACTTTGATTGGGCGTGATATATCGTGATTATGGCTCGTATTATTAGATTTGATAAGTATGATTGGTTCACCGTTGAGACTTTAGGCGAGTGTCGATCTTTGTTTGTAGGCTTGGACATGTTTTGTGTAAGTCTTGTATCGTGGTTCATGATATGAAATTTGGTATTTTAATTGGGTCGGATAATGAGCATTCATGGACTAATTCGGTTTATGATCTAAGTGAATTTGTGCGATCTATGAGCCGGAGAATGTTACTTATTTATGACATGCTTTTGAGTTACATTGAGCATTGACTAATTTGAATCGGAAATGAGTTAACTCGAGTTAAATATTTAAATGGATTTGAGGAAACTCTTGTATCAATGGGCCAAATTTGTTGGTTAGTATGATTCATTGGGGTTGATGACACTATTGATGATGAGACTCGTTGGGTTATGCAATTTGATACTTTGATGTATACATTTTCACGAAGAATATTGTGTCACGGCTAGAAGTGTTTATTGAAAATGTTGACTACGGGTGTTTTGGACGGTATTTTTATTTGAATTTGAAGTGAGGTTTTCCGAACGCTTACTTATTTCGCCTTCTTTCTTTCTACCCTTCCGCGAAGATGACTTGTTTGGGCATTTATAGAGGGTGATAAAGACTTGGCTATTTAGTTACGGTTGTGATTCCTTTCTCGCTTTACCCACAACATAGCTATCACTTTGGTGTCTCACTCAGTTGAGGATATGTCAAGAGGTTTTGTACATTGGGTACACCGTTTCTTCTTCACAAGGATTAGTACAAGTTTAAGTAACATATCTGGGGAAGTTCACTTCATGATCAAGTTTGACATTTCGGGTTTACTTCACCAAGTGGTCACAAAGAATAAATGGATGAATGCGTGAATGATGTGTTTATCAAAGTGTTGATTGGATGGTTGATGATGTTAATGATGTTGGATCTTGAACCGATGAACCACTGCATGTTCCCTAAAATGATATACACCGAAACCAAAGTCGTCAGAACACATTCAAGTCGACATTGTTTACGGTTTTGTCTTGATTTTGTAAAATCCGCGAAAGAACCTATTTCTCGGTTTAAATCATATACTTGTAAAAATCCGTGACAATGGAAACATCCCGGTATTAGTAAAGTGCATTTCCGGATCTATCTTACGGTTTATTCTTGGTTTTGTAAAATCCCGCGAAGAAACTATTTCTCGGTTTAAACCATAGAGTTGTAAAATCCGTAATGATGGAACCATCTTGGAGAAGAGAAAGTGTAATTCGGATCTTTTGATGTTTGGTGCCACGGTTTCGCTCAAGAAGGGATAAAGGGTGTACTTCATGAATTGGATGTGTGTTTGGATATTCGTCATGGCGGTTTGGCTACTTCAAAGTTTTACGGGTTATGCTCATTAAACCATGGTCGGATGAAACCATTATCATAGTTCACTTTAAAAGTCAAAGGAGGCTAGATTTGAGCGATTCGAAGATGTGACAACGGCGTTAATTCGGTATTATTTATTTGAGGTTGAAGTGAATTATCACGGAGAGTGTACTTAGTATCCGAAGGTATCGGGGATGGATGGATGAAGATTCTTCATGATCCTTGTTCGAGCTTATTATCAAAATGAAGACTTGGAAATCTAGTTATTGTTGTGTGACTTTTACCTTTTCTTTTACCACTTGGGGAATTGGGCTCTTATCATCTCAAAATAACTATCACTTTAAGGAGTTACGTTGTAGTGCTCGAGGTCACATTCAATTGTGGATTTTCAAGAGGTGATGTACGCCTTATACTTGATGGTTGGTTGGTTGAAGAGTATAGAGTACTTAGAGATTCAATGGAGGATGATGTCTCGGCACCGCTCTTTGTTACATATGTGCAAGTATAAGTCACGAGTTCGGATAGTTTACTCGGGTCAAATTCATCATATTGGGTTTTCTCCATCACCGTCACGACAAAGAGCCTACGAATGATAATGGGTTGATTACGTGTTTTGCTAAGAGAATTGAAAAGAGAGATTATGACGTCTGCTCACTTGATTCGCCTCGTACTCTAAAGAAAAGAAAAGTGTACGTTTGAAGGCGCTTTATCTTTGAAAGAAGAGAAATCTTCTTATGACGTTTGAACACTACAGCTCAAGCCTCGTTCCTTTAAAGAAAAGAAAAGTGTACGTGTCGGCGCTTTATCTTCCAAGAAGAGAAATCTTCTTATTAATGACCATTCTCATCAACACGCTTCATACTTTTTCCATGCGCTTGGTCATCAAGTGAACCGGCTCTCGTTGATTGTTTTCGATTCCACTTTCTCAACTATAATGAAGATGGCGACATCCTCGTGCTAATTTTATGGGGAGAAGTGTGAATAGACTACATTTGGATAATGTTCACTTATTTATTCAAGAATGGCATCTCCGTATGCAATTCTTGAGGGAGAAGAAGTGTGAATTTTTGCATTGTTGATTGAAATTTGAGAATATAAATGGTCATACGGCTCTAAAATCATGTAAGAACCGAGCTTCTTCTTATCGGGTTATCTTTACATGGAGTTTTCTCTTCTAAGAGCCGTTGGTTGACATCTTCACTCGGATTGATGAGTTTATCGACAAAGTGCTTCCGGTTAATGCTTCACGTATACATCAACATGATGATTCGAACAATCTCTCCGTCTTGTTTGATGTGATTGGTAGTTTGGTGTTACCATCTTGTGTGTTCGTTATGGCCCGATTGTCGATTTCCTTGATGAACATCTTTCGTTCTTGTTTGATTGGGAGGATTTTAGTTAAGGGATTTGCAAGTGTAAGTTAATTGGGATGCTTTTGGTGGGATGCTTTTGGTGTGTGTTGAAGATGTTAACTATCTATTCCCCATCCGAACAATCTTGAAGAAGGTCGAGTCTACATCCCGTTCTACATTTTCGCTACATGTTAGAAGACTAAAGACGAGTTGCATTTAACGATCTAAAGACTTCTTCTTAATCTGGCATTTATCAAACAGATTGTCGGTTTAGGGAGAGCACTAATTGGGAGAAAGTTATAAGTCGATTCAATTCCCAATTAGACGTGCTCATATTCTTTAGCAATGACTACTCGAGACGTTGATATTGACTATTGTTGGACATGTGACACAAGGTGATTACTTGAGTTAATCATTTATCACTTATTTGAGATTGAAGTTGACTTTCACAAAGGCGTGTTTTTATTTGATAACTTGCTCGGCTTAAGAATTTGAGTTGAATACTTGGTTTATCTAGTTACCAACAATGAGGTGGATGGTTGAAGACCGGTTAACTATCACTATTAGGAGTTACTTTGTTTTACTCGATGTCACACGATATGACGGTGTGGATAATCGCAAGAGGTGTTAATGTCTCATACTTTGTTTGGGTAGTGAGTACTTAGAGATTTGCTTGAAGCATAAATTCTCTACACCGTTCTTCCATCATTAGGTGCAAGCTTAAGATACAAATGTGGGAAGTTGACTTGGTTTCAAGTATGGTATAGCGGGTTTTCTTCTTGATGGTCACTTCAAATTGTCTGTAAGGGTTGATATAAATAGTCGAGAGAGTCTTCAAAGAAGTTGATTCTCACAAAGAATTCAAGTGTTCTTCTCAACAAATTTCTAGTATACGGGCTTTCAATGAGTTGTCGATTCGAAACATCAAAACCAGCAAAGGGAAAGGAGACACGATCTAAACGCGAGTAATCTTGATGAGCTTAATTCTTCTAAGTGATTGAAGATATCCCGGAAGACAAATGTTATTACCGCAGAGAAACTCAAGGTTTGACTCATGGCGAGTAAACTTGATGAACTTAACTCTTCTAAGTGATTGAAGATATTCCGGAAAACAAATGTCATGACCGCAGAGAAACTCAAGATTTTACTCATCAAGGCGTTTAGTGTTCTTATTCCAACTATGTGGGGAAGAGATGTTAGAAAAGTTTCAAGATAAAAGAGGTACACAAGTACGACATATTGGGGGAGATAAATGTGTAACATGAGGAGGTGTTATCGCTATTCTCTCGTTGGGAATGTGTATACTTGGATACTTGAGCTTCATACACATTCATCGTGACGAAAGATGTGAACATAGGGAGGTGTTTTCATTCCCCATGATGTGTATTTTGGAGAGTTCTTGAGCATTATACAAAGAGACGATCGCATCAATTCAACTACGTGGGGAAGTGGTCTCTTGACACCTTTTGGAATGGATTGCTTGGACTTCAAAGGTAATGAAATTTGAGAAGAAATTTAAAGAGTGGGATGATACGTTGTCGTTCTTCTTGTTGATGATATAACCCGAATGGAGATCCTCGATTATCGCTCTTAAATGGAGCAATGGATTTATGATAATGGTGTGCTTTCTTGTGCACTGCTAAAGCAAGCTTGAAATAGAGCTTGAATCGCTCATCTTAAGGATTTTCGGTTTGGGGAAGTCGCCGAGTCTCACTTTCGGATGGTTCAATTTCTTTCTTCAATGCAAGAGCCCCGAAGCTTTGGTGGTGAATGTTTAAGGATGATGACTTCTATCTTCTTCAATCGGGTCGTTCGATATCCTTATCTCTGTACTCGTATCATCATCTTCTTTACTATATCATCTTCTCTATCTTTGTATATATTTTTCGAAAAAGCATAATACAAAAATATAAAACCAAAAAACCAAATACAAAATTATAAAACCCTCAAAAGAAAATAGAAAAATATAAAACCTTCAAAAATCCATAAAAATCGAAAATTTAAAAATACCAAAATATGTTTTCTCAAGACATGTCTTCTGGTATCGATAACATCTACGGTCTTAGAAATGTCATTCAATAATGGCACGGGACCATAGATGAAGTTCGAGCAGGAGGTGTAAATATTCTTTTCTAAACATGTCACAAATCAAATGGCTTACAGTTATTTCAGACTGTAACCCGGGCTTCAAATGATGGCTTGTAGTTACTTCAGACTGTAACCCGTGCTAAAACTATGGTTTGCTATTATTTCTGATAGCAACCCGCTCTTCAAGGAAGGAAAGTGCTACGCTTAAACGATTTTCACAATTTTCGTGCACTTATCCTAAAACAATTTAAGGAAAGTATGTCGAAGGACTGCTGTTCCTACACAAATGTTTTTCCGTCTATAATTCTTCGAAAAATATTTGTTGTATTTCAAAAATGGTGGTAAAATGAGTTGCTTGAAAAAATCAATCGGATCGTAGTTTTTCAGAATTCAAAAAACTCAATCGATGACTTCAAACTTTTAAAACTTTTCAAGAAAAAGAGTCATTGATTGAGGGGAAGAATATTTTTCAAATTTATATCATCTAACGGACTGTCTTAATTATCCTACGTGTTTATCTGAAAAAATATAATTGCCTATGTTGAAGGACTAGGTTTCTAGGATATGATTGTTAGGTTTAGATGATTAAAGTTTGATGAACACATTATTCCCATGCTATATATGATCTGATTGTTATGTTGAATTGACTTTAATTAGTCGATTGCTGTTATGGGTGATGTCGACCACCATATATTTGTATGTGTGTTCACTAATGTATGCAGGTATATTGGTATATAATAATGTTCCCGATCCGGATCCCACAATTGATGATGATTGGATGCCGAAAGGAAAGGGTAACTATATCTTGGGTTGACAAATGAAGAAACAAAGCTTAATTGGACTTCTAAGGAGAGTTGGCATAAATGCAACGTAAGAGGTCTCACTGCATCAGCAGATGGTTTTCTTCTTAGTGATTGAAGAAACGGAGCTTAATTGGACCTCAGTTGGCATTTAAAATGCAACGTAAGAAGAAGTCTCACTGCATCCGCAGACGGTTTTTCTTCCAAACCCTACAGCAACAACAACAAAGGCTTCTCAACCACTAATATATCTTTGTGCAGGATACCATTTTTAAACAATTTTGAATAAATTTGATTAAATTGTTTTGAAAATGGAAAATATTGTTTTGAAAATTAATTGGACTAAATTTTGAAAATCACCGGACTTCTTTTTATCAAAACCTAAGTCACTCAATTATTGACTTCTGTCATAGATTGAGGGGGAGAGTGATTTAAAATAAAATATTTTCAAACGATATTTCTTCACAAAAGTTCCGCTTTGTACAATATAAGTGGTGATCTAAAGATTTAATGTTATGTCATGGTATGATTTTTTCTTTAGAATCAAGGTCTTTCAAAATGAAATCTTTTCTGTTCTTGTTTGATTGTGAAATTGTTTTGTTTTACTTAAAAGATCTCTTAAAAAACTATCATACCTGACACTAACAATCTTTAATGTCTTAAAATGGTCCTTATCTGTCATTTTTCAAAATTAAATCTTGCCACGTCTTTCCCCAAATGTTTTAAATGATTTAAATCAATTGGGATCACGAATCTCAAAAGGTTTGAAATTTTGATCGGGGTAGAGATCGTGATTTAAATCTCAAATCTGTTAAATGGAATTGGTTTTAGTCCTTTAAAGGCACTCCTGCCTCCATGTGTCAAACGATTTCATACATAATGCACATGTTGAGGAGGAGGATTTATCCAAAAACCAGATGAGTATTTAAACAAGGCCACATTTTCTCCCATGTTTTCTAAACCTAATTAAATCACTTGGGATCCAAAATCTCTAAGGGTTTGATATTTTGATCGGGGAGAATTTGTGATTTAATAATGAAATTTGATAAAGGTGATCGATTTGATGAAATTGTGCAGTCGCTCTCATATGTGCTAAACGCTTTGAATCTCGAAGCACATATTGAGGGGAGCAAAACCATCGAGGTACAAAAGTTTTTTAAAAGAGATTATAAAGTACCTTGATTGTGTTTTCAAATGGCTTCTTAATGGATTTTGTGATTGTGGATGTGCTTCAAAGAACTCTTGCCTCTATGTGATAAAATGATTTCAAAATCCTATGCACATATTGAGGGGAGAATTTTACCAAGAAAATCAAATGGCTTTTTCGATGAAAATTGTGATCCAAGAAAATATTTCAAAGTCCTCTTGCCTCCATGTGCCAAACAATTTCTAAATCACACGCACATGTTGAGGGGAGGTTTTCTAAATGATCAAAACTATTAAGGTACAAAATGCTTTGATCTCGTATCACAAGTACCTTGATTGGTTTTCCAAATGATTTTCAATTGGTTTCGAGAAGGAATGAACAATACCAAAAGACCCACCAAATTTACTTTATGCATGGTGTTATAAGGATGGTTAGGTTAGGTATTTGTTCCCACGATCCGCCGTAACGGAGGGATCTACCCAGGACAATCCACTAGATAGTGTAGAGTCCTTAGGTATATTGAAAAAGGAGAAAAGTGAGGAATGGGAAGAGTGCGGATCGAGACCGAGCTAGTAATGGAATAAACCCAACAAGGTTCTAGTTATGAAGTCTCGTAAGCATCAAGGGTTGAAGAATGAAAAGAACTGAATGTGAAAAGGGTGAAAAGAAATAGCCTCCATCAATTCAACCTTAGGGCGTGAACCGGGTTCAATACATATGCTACTGGTGTTTACCAAGGTAACGCCGGTATTGAAGACAAGACATCATGGACCCAAGGATGCACCGCACTACAACTTCCCAAGCTACTCAAGTTCCTCTTAAAAGGGCTTGTTTCATTCTCACGGGAACCGACATTATCTATTGACTTTCTCTTAGAGATTGTTGATATTGAAGAAGGAGACCCTCCCTAGTCTCCCAGCATAGGAACCAAATGTGCACTATTGAGTCTAGAGCCAAGAGATCATCCACAATATCTCATTAGGACACTAAATTAATGAACACTTGCTTTTCACACAATGTGGAAAGTAAGAATATATTAAGAGTCCCACGATTATCCTTGTGGTATTGCGTAACATCCGAGTGATATGCTAACATATTCACAATGAAGATGGAAAGCCTTCGAGCCAACATCAAACAAGCTCTTGGTAGGTGGCATGTGAGATCTATTCTATAGATCAACCATGTGACAACCGGATAGAAACAATGGGAGATTCATTCTTGAATCAAACTTGGTCCAGAATGGAATTGACGAATACTTTTGGAAAAACCGCTCGATGTGCAAATCTTCTTTTCGCTAGTACGTCGAATGTGTACTTATGTTTTCAAATTCAAAAGTATCTCCGATTGAAAAATACTTTTAGAAAACCGCTCGATGTGCGAATCTCTTCTTTTTGCTAGCACGTCGAATGTGTACTCATTCTCTAATACAAAAAGTATTTTGTTTGAAAATTGATCTTTCTCATAAAACCTTCGTCGATTGCAAAACTCTTTCTTCAAGCAAGATGCGATTGTTTTTCAAATCATTTTTCATCAATCGCTGAATCTCAATTCGTTGGTTCACTCACTCCGTGTTGTCTTCTTTGAGACGTTCGGTTTGAGAACAACTAGAACAAATTGCGAAACCCCGTCAAGGAGATTCTTAGAATCCTACCGATCACAAAGATTTATATCGATCAACGGGAACCGTGGGCCGTGTACTCAATTCAAATGAAGTGATCAAAGACACTTTCGTGCGCTTTATTGCTAATCGTCAGATTGCGGTACACCCGACGATTGCGGTGATCGGAATTGAGGTGTCAATCCAAAGCCGCATGTTCACAAAGAACCACACTTAATTGAAGAAATCATGACCGGTGCATATTTACATAACCTGGCTCGATATTTCATACTATGCTTATGCTTCACTGCTGCAAATATCATGAACCAAGAAGGCTTCCGCTACTCGATGGAAAGATGTCATGATTCAAAAGTGTGAGCATGTCGGTCCAAAAGTCACAACTTCACATGATGGCAACACAATAAAGGGTGATCCGAGATTTATGTGGTGATGATCTCAAAGAAAGCTCAAGATCATCAAAGATGTGGATCGGTTCAAAGACCTCCACCGAAAGTACAAATCAATGCGGACTTTGAAGTTGCACTACTAAAGCACAAAGATTGCGGAAATGAAGAATTCAAGTCTACGAGCTCAAGAACAATGTCAAGAATAGAATGCTAGGATTCGATATGTAAAACATGGGGTGACCTCCTTGGGGAGATTGTTAGGAATTGGAAAATTTCTTAGTGAAGAGTCGGTCACCCCAAATGTTATCTAGCTTAAGTTAGCTCGTATACTTGTCGTTAGTTACGTTATTTATCAGTTTATTAGTTAGTTATTAGTTTAGTTTAGCGTAGTGCAACACCGTGGAGGAAGGACGGGTCTTTACCCAATGTATGCCTGATCCACAGGCCGATAGGAGGTCGTGTCTTATGTAACTATAAATACCCCTTCCATCCATGGAAGGGGTGGTGCTTCATAATCTAATACTCTACAATTTGTAGGATCGTTATTTATTGTGTTGATGATTCGGGTGGTCTTGGGAGATCAAAATACATGTTAGCCCCCATGAAATGAGTCAGATGACTACTTTTGTCGTTAATAGGTTGTCCGTGTTCATTAACTAAAATAGGAATTTTATCCCTTTTTCTTGGGCCCAAACTTTTGCCATACGTGTTGGTCCTCTTTCTTTGCTTACAATCCGAACTACAAAAGTGAACATGATTTACAATAGATACGTATACATTTAAAATACTAAATAATTGAAATGGAGGCAATATCTTAGCGTTGTATTTTGTCTTGTTTTAATTTAACTTTATTATATATTCTTCTTATATGACACAATATATGATATATGATTTTTAAAACGATGCAATCAAGTAGACCATGTTAACTGTTTCATTTCGAGCTTGTGTAACTACATGGTTTCTTCATTTCGAATGCTCGACTTGAATCTCTTCTCCGAGTAGATCATCGCCGTCATTTGTTAAATCGCTCACATTCTCCAAATCATCCTCATTCTCCAAATCATCCTCATTCTCCAAATCATCCATGTCTTTATCTACATCATCTTCTGAAGTAGCTTGTTGTTCAATATCTTCATTCATAGGTATGTCTTTGATATCATCATTTTCAACATCATAAAGGTCTTCATTGTTATCTATATTAAAAAAAAAAAACAAGTAAGCACCGAAAACAGTTAACTGAATATACACTTAATAGTAATTTAATATCATATATATAGTATTTGAAATTTATGTATAGTTACCATCGGATCTCAAGTCACGCTCCCGTGGTCATGATCATTGTCAATTGCAACTAAGTTTCTCTCGCCTTGCGTTAATCTCCTCTCATGATGTAATTTGGTTGATCATTTCTCGTTTGGACTTGGTGGGACTCTGTCTTGTTAAAACTAGCGAGACCTTGATAGATCTTGAGCTCGTGGATCGTTAGCTATGCCTATGTAATCACAAGCACAAGAAAAGACAATCTCTACTACCAGATTAAGTAGCGGAATTACAAACACAAGTAACACAAATAACTAAGAACTCGTGATCCTCGATGGATCTTTATATTAATAAAACTTTGTTTTTTTCAATCGGTACATAACTCATACTATTGTGTTCCTTTTATAGACAAGGAACCCTAAACAAAACCTAAACCGTTTCCCAAGAAACGATAAACATAAAACTAAATAAGATATACACAATCACTTCCTAATAAAGCTCATGTATATCCAAACTAAATATGCTAAACACGGAATAATAACTTCCGTAAACAAACTATTCTCTATAAAGCTTCAGCAATTATGTCTTGGTAGAATCCATACACTTCACAGAATCCCTTCAAGATAAGTTCAACATAATCCATACTTCACATAATTCCCAACAATCCTCCCCTAAACCGAATTTGACTTGGTTAAGTTCCAGCTCTTGATAGATCTTTAACTTAATCTAAAATAGCCAAAACTGCGTAGTTTGCATTTCAAAGGGTCAAGCTTGTTGTAATTTGTTGTTTTGAGTACTTTTAGCATATTAGAGCTTCGTGATAGTTTGGTGCTTATTTGTGACCTTTGGCTTAAGCCAAGTGCTTATTTATGTTAGCTTCCATTGCAGCCCATATTCATACACACAAGCCAACGATTTTTATAATTTTCCTAGAATTAGAATATTATTTTAGAGTTTTCCTGAATTTTTCATATTTTCTAGAATGCTATCATTTTCTTCATTTAAAACTTTAGGTAATTTTAATTAGCTTTTAATACAATTAATTAAAAACTTCAAAAATAAGTTTTCATTTTTCTAGGTTAAGATAATATAAAAGTCAAAAAATATTTTTCCGTTTTCATAGTTTAATTTGTAATTTTTAGCAATTTAATTAGTTTTAAATAGTTTAAAATTCATAAAAATAGGAAAATAATCAAAATATAAAAATAGTTTTGAAAATTCTCTTTAGTTATTTTAGATTTTTCCAAGTCATAATTTCATTTTTCTAGCTTTATTTCATATTTTCTTGTATTTTAGGATATTATTAAATAGTTAAAATTAGTTTTAATTAATAATAATTAGATAAATAGTTTTAAAAATAATTTTCTTTTTCTTAAAATTTTCTCTTATCATTAGGATTGTAAAATATCATTTTCATATTTTTAGGAGTTATATTGTTTCGGCCATATTTTCAGACGTCACGTAGTTTTTAATTTAAGTTTTATAACGAAAAATCAAAACATCGCTTAAAATAGTGATAGCGCTTATTTAATATAGTTTATCTTTTTAATTTTCTTTAATTTGCATTTAAGCCCTCAGTAATTTACAAATCTTTTCTTTAGGTATAAATTAACTCAAAATCATCGATCATCATCTCCAGTGATTATTCGACATCCGATCGTTAAACACCATCATCCTCCTGGGACTTAACGACCCGGAATCCACCGTATTCTCCGATCTTAATTGCATTTGCTTTCCGAAATGCTTTAAGTTTGTTACTTGCCATTATCTGAGTGGTCACTGGTGATTAAACTGACCGTCGGGAGCGAATCAAATTTTATATGCCGAGGTCAGAAGCGTGTTCTAAGCATTTTTCGACCAGACTTGCACATATACCATCGCTTGTAAGCTTTTTTGTAAAGTTATAACAAAATCAAAAGTTCATTAACACTTTCCTAAAGTGTTAACAACACCAAACAAAATATAAAACAACAAAACAATCGTAACATTTTCTAGTTGTTTTTTTAAGGTGATTCTTAAAGAAATACGATTTGGTCAAACGAGACGATACCAAAAATATTGTCCAAAAGTTTTTAAACCATCGACAAATCTATACCTACGCCTTTTCGGTGGTACTTAATATATACATAAAAATCAACCTAAATCAAGAAGACACCTACTAACCGGTGCGACCATAATAAGTTCCCGAACAATGATTTAAAACTTGCCTTTGTGTCCTTGATAGCTCTCCTCTTTGCAATTGCTTCTTGCTTCATTTGTTGTCCCCGAGCCATCATTAGATCCACAAAATTATCACTACCAAAATCTGCACCTAATATACTCTGAGCAAGTGTAGGATTAGAAACTACTTGCTGAGTATAAACATCCTAATGTGCAGCAGGCATCTGAGTACGCAATTCATCCAGTTCCCTTTGTCTCACAGGAGTCAAAATTGAAGTAGACTGAGCTGCTAGCTGTTTAGCCAATTCTTCACTTTTCTTGTTCTGTGCACACTCATCTAACATTCTTTCTTGTTCTTTCAACTCTGCTCACTTAATGATCCGAACCAAATCTTGCATCAATCAACGCTTCCTTCTTTTATCGAGGTCTCCTCGTAAGCAGTACTTGAGGAATATCCATAGAAGGAACTTGGATGAAACATCCATGTGAACATCGGAAGAAACATGTTGAGAAAGATCCTTAACTGTGTAGAAAAGACTTGATATTAGAATCCAAATAAAACTTCTTCTAGCAAAAACACAAGATTATCATCTGCTTTGAAGGTTGAGAACGTAGTTGTTCTTGGACAAAATAAGCTTGACCATGTTCAGTAGCAACATCCTTCATTTGAACATCAGCAGATACTACATCAACACTTGATTCCTTAGAAGCTTCAATGGATTCCTTATGCAGATATTGTCTTTTCCGTTTACTAGTGTATCGAATAGGTTCCTTTTTCTTTGAAGACTTATCAGCAATAGGAGAAGAAACAAGAGTTGTTAGAGCTGCATCAGCCAAAATTCCCAGTGATGCAAGCTGAGTCTCTTCATACTCCTCATCAGAAGAAACCAAAACTCTCCTTTTGCCCCTATTTCCAAGTTGTTCTTCCAAGCTCGAACTTTATTCGCAACACCACAATCGATCACCAAGAGTAGACTTGGTCTCAAAGAAGCTCCTTTTAAGATCAACCAACTCACCCGCATACTTGTTCACTAGAGCATATATAGAGGTAAGTGTAATAGGTTCCTCGACTCCACCAAATGATTGCTCGATGGTAATGGGAGCTTCATTGGGCCTTCAGAGAAATATGAACATGCTCAAAATTAGAAATCCTTCATCAAATTGATTCCTAATAGGACTAGGTGTGGAAATCTATCGATTCATGCACAACCTCATCAATAGAATCTTGAGTAGGTGGTGAACTAGGACTAGGTCTAGGTGAAGGTATAGGTGGAGGTAGATCAGGAGAAACATTAGATGCTTCAGCAATATTAGAAGGGCCCTCATCAATGGCAACTGAAGGATTACCATCAGCAGTAACATCGATAGAAGGTAGATTAACCTCATTATCCTCATCAGCAGCCTCATTCCCCTGAGGTAACATAGCTGCCAATAAAGGATAATGTGTCCCCTCAAACTTAGTTCTCATTGAAGCAAATAACTTAGAAGTTAAAGCTCCTATGGGATAAAAGGCTTGGGTTTGGGTAGTAACCTCTAAGATCATCTGTAAAAACCTAGGGTACATCAAAAACTTGGTCTTTTTCCTAGTTATATTCTCAACCATATTATCGAAAATAAACTTAGAAAAATTATAAGTTAAACCCTGAGATAGACATATAATACCGCATCCCAATTGAGTAGAAAACTGATCCCATCCTCCTGATTTATTGCTTAAACTCTGAAGCAATGTATGAACCAAAAACCTCCACATAGGACAAAGCTGATTCTTTAACCACATATCAGTCCTTGTACCTTGATATCCAATTGCTCTTAGCCCATCGAGTACCACAAGACAGATTAGAATGATAAACCCCATTCGATCATCCAAATGAAGTTGTCTTCTTATCGCCTCCTCTGTCACCACATGCTCTGTTCGTCAATCATTGCAACAATCTGATAACTCCTTTTCGTAGTGATGCCCAAAATTGAGTAACCAACGATTCATATATTGCATTCGGAGAATGTGTTAGAGCATACTGAATCTTTGATCTCTGTAAGAATTCAACCATCGGTCTATACAACTCGTCACCCTTAGCAGTTCCCAGAAAAGCGACTTTATTATGATCATGCTTGAATTGAAGCGCCATGAGAGATATCGTCAGGTAGGGTTAAGATTCACACAAGTGGAAGTGTTTTGAATATGTGTAACAAGAGAATCGTTTAATTTGAGACGAAGATACGCGAATAGCGAATAAGTAGTAGTTTCCCAATTTTGGTCAAATAGTTGACCAATGCTGACGTGTACTGCTACTTTTACCCAATTTAACTTTCAACTTCGGTGAAACACTAGCCATTCTGCAAAGAATACCGATCGGCGAGTAAATAGATCACGATTCAAGCTTGAAGAAATATCTTTTCTTGTTTCAACTATACGCATTAAATCTCATCAAGTCTTGAAACTCTATAAAACAATCCCAATGCACACATAACTCTTCATCAAAAATATCATCACAAACCCTAATTTCATCAATGCTCCAAAATTAATCACAATCAACCATGAGTAGTTCCACCCCTATCACTCTTTCATCAGATGACAATGAATCCTCCATAAGCAGTCTTGAGAGGTGGAAGAAGAACTATTTGTCAAGCAATCCAAAGCGATGGTGAAGACGACTCATCCATAAGTTCTTATGTATCACCTTATGAAGAATCGGATGAGGAAGCAACTTCAAAGAGAGTGAATGAGCCTCCCTTCTTTGTTGTGAATGTGCCATCCTCGTCGTTGATGATTCTCGATGACTCTGTAAGAAGAGAACATCTTACTCCCAACCTCCAAAGACCTCGGCCTCAACGAAGGCCACGTGCGAGAATCCACCACTCCTAAAGATAGAGGTGGTTCTCGGTCTTCTGCACTGTGTTTGGTGCATCAACACACATCGTATAGAGGAAATGCTTAAAGATGGTGGATTGATTGCATTTTGGTTGAAATCAATAGATGAAGCACAAAGGACATATTATTTTCTTCATCAACATGATTTGCATCAATCCATCCTCTCCATTTTGATCCTTAGCATCCTCACCATAGTAGTTATGCATCTCCACCATCGAGATAGAATGAATGGGTGGTTATGCAAGACTTCACAAATGCATATCCGAAAGATCTAGTGTGAAAGATGTGAGCGATCATGCATATCCAACATTATGTTAGATGTTGGAATAGATGATATGTACTAGATTAGGATTAGTAGATCATGTAGTTGCATTTGATGTTGATTGTACTGTAAGTCGTAAGTCAGAAAGCTGCTTTCTCTTGAATGAATGAACAATTTGCTTGATGATTTCTCTTGAATGAACATTATAACTTCAAGACATTGTCTTGATGAAACAAATAGCTTACTTGACACTTTGAATTCGAGAAAAAACAAGCTTTAGAGCTTTCTTGACCATTTTCCAAATAATAACCATGGTAAATTCCAACTTGAATAACCAATGCAAAAGCAACAAACACGTAGAAACACACAAACTAACAAAGAAAACAAACTAAGATAACATTAGGCGATTAGTGTTAGAGAAAAGCAAACAAATATACAAATGTACATAATAACATGCAAAGTGTACACAAATCCTCCCTAAGGCATATGCCTCCCTTAAACTTTGCGCTTAAGGGTTAAGCATACCAATATGGACCACAAGGTGTTGAAACCTTGGTCCATCAAAAGCCTTGTTAACAAATCGCCACATTATTATCAAGATGAATTTTAACCACTTTTATCAAATGTTTATCATATGCATCTCTTATAAAGTGGTGCCCGATTTCAATATGTTTTGTTCTCTTGTGAAAAACGGATTTTAACAATGCATATGGTACTTTGATTATCAATAAAAATTGTTGTGTTCATGAAATTGTACCCATAATCCAACAATTGATTTTGAATCCAAAGAACACGTCCACAACAATTAGCGAGCAACAACGCATCGCTTGATAGATGAGGTAGCCACTATAGTTTGTTTCTTGCATTGCCAAGAAATCAATCTCTTTCAAGGAATTGGCAACCTCCAGGTGGTGGACCTCCTATCCGATTTGCACCAAAGATAGTCACTATAACTATAAGCTTCCAACTTAAAAGGAGACTCTTTTGGGTACCAAAGGCCTAGATGAGGTTGGCATTTGAGGTACTTAAAGATCTTCTTAACAAGATTGAGATGGGAAGTAAGTGGAGTAACTTGATGTCTCGAACAAACACTCACAAAGAAAAGTAATATCGGGCCTTGAAGATGTTAAATACATCAAAGAACCAATCATAGACCAGTATAAATGAACATTCACGGTGGATCTCGCTTCATTATTGGTCTTTGTCTTAGGAGCTTCATAAGGTGTATTGCGGTCCTTACACTTTCCATACCAAACTTTTCAAGATGTCCTCACATATTTGTCCCGATCGATAAAGATACCATCGGTTTCTGCGAACTTGGAGACCCAAAAGAAAGTCAACTCCCCATAGCACTCATCCGAAACTCTCCTTCATAAGCTCCTCAAACTCCCGCACCAAGCTTCTTTTGTGGATCCAAAATAATGTCATCCACATACACTTGCACAAGAATAATGTCTGTGGAATTCTTCTTAAGGAAAAGTGTCTTATCAATTGCAACTCGTCTATAGCCATGCTTGAGCAGAAATGATGAAAGCCTAGCATACCAAGCTACGGGTGCTGATGAAGTCCATAGAGCTTTGACTACTTTGTAAACATGATTAGGATGATCCGGGTCTTCAAATCCTTTAGGTTGAGTGACATAAACCTCCTCTTCTATTTCTCCATACAGAAAGCACCTTTAACATCCATCCGATATACCATAAAACCCATGTAGGATGCATAAGCCAAAAATATCCGAATGGCTTCAACTCAGCCACAGTGCAAACACCTCATCATAGTCAATTCCTCCTCTTGGCGATAACCCCGAGCAACTAATCTAGCTTTGTTTTGATCACAACACCTCTTGCATCTCTTATTCTTCAAAATCCATTTGGTCCCAATTGCATACTTGCCATCGTGTAGTGGTACCAAGATCCAAACTGCGATTTTGAAATTGTTGCATTTCATCTCGCATTGCTTCAAGCCAACTGGAATCTTCAAGGGCTTGAGTAACACCGTTGGTTCCACTTGAAAGAAAACATGCAAATGCACAATGTTCATAGTCCGTATGATTGTCTCTTTGTTGATTGGAGACATAAGAGATAAATGCCACTTGACCATATTTAGAACTTGTCACGCATCCCTAGTTCTAACAGTGCATTAGGATCACCAATAATATTGGACCGTGGATGAGCATTGTTGATCCTTTTAATAGCGATAGTGTTGACATCAATTGAGGAATCAAGATTAGTCACCGAGGTTCAAAGTCGAGATCATAGGAAGGTGAGGTGAATATGCCGACTTTTGGTTGATGATGACCAAGATCGAAGGTCTTGGAAAACGTGTATAAGGTTCTCCAAGGTCTCATTGACTCTAGTAGAAATAGGAGTAGAAACAGCATGTCCGTCAGCAGATTTGGAGATGATAGGAGAAACAGGATCACTTTCAGCAGAATGATTGTTTCCACTGATGGTTTCACTTGCACTCTCCTCAGCATTTCTTTCAGCCTCTAGGTTAGCTGCATACTCCTGTTTCTTTAACCTAGCAAGGTCTTCAGCATATTGTGAATCATCATCACTCATATCAGCACCATCTTTTGAAGAATTTCCTGCAAAATTGTTCGTGGAGAAAGAAGGCACAATAATAGGTTGTTCACCATCTTCAAGCTCACTGTCAGAATCAGCATCCAATGTACCTTCATTGTTAGTAGGAGACTCTTGAGTACCTGCATTTTGGTTAGCCATATGTCTAGAATAACCCAAGTAATCGCCATAATCAAGGTCAAAGGACCACACATGACCCTGTCCTTGAACATTAGGCTTATCTTCAAGATATCTCAGGTTCAAAGTCTCCTCTATCTTCCTAGCAGACAAGTTGTACACTCTGTAAGCTTTACTATGAGCTGAATAGCCCACAATATAACCATCATCAGCCTTCTCATCAAATTTACCAAGTGGATCACTAGTATTAAGAATTGTCACTTGACAGCCAAAAGGTTTGAGGTAATGGATAGCAGGAACTTTCCCAAACAAAAGTTCATATGGTGTTTTGAGGTGAGGTCTAGTAATGGATACCCTGTTCAACACATAACAAGCTGTGCCAACAGCTTCAGTCCAAAACATAGTGGGTAACTTAGAGTCTGCTAGCATAGATCTTGCAGCCTCTATCAAGGTTCTATTTTTCCTTTCAGCCACCCCATTTTGTTGTGGGGTTCTTGGAGTGCTATAGTCCCTTTTAATACCTTTAGACCTGCAGAGTTCTATAAGTACAACATTCTTGAACTCGTCCCATTATCACACCGATTCCTTTAACCTTCTTGTTTAACGATTTTCCACAAGGGTAATGAAGTCTTTCAAGACTTGAGATGTTTCATCTTTAGTCCTCGTAAAGAATACCCAACAAAATCTACTATAGCCATCGGTGATTACCAAACAAAATACTTGTGATCTATGCTTCTTATTTGAGTTGGACCAAAAGATCCATATGAAGCGGTGAAGAGGTTCGAAATGATGCTCACAAGAAGAATGACTTTGTATGAGGCTCTGTGTTGCTTTCCTTTGTTGCGAGCAACACAATTATGATCATTAGTGACAACTTTGGAAGGAAGACCTTCAACAAGACTCAGTTTAGAGAGCTGGTTTATGGTCTTGTAGTTCACATGAGCCATCCTCCTATGCCATTTGGTAGACTCATCCAGGGATGCTCTGTATCAATCTGTTGTCCCTTTTGCGATTGAGATTCTGAAGATGTTAGCCCACTGGAGACATTCGGAGCACTCATTCGTTTTTGTGCTAAATTTTTATATCTAGTCATGGACTGTGGAGCAATGTATTTTCGATTCTGTTTCATGCAAGTAGAATTGTTAGAAAACAAACATAAAGAAAATATAGTAGCCAAATTTATTATTCGTACCTTTTATTTATTTGTGTAGCCGCTTCTTCCGGGTTATCTTCCTCAAGATTAAGATGGAAGTCCGAACCGGACATATAATCTGCATCTTTCTCACCGGTATCCGTTGGTTTCTTTTTCTTTTTCTTTGTTTTGTCACTCTCTACTAGACTTGTAATCTCTGTTGGTTTTCTTGAATCCTTGTCCTTCTGGACATTTCATAATCATTCGTATTTCTCGTGGTGATTTGGCGTTGCATCCTGTTATTTTCCATAACTGGTGCACAAAACAAATAAAATTATTATGAGATTGCAAAGAACAATAGTCATTTGAGAACAACAAAACTCAAATCAAATCACTATCTCGTTACATGTTACGAAATGAAATACATTATATACAAACAAAAATAGACGCAAATCCTTCAGCTTACATGTCACGAAATGAAATACATTAGCTAGAAACCGATATCAAATCACTATCACTATCACTACCCAAATCCTTTGACCCAACTTTACATAGGTATACCAACATTCATTTAAACTAAACAGAGCAACTTAAATACAACTTGTACCACATCACAAATAAGCAGCACTTATGATCACATATGAGACTCATCACAAGAGGTCAACCAAACACATACCCGAACCCACCATTTCCCACACTAACAATGTATAACAATAACAATGTATAACAATGATAATACCAATAATAATAATAATAATAATAACAACAACAATAATAATAATAATAATAATAATAATAATAATAATAATAATAATAATAATAATAATAATAATAATAATAATAATAATAATAATAATAATAATAATAATAATAATAATAATAATAATAATAATAATAATAATAATAATAATAACAATAATAATAATAACAACAAGAGAGGTTTGCATTACATGTGAGTCGATCTTCATTCAAAAGTGAAAACCCACAATCCTTGTTTTGTTGCCCACATACAACCCTAAACCAAAATTGAGATTTTAACCATCGTGAAAAACGATTTCCATTAATAAAATCGAATCAAATACTTAATTTCCAAAAGATATGCTTGATTTTCGCAGTAAAAGTTATTTATGAATCAATTTTTCCCCAAAATTTTAAGCGGGTTTATGTGAGCGTGGTGTAAGTTTTCCCTAAGTTTTAGATTATAATTAGATTTATAATTAAATTAACTAATAGTAGTATATAGTATATGAAATGTATTATATTATTGTATATATATAATATATAAGTATTTTATTGTATGTGAAACTAAAATGAAGTAGATTTGGCATTCGCTTTTCCGACTTCCGGGTCAAACAACAATATCAATGTGATGTAGTAATCATCTCTGTTGTATCTTCGCCCGAAATGGAGCGGCTCCGGATAGTTCATTTGTTTTACGCGGCGTTATTTAAAATGTTGCTATTTTTTTACAGACGGATTTATCCTCGTGGTCTACGCTTGTTAAAGCGTATCCGCATCTAGTTGACCCGAAAGATAAAGTGAGATGTAGGACAAGAAACCACACTAGAGTCATATATGCCATTGGTGCATCAACGAGACGGACATGCATGGAACCCTATGAATAATGAAATGGCTCGGGTTTGAAACCGGGAGTCGATATCATATCATAATCAAAGTGTCATATCAAAAGGTTCATATCCAATGTTGCAAAATCGCGAATCGAGAGTGGGCGGTCGACCACCTTGTAGCTTGTAATCGGTCCGGGCGGGATGAATCGGTGATAGGGTATAATTTGATGTATAATTACCCGGTCGTTGCTCGGGTTATCAAATAAGGGCCCGTTTGGTTGGTGGGTGTTGCTTTGGATTCGGATTGATTTGGTAAAAACGTAAAGTTTATGAAATAATAACTTTGAAAAAGCTAATATGAATAACTCTCAACGGATGCGGTCGTTCATTTATATCGTCAAGAGTTTTTACGTAAGTCGACTTCCCATGACGTCACATTCCGGGGATGCTTTGTAGCCTATATTCTACACATATTGAACGGAGGAATTGTCCTAGGCATTTGCGAGGCCAATATACGCGAGGTGATCATAAAGTGCCGACTATTATGATTGAATGTATTGCTTCGCATGAAGTCAGAGATAGGACAAGAATCCAACACGAGCCCCGAAACATAACATATCATATCATATAACAGATAATCCAATAACTTATAGATAACAGATATAGGATGCATCCATACTCCCTACAGATAACATAGTGGCCAAACATATACTTGAGCTCATAACATGTAACATATAAGGGATGGTGTGGAACGCCACTCAAACACACTAGAGTCATAACAACCGGTCATATCAAATGGTTCGAAAAGCATATCAAAGGTTCATAATAAAAGTTTCATAGCAAAGATTCGTCATTAAGGTTCATAGTAAAAGAATCATATGAAGATTCGTCATTAAGGTTCATCAAGGTCGACAACAGGCAATATCACGGTTCATAAGACCCAAGTGTACTATCGGGTTGTTCGGTTAGTTTGGTTTCATTCAATTTGAAAATAATAATCATGAATATTTTAAAAATAATATTCAAATTATAACCATTTATAAAGATGGGCGTGATCTTTTGAAATTCACGGGTTGAAAAGGTTAACGGGTTTTGGGTTGACACAACAACCCTTTTTGATACAAAAGTTGCCACATTAAGAAAAAGCTTAAACGGGTTGTCGTCGACCCAATTAATTTATTCACAACCCGAACCTACCCCGATTAATAAGCGGTTAGATGGGTCGACCCAAACCCGACCAAATATATTTATACTCAACACCGAAGTTATTAGGGTTCGTGGTCTTTGTTGCATCGCCAATTTCTTGTGTGTTTTTGCTTTTAAATTTTGTTTATTAGCTTATTTTAGGTTTGCTTACTAGATTAGATCGCTTATTTAGGTTTCCTTAGCTCCCTTAGCTTATTTCATCCATATGTAGCTTATTAATGATTATTATAGCTTTTTCGCTTTTCAAAATTTCCTTCTTAGTTTTTATTCATAATCGCTTTTAAATTCAACTTATAACTTGCTTATTCTTAGTTTTCAAAAAGTTTCTTTTATAAAAGTTTCTTATTTTATTAGCTTATTAAGTTTGCAAAAGAAAAATAAAAAAATTACAAAAAGTCGAGGTCGGATTCGAACCCGGACCTCAAATTTCTTACTAAGCACACAAACACACATATTGCCAATTCCACCGGCAATCCTCACCTTTTGGCGCCAAAATGCAATTTAAGGTGAGATGATGATAGAGCAATTAAATGGTGGGATTTGTTTAAAGAAGCACACAAGTTGATTTGGGACTGCTATACCTCATGTAAGAAGCACATTTGAAGAGAAGCCAATTTGTTATCTTTCTAGTATAAATAGCAACTCTTATAAGCCTTCATGGCAAGTAGTTCTTAGTTAGTTTTCTAAATTTAACATTGTAACTGTTTTTCTTAAAGTTAATATAAGTCTCGCTTTTATTCCAAGCCCCTGTAATTTTCTTTTCGGTTTAATAAGAATACAAAATTTTAGCAAAATCTTGTTCAAGCTTATGTTTTCAAGCTTATGTAAAATTACTTTTGCAATTTTATAATTTTTTACCTTTTATAAGTTTTCACCTTTTAGCAAAATTTTGTATAAATTAGTTTATCTAGCTTTGAAGTAATAATTACTTTTGCAAGCTTATGTAAAAATTACTTTTGCAATTTTGACTTTTAATTTCTAATTTTTAGATATAAATTAGTTTATCTAGCTTTGAAGTAATAATTAGGCAATTAATTAAGAAATAGCTTAAAAATAAATTGTAAAAGTATTTCTAATTTTAAGATCCAAATCCACATCATTCCACCATCCAAAATTGCCAACAGAATCACCACCATCATCAAGACCGGTAATACCTCATAAATGAAACCCTAATCGTTTTTGCTAAAGTTTTATGAAACAACATATGTGGTTAATTGAATTAGGCTCCCTTTCTTTTGTTGAAATTATATGTGGTTTTCGTGGTTAATTGAATTAGGTTTAAGATGGATACGAGTTGGATGTCTTTACCTAGATTTACCATTGAATATAAAAAGGTCTTGACGACTTTCTTGATCATATATTCTATAATGAGGGTAAAATGGATGATTTCATGCCCATGTATTGATTGTGGTAATCGATATGGGTAGATCGGACGAGGCTACAACACATCCGTTATGTGTCGGGTTTATGAAAGGTTATACAATTCCACCTTTCGGTTCCAAATCAAGTGATGCTCCAATGTTGGATGTTTGAAGATGACATGCAAGGGTTGGTGAATGTAGCGTGACATTCAACGTTTACATAGTGAGACTTTTGAGTCGTGGTTTCAAGATCATGTAAGGCATATACACGTGTTTATTACTTTTGAAAAATAATTATAATGACATAGCATTTTCGACCTACTAATAACAAAACAATTAACACATCTTGCCTTATTTCAGTTGAGGAGCTACATGCTAGAGGGATCACGTAATCACAGAAAGTCTAAGGTGCTTGGCAAGTGGTCCATCCGAGTATGTGAAAAATATAAGGATTTATCATAAATGGTTTCGATTTCACACAAAGATGTAGAACATAATAGGAAAACACGAATAGTGGGTTAATCTTGAGCCATGACAAACAGCTACTCGAGTGCTACTGAGATAACAATCCTATCGCGGAGATGTAACTTACTACGGGTTTCAATGATATAATTGAGTTGGAGTATGGTATTGACAAGAAAGTAGTTTTGTTCGATTGTGATTGGATTTCGAATGGTTCAAGGAAAAAGAAGATGACAACGGGTTTACTCTATTGAATTTTGAAGGATTGAAGGCTCATAACGAGCCTTTTATACTAGCTTCTCAAGCACATCAAGTATTTTACGTTGCGAGATAGTGTTGACAAAGGATGGCAAGTTGTGATCAAGACGGTACCCGCACATGTTTATGACATGGATGAACAAACAAGTCTTGATGACGTGAAACACATTTGCGGGTGACTCATTTATGTGTCCTCAACATGACGAAACAATGGATATTGAGTTGGTTAGAGGTGGTTTCGATGGAACCGTTGTGGACAACAATGACTTAGTTATTGTCGATGAAGAAGATCCAGTTGAAGAAGCTTAATGATTTCAATTAGCTAAATAATAATAGTCCTTGTTTTTATGTAAAATTAGTTGTTAAGAATCAATGACAATCCTCATTCTTGTTTGTATAACTCTTTCTTATACATTTCTTATTTAAATTTAGGTAATTTTAACTTTTTAGCTTCTTGTTATTTATATTTTCACTTTGAGATCTCAAACAACCTCGCTAAGGGTGTTTGGCTCAAATGGGTCAAACAGGTCAATATGGCTTATCACTTGTTTGGCTCAAATGCCCATATTAAGAGCTTAATTTCGCTTATTCACCGTTGTTTCTCTTCTATTTTTGTTTCCTTTAGTAGCTTGTACTCTTGACTAGAGAATTCGAGCTTAATTGGGATTCTAGATCTTATTTTGTTGCTTTAATTTGGTCTCGCTAATCACCCCATTAGGACCGAGATGCCCCGCACTCACCATTTTTGTTTTTAATCAAGCCTAGTTTATTTTGTGAGTGCACTTACGGCTTAGTATATGATGAGTGTCTAAATACTCATCATTTTGTACTATTTAAACCGCAAAACATCCGAAAACACTCGAAATGCATCAAAATGATAAAATATCACAAATAAGTGTTTTATGTGTTTTAAATGCAAAATATCAAAATCTGTGAAAACGATCAAGTTTGCATAATTGGCGCTTTAGTCCCCAAGTTTCAAAAGTTGTCAAAAACAGTCCCTGGTAAATCAAAATAAAAAAATATCATTTTAAGTCCCTAGGGATTCTTAAGTTGTCAAAATTGGTCCTTGAGATTTAAATTTGCAAAATTACAACTTAGGTCCCTAAACTTTGAAAATTGTCAAAAATAGTCCTTGGAAATTTGAAAATGTCAAAACTAGTCCTTGTACTATTGAAACTTGTCAATTTTGATCCCTTAAAACAGTTTTGAGAAGTTGGCAGAAATGGTCCTTCAAAAAATCAGAAATTGCATTTTGGTCCTTATCATTATTAAAACCAAGCCCTGTCAAAATAGAATTGGACCCCTGCCATTATACACCTTTGACCCCCTGTCATTACCCTTTTTGAACCCTTGGTCAAACACCAGTCAAACTTTATACCCTTTCCTCCCACCTGCCCACCGTGCTTCTTCCCCACCGACCAAGCCTCTCCATCACCTTATCTCCTTATCCCTTCCCCTCATCATCACATCCACCAACCTTTCACACCACAATAAATGCCACCCCCTAGTTGCAAATTCGTAAGCACGAGTTCAAAACAACTTTCCCGCCAAAATGATCCAATGGCCAAATGAGCTCAAGACATCCAATGGCTTAGATTTTTAGTGGGAATCAATCAGAGGACACGTGGAAAGCAGTTTGCATATAAAAAGAGGAAGAAGAAGGAGAGAAGAGGTAGTACTTAGATTTTTATTTCATATGTATGTCGTATTTCATGTTTATATTTTTAATTAAGCTCTAAGCTGTAATCTTTTGTTTCATTATATCAAATTAAGTTATCTAAGTGTATTAAAACTGTTTTCAAGTGCCAATTCAAATTGTATTAACATTTCATGCTCTATGGTTCACTGTTGCAAAATTCAATTTCCAACTCTTATGTTCAAGCTTCAATAAGCTTCATTTAAGATCAAACAGGCTTATTTAAGCTCATTATAGCTTTTAGTAAGCTTTAGAAACAATTTCAATCAAAAGTGCTAAAAGTCAACGAAAGTCAACCGAGGAAGCAAAATGGGTATGAGATTGGATATGGGTGATGCGGTGTTGTATTTGGGTTGATTCTTGGTGAGATTTGGGTTGAAAATGGTTTAGGATAGTGATACTTGCTGTTTTACATGTCATTGTGACAGACCTTTGTAAGTGTTGAAATCGCTCCTAAACATTTATACACTATTCTCTGAACTGCTGTTTGAACCCGAGTAGTTTAGTCATAATTAGTCATATTTGATCTTTGTTTAATGTCGGTTTAGATTAATCTAGTAACAATCTGCTTTTAATTCATAAAATCGGTTCAAAGTAGTGTTTGGATCAAGAGTATAATAAGGCTTGAGCTTTGGTTTTGCTTAAACTCGCCTATGTAATCTCAATTAGTGTCACTAGAATCATATCTCAAAAACTTGTTTCGCATAAGCTTAAAGTCAAAATTACTTTAAACTTGTCCTCATTTCTTAACTGTTGAGATTTAGGAATATCAAAGATTGATTCATGTTCGTAAATCGAGAATAGCCTAATATAGTTTCATTTAATCATATAACATCAATCTCACCACAAATCAAGATTAAAATTCATAAAAGTCAAACTTTTCATTCTTGTCTAAAGTAAAAACAAGTGAAATCTCGCCACCAAACTGAGAAGATTTTTCCTTGATTCAGTTTTGGGCCAAATCAAGTAAAACTTTGGGTTTTATAAGTTCAACTGGTCTAGTTTCTTTTTATGAATTTTGTAGATTTTTATAAATTTTTTATAAGCTCCAAATGAGCTTGTCAAACAGGTCTAAAATCCCCTGTGCACACACTCAGTGAATACTGAGTGTGCACAGGTTTGTGCAAGGCTTGTCAAAAGCTCCTCAGAGCTTCTCTTGGTCTAGTTTTTGGTTTACAAGTAGCCAACCAGGTCTAGTTTAGGTTCCAATAACTGGTTTTGATTTCCGACTTATTGGTTAGCTTATTCTTAAGCTACAAGTTGTAGTCAAAACTGCTTTTAGACTTAATCTAAAATAGCCAAACTGTAGTTTGCATTTCAAAGGTCTAAGCTTGTTGTAATTTGTTGTTTTGAGTACTTTTAGCATATTAGAGCTTCGTGATAGTTTGGTGCTTATTTGTGACCTTTGGCTTAAGCCAGTGCTTATTTATAAGCGCTTTCCATTGCGCCCATATTCATACACATAAGCCAACGATTTTTATAATTTTCCTAGAATTAGAATATTATTTTAGAGTTTTCCTGAATTTTCATATATTTCTAGCATCGTTTACTATTTTTCTTCATTTAAAACAGCTTTTAGGTAATTTTAATTAGCTTTTAATACAATTAATTCAGAAAAACTTCAAAAAATAAGTTTTCATTTTTCTAGGTTAAGATAAATATAAAAGTCAAAAAATATTTTTCCGATTTTTCATAGTTTAATTTGTAATTTTAGCAATTTAATTAGTTTTAAATAGTTTAAAATTCATAAAAATAGGAAAATAATCAGAAAAATATAAAAATAGTTTTGAAAATTCTCTTTAGTTATTTTAGATTTTTCCAAGTCATAATTTCATTTTTCTAGCTTTATTTCATATTTTCTTGTATTTTAGGATATTATTAAATAGTTAAAATTAGTTTTTAATTAATAATAATTAGATAAATAGTTTTAAAAATAATTTTCTTTTTCTTAAAATTTTCTCTTATCATTAGGATTGTAAAATATCATTTTCATATTTTTAGGAGTTATATTGCTTCAGCTTCATATTTTCTTTTGTACGTCACGTAGTTTTTAATTTAAGTTTTATAACGTAAAAATCAAAACATCGGTTTAAAAATAGTGATAGCGTTTATTTAATATAGTTTATCTTTTAATTTTCTTTAATTTGCATTTAAGCCCCTGTAATTTACAAATCTTTTCTTTAGGTATAAATTAACTCAAAATCCTTACTGATCACTATCCTTAGTGATTATTCGACATCTGATTGT
Source organism: Chrysanthemum lavandulifolium (assembly GCA_022545495.1). Classification (NCBI taxonomy): domain Eukaryota; kingdom Viridiplantae; phylum Streptophyta; class Magnoliopsida; order Asterales; family Asteraceae; genus Chrysanthemum; species Chrysanthemum lavandulifolium. The sequence goes on along the minus strand of CM040243.1, from coordinate 198,696,511 downwards.
GTTAAACACCATTCATCCTCCGTGGGACTTAACGACCCGGGAATCCACTGTATTCTCCTGATCTTAATTGCATTTGCTTTCCGAGCTGTTTTAAGTTTGTTACGGTTGGCCATTCACAGTGGTCGACTGAGTGATTAAACTTGACCGTTCGGGAGCGAATCAAATTTTAGCGCCACGGGGAGGTCAGAAGCGTGTTCTAAGCATTTTCGCACCCGTACTTGCACATATACCATCGTTTGTAAATGCTTTTTTTGTAAAGTTATAACAAAATCAAAAGTTCATTAACACTTTTCCTAAAGTGTTAACAACACCAAACAAAATATAAAACAACAAAACAATCGTAACATTTTCTAGCTTGTGTTTCTTTTAAGGTGATTCTTAAAGAAATACGATTTGGTCAAACGAGACGATACCAAAAATATTGTCCAAAAGTTTTTAAACCATCAAGACAAATCTATACCTACGCCTTTTCAAGTGGTACTTAATATATACATAAAATCAACCACCGCAAATCAAGACAAGACACCTACTAACCTGGGTGTGACCATAATAAGTTCCCGAACAATGATTTAAAACTTGCCTTTGTGTCCTTGTGATTTGGTGTACCTTTTTCAAAGAAGCCATTTCATTTGTGATTATTGGTTAAGTTCACTTGTCGCTTTGCCTCGCATTTGTTTTGAAATCGATTTTTATACTTAGTGCATGCGCACTCGTTCTTCCGCCTACAAGTCCACCGTCGAGCTTGCAAATATTCCTCGTGACGTGAGGGCGTTCGCTCCTTCACCGGATCGAGGAACGCCTACCACCACCACCCCCCCGTAATGGCGAAGACAAGCCAATGAATGAGCTTCTCCAAGCACCCATCGAGGGTTACGGAGATGCTATTGTTGTCCCAACCATCGTGGGCGATACTTTTGAGCTCAAAACCGGTTGCTTAATCTTGTAACCCAAAGCCAATTCTATGGTTTTGAGCGGGATGATCCTCATGCACATATTCGATGGTTTAACAAGATTGCATCTACCATCAAATACAAGAATGTCCCACACGAAGCTATCAAGCTTCTTCCTGCTCCCATTCTCTCTGAGGACAAGCCCGAATTGGCTTGAGAAACAACCCCTCGCTCCATTGAGACATGGGAAGATCTAGTCACCAAGTTCGTTAATCTAATTCTATCCTCCATCCCGAACTACAAGTCTTAAGAATGAGATAATGAAATTTTCTCAAAGATTTGATGAATCATTCGGGAGGCATGAGATCGTTATAAAGAGTCGCTCCGCAAGTGTCCGCATCATGGTTTTACCGAGTTAATGCAAATGGATACCTTCTACAATGGTCCGAACCGGACTAATCAAGACTCTTTAAATGCCTTCATGGAGGTAATTTCTGAGCAAGACCACAAAAGAAGCCTTGCAAATCATTGAAAACAAGTCCCGTGTCCGTCCTTTCCGCACAAAGACATATCGGACTCGATCTAATCTTTGGACCTTCTA